>JASDDO010000016.1:474595418-475016527 GCA_030015575.1 Agapanthus africanus | reverse complement strand
GGGTCGCGGCAGTGGTAAGTCGATCGAAGACCAACTTCTTTGGAGCTTCTTGCAATGTCATTGTGGCATTGAAGCTCAATGGTGGGAGCATGGTCCCGAAGAATAACCCAGTGGTGGCTTGAGTTACCTGCTCCACTGGTATCTTGAAAAGAGAGGCCGCTCGGGGCCCATAAGTCACTCCTCCAGCAATGACGGAGCGAGAGTTGTCGCTGCGGGCGGTGCAGTTCGAAGCCATCGATTTTCTGTTTTCTGCATAAAGCAAGACACCAAATCTTAGTACCTTGAATCCACAGGCAATCACAGCAAACCGCGATTTGTTCGCGAACACGACACACGAAGTGTGGAGTGGAAAGAGGAAGAGGTCCACCGGGCGTGCCAGAATCTGTTTCCCTCCGAAAGGCGGCGCACAGGACCGCGATGGCCTGATGCTGAGATTCGGGGCAGATGCTATATGGTTTTATCCGTCCACCTCTCCGAAGATGCCAAGTTGATTTATGGCACCGTGTATCGGAGGTTTAGACGGATGCGGCCGATGTAGCAGACTTCGTCAGATTCCCCCTCGCTTGAGGGGTTTTTGATTGTGGGGACGCTCTTCCCTGCAGGCGCAAGCCCCTGCAGTTAATTACGCTACCGCATCGCGGTAACAACTTTCTCCTTCTCCAGAATTTCACTTCGTGTCGTGTGTGTTTGTTTTGTTTGTGGTTGCCCGTGGATTGTATACGGAGACTGAGTAATGCCGTCGCCCGTAGGACGTGGATTAGTCCAAATCCGTATTTGCTTAGATTTGGGTTTGGTGTTTTTAGTTTAAGGATACGTTAGTCGCGTTGCGGCTAAGATCAACTTAAACGTTCGTTAAAGATACGTTAGTCCAGTTTGAGACTAACATCAACTTAACGGGATCGTTTAGATCCGACAAAAGAGTGTTTGGGCTCTATTGTTCCAGTTTGGGAGATTCATAGTCCAATTTGGGACTAAAGTCTGTTTGGAGGATACATTAGCCATTTTTGAGGCTAAGATCGACTCAAACGTTTGTTAAGGATACGTTAGTCCAGTTTGAGACTAAGATCAACTTAACGGGACCGTTTAGATCCGACAAAAGAGCATTTGGGCTCTATTGTGCCAGTTTAGGGACGTGGTGGTCCATATTCCAGTTTAGGGACGTGGTGGTCCGATATTAGTTTAGGGACGTTCCGGTCCGATATTAGTTTAGGGACGTTCCGGTCCGATATTAGTTTAGGGACGTTTCGGTCCGATATTAGTTTAAGGACGTTTCGGTCCAATATTAGTTTAAGGACGTTTCGGTCCACGAGTTTAAGGACCCCGCAGTCCATATCGATGTGTGGTCGTTGGGACCCGTCACCTCTTTGACGTCGTTGAGGAATTACAAAGACGGATGTCAAAGAAGTTCGGAGATGTACCCTCGAACCGGATGTAAATTGATTTAGAAGAGCAATTTTGCTCAGTCAATTTAATTTAAGGACTTATGGCCAAAATTGGGCTAAGTCCAGTTGAAATGTTCAACATTTTATTTGCTTTTGCATTGCATTTCTTTTTTTATTTTTATTTGGGCCTTGCCCAGAAAGGATGCAGAGCATCAATTTGTTTTGGGCTCTGCCCTTTTAGGAATGATGCAAGGCATCAATTTTATTTGGGCTCTGCCCTTGTATAAAGGATGCAAAGCATCAATTTATTTGGGCTCTGCCCATTTATTGCCTTGCAATTTATTTTGGCCTGTCAGGTCATTTTGATTTGGGCCTGGCCCTTTTAGTAATGCATTGCATTTGTGCAAAGCATTGTTAATTTGAGAATCTTTTAGATTCAAGAACCGATGGTTCAAAAAAAGAAGTGCAAAGCACTATTTGATTTAGATCTAAGAAAAAACAAGTTTTTTCTTATTTTTCTTATCTCAGAGAACCAAAAGTTCATAAAAGTGCAAAGCACTATTAATTTAAGAACCTTTTAGGTTCAAGAACCGATGGTTCATAAAACAAGTGCAAGGCACTATTTGATTTAGATATAAAAACAAGTTTTTCTTGTTTTTCTTGTTTTTCTTATCTCAGAAAACCAATCATGAAAGTGCAAAGCACTATTAATTTAAGAACCTTTCAGGTTCAAGAACCGATGGTTCATAAAACAAGTGCAAGGCACTATTTTATTTATTTATCGTTGAAGATCTATGATCTTGTTCATAAGAGAATTTTCTCTTCTTTTAAAGGTTTTTACCTTTTTTTTTATTCTTCAAGAGTTCTCAAGAGTTCTCTTCTCTTTTTTTTTTTTAGCCCGATCTTCCCCCTTTTGAAATGAGGTCTAGGGTCCTTTTTATAGTGCCCATGAATTAGTTATAATTTGTTACATAAATCGTTTTCTGAGTGATTTGGGTAATTTTCCCCACCGTTGGATTTTTGATCCAAAGGCCCCTGCTTTACAGAAGAAAATCTTCTTGTTTTAACAAGAACAGAAAAGATTTATTCTGTTTTGCGCAACTCCCCAGCGCGTGACACGTGTCGCGCAGCTGTGCTTGCGCAACTGCGCAGACGCGTGTCGCGCAACTGATTTTTTTTTTCTTGCGCAACTGCGCGCTGACACGTGTCGCGCAGCTGCGCTGACACGTGTCGCGCACTGCGCAGTGCGCAGCTGCGCTGACACGTGTCGCGCACTGCGCAGCTGCGCTGACACGTGTCGCGCACTGCGCAATTTTTTTTTTTTTTTTTTGGAGCTTTGCTCTGATTGGAGAAAGAACAGAAGTATTGCTTCTTTTTCCACTTTGGAATTTAAACAGAGCTTTGCTCTGATTGGGATAAACAAGTTACATCGACAATTCATCAATTGATTTCAAAGACTCTATGATTGAAAAAGAGTTTCTCGTTGTGTATATTTGAGAAAATTTGTAAAGAAATCACAACCAAAAATTATTTGACCGCAATCAACTACGGTGTCGGATGTAGATTGTTAGTGAGTGCGGATCGTCCACAGGGAAAGTGTAATCGTTCGTCTTTTGAATTAGATGAATTGAAACTTTAATGAAAAGAAAACAAAACAATTCATGATTTGTAATTGAAGTTCAAGAATGAGAAAAATCTAGATCTAAGAAAGCATTAAAAGATAGAATCAAGAATTGATCGTTTGATGATTTTTCCAAACCAAATATCAAGAATCGAAATGAGGCTCGTAGGAATCGATCGGATCTATAGATGTGATGTAATCTTACAATTACGTATTCTTATCCTTCGATGAATTGATACTAGATCGATGATGATCGATCGAGAATTAGGGATTTCTTGTGAAACTAGGGTTTCATCTTATCCCTTGTTCTTTCGTCGATATCATTCATATTCTAGCCTCTAGTAAATTGAAGAAACGATCGTAGATCCCTAATTTTGAGCGATCACAATCAAGAAAGCATCGCTACGAAACTAGGTCATCGATTCTTGAACTTGCTAGGGTTTACAAAACTCGTAAGACTTAAAAATCGTATTAAGATTTGTGACATCATCATTCTACAATCGTCTCGACTCCTTTACGAGCGGAGTTTTACTCAAACATCACAACAAGAACAACAATTACAAATTGAGATCTAATCATGATGCAAGAATTAAAAGAAAGCAAGATTAAAGAATTTCACCTTTTATTTATATCAACAATTTCATTACATTCGCTCAAGAACTACAAGAGGAAGAATTCGATCGTCGACTTGGCTTCGCTCGTCTCCGTGGATCGCGGATCGGCTTGGATCACTTGCCCGATTGAAGATCGGCTCGGCTCCTAAAAGGTTGAAGACTTCTCGCTTGATTGGTACTCAAGATCTTGGATTTGGAGTGGAATTAGGGTTAGGGTTTCGCACAAGCCTTGTCACGAGACTTGTGGAAGAAAATGGTGTAGAATGAACCAATGGTTATTGATTAGCCTTTAACCCTAGGTCTAGGTTCCTATTTATAGATAACTAACCCTAGATCTAGGATTTCAAATTCTAAGTTTCCCTCCTAAAGTTTGTTGAGGAAATTCAAATTTCCCTCCAAAAGTTAGTTAGGGGAGAAGCTTCTAGATGTGATTAGTTAGGAGGGAGCTTCTAGAAGAGGATTAATTAGGAGCTTAATTAGGATTAGCCTTGCTTAATCTTCTTTGCTGATCTGGCAGTAGCTTCGAGAATATTCTGGAACTTGACATATCAGAAACGAATGTGGGCCCAGAGATTGAGATTCTGCACTGAATTTGGATGGCTGACGTGGCAGAAGAGGCGCGGATCCGCGGCACAAGCAAGCTCCTGCCGCGTATCCGCGGCTACATGTGGGCTTTGGGCTTCCATTCTTCTGGTACAGTCTTGGGATGATTGTTGGGCCTTCTTTTGATATATATAATTGTATAATTCCTTCTGAATTGCTACCAGATCTGAAATGATTTAGTTGGTGTATTTTTTGATCAGCTCTTTTGCTTTTCTTCCGTATTTCCTGCACAGACTCAAGACAAGTGTTGCGCAAATACAGAAATGATGCGATGCCATGAAATGCGGTCAATTTCCTTTAAAGTGTCGGTTTAAAAGTCTAATACATGCAATCTGGTATTTTACGATTGATTTGCTAATATGTGAAATATGAATACCGAACACTTCTAAATGTATGCAAAAGATGGGGAAATTGCCGGCTAAAATATACAATATTTTCGACTGATCACTCTAGAATAAAAACCCTGATAGAACAGTTTAGTTACCCACTGCACACTACCCTGCACTGCTTGATTCATATTATTGCTACTCTCGTTTTATTCATGTATATCTTGCATTGCCTGCTACACTGTTCATATTATATTACTTGTTGACATGACGTGCTGACGTCTGGGTTTTGCATGGCCCAGATTCTGTACCGCTGTTGCAGTCCGAGCAGGAGTACTTCAGCCAGCAGGCTGAGCTGTGAGGTGTTAGTATTAGTTAGTTTTTATTTCCTGCAGTTTATTCCTGATGTGAGCCCGCATTATGGGACATACATTTCAGTTATTTGTATTGGATCATTTGCTTCCGCATTTATTCATTATTGACTCCTGTTATCTTGGTTTATGGACATATTTAGATAGTTTTATTTTATTCTTGATATCTCTACAGCCGTAATATGACTGTGGATGGATGCTTCCTACCCACAGGTAGCATGGTTGGCTATGTCACATGCCCATTTTAGCGTACTCTGGGAAGCGGGGCGTGACAGTAATTCCTCAACGTCTTCAAAAAGGTGACGGGTCCCGATGACCACACATTGATACGGACTGTGGGGTCCTTAAGCTCATGGACTATGAGGTCCTTAACCTTGACCGTAATGTCTTAAAACTAAACGCCGGACTGTGGGGTCCTTAAACCCATGGACTATGACGTCCTTAACCTTGACCGGAATGTCTTAAAACTAACAACGGACTATGACGTCCTTAACCCTGACCGTGATGTCTTAAAACTAACAACGGACTATGACGTCCTTAACCCTGACCGTGATGTCTTAAAACTACCACCGGACTGTGGAGTCCTTAAATCCACGGACTATGATGTCCTTAATCTTGACCGCGATGTCTTAAAACTAACATTGGACCGCAATGTCCTTAAACTATCTATTGATCGCAATGTCACTAAACTAAACAACAGGGCTCCCCTAATCGCCCTCTTGTCGGATCTAAACGATCCCGTTAAGTTGATCTTAGTCTAAAACTAGACTAACGTATCCTTAGCAAACGTTTAAGTCGATCTTAGTCTCAAACGAGGCTAACGTATCCTTAAACACAACCCCCAAACCCAAATCTAAGAGAATACGGATTTGGACTAGTCCACGCCCTACGGGCGACGACGTAACTCGGTCTCCGTATACAATCCACGGGCAACCAAACACAAAATAAACACACACGACACGAAGTGATCATCTAGAGAAGGAGAAAGTTGTTACCACAATGCGGTAGCGTAATTAATTGCAGGGGCTTGCGCCTGCAGGGAAGAGCGTCCCCATAATCAAAAACCCCTTAAACGAGGGGGAATCTGACGAAGTCTGCTACATCGGACGCATCCGTTTAAACCTTCGATACACGGTGCCATAAATCAACTTGGCATCTTCGGAGAGGTAGACGGATAGCACCAATTAGCATCTGCCCCGAATCTTAGGCAAGACCGTCCATGTCTTGGCCGTCTTTCGGAGGGGAACAGTAGGCTTTGGTTTAAGCCAGATCCTAGTATTAGATTGGTTAGATTACTTTCATCTCGTAGTATTCGTATTCAGTCGGAATACGGATGCGGGTATGTATATACAGGTGAGGGGCATTCTTGTGATCCGTCACAAGTTTACTTTAGAAGTTGCCATTCTCTTTTTTGATTAAACATTTAGGTTAATGTTTGATTATGTGGAAATTATGAGTGCAAGTTTTGACCTAGGCATGGGCTTTTTTGGTGACTCATGGTGTGTTTTTTTGTGCCATGTCCATTTGATTATTGTTTTATTGTGTGGGATTAATATGAGAAGAGAGAGGGGCAGCCAAGAAAGGCTTGGCTTTGGTCTTGATTTATTTCTAAAGCTCTCATATTTGATCTCACACAATAAGCAAGCTCTTTTTCTTCACTAGCTTTTTCTTGAGCTCACAACTTCCATCAATGGCTTCTTCTTCAACCTCCCCTCTATCCCTCTCATGTGTTGAGAATTCTAGAGTGTCATGAGACAAAGTAATCACACACTATCTCTACTTCATCTTGGTCATCACTTTTAGCAAACTTGATGTCCGAGTTGCTTCGGTTTGAAGCGGGAGCCCATATAAAGATTCATTGACGTGGTGCCTCTTCGACGAACGAGATCGGAGAGCGAACTTCGTTGGAGCAGCCGCGAGGAGCTTGGCGCAGAGATTGAAGACCGAAAGACATGGATCGATCGGTATAATCTCTCCAAACTCTTTTACAGTTTACTAGTTTACGGTTAATGGCACGATCCGTAGTTTAGGGTTACGTTAGCGCCAGTTTGAAAAGTTTTTGTTCCGCATTTGGCCACGGAAAGTCGGCCGGGGCGCTGCCGCACCCTTACACAAAGTTGTAAGAACAAAGAACATCCAGTCATCTATGTTCCACCCAGCGACGCTCGACACAACCCTGATTTAAGCAAGCAAGAACCGCGCCGCTCCGGCTGTACGCTCCTGCGGTCACAGCAGTCAGATGTGTAAGCAAAGGTAAATACTACAGTGATACCTTGTCGCCGGCGGAGGACGGGAATACGAGACCCCCAAAGAGCGACATAATATAAGCTCCCGCATAACACTCGATCTGATGCTCTGACGAATCCTGGGTGATAGTGTTAAGAAACTGCGCACGCAACCAGGTGAACCATATGCGTGAACCCTGAATCACACCATCTACTGGTATGACACCCAAATACTCTGCAACCAAGGCCGACCAATCATGTAGTGCTGTACCAGTCACTGCTCTGCCCTCAACCGGGAGTCCTAGTATCATACCGACGTCCTTCAATGTAGGTGTCATCTCACCAACCAGTAAATGGAAAGCATGTGTCTCTGGCCTCCAGCGCTCTATCAACGCCGTCAGGAGGGCATGGTCTAGATGAATACTCCCAATGAGACTAACGCTATATAAGCCGGCCTCTACTAACAACGGGCGTATCTGATCTAACATAGGCAGGTACTCATGTGAACAGAAAGTAATGTCTGAAAATATCGTACCTGCCCAAACAGCCTTTGATCTATGCTGCTACTGTAGCGTCAAGAGTTTTCGATCAGCAGGGCCCGTGTGCATCCCATGTGACCTACTATACACCTGCTCTGTGGGCTGATCCCTACCACAACCACGACCATGAATCGGAGCTCCACGACCACCTACATGGGCTCCACCAATATCAGGAGGTCCACGACCACCACGAGCAAGGAAGGTGGTGAAGTTGCATTTTCCCACATGAACACATTGGCTGGTTAGTAAGGTTAACAATCTGCGTCTTGCCACCTCTGACTCGGCCACCTACTTTCTGCATTCCGGTCTTAACTGAAAATAATCCTGGATGATCATGAAACATTATCACCTCATGACAGTTTGCTTTGGCTCGTCGATTGTCTAGGATTGCTTGAACTCTTGGAGGCAATTGTTTACCGCCGAAAACAGAGACGAACTGAGATTGAACGTCTTGCCTGAATTTGGGGGCATATGCTATTTGGACATATCCATCCACCTCTCCGAAGATACCAAGTTGATTTATGGTACCGTATATCGGAGGTTTGGACAGATGCGACCGTTGTAGCAAACTTTATCAGATTCCCCCTTATTTGTGAGGGGGTTTGATTATGAAGACGGCCTTCTCTACAGACGCAAGCCCCTGCAGTTAATTACATTACCGCATTGCGACAACCACTTTCTCCTGCTCCGATAGGTCACTTCGTGTTGTGTTTTGTTTATTTTATTTTGGTTGCCTGTGGATTGTATACGGAGACTAATTTATGTCGTCGCCCGTAGGGCGTGGATTAGTCCAAATCCGTATATTTTAGATTTGGTTTTGGGTCAAGGATTTGCTTGACGGGGTCCATGTTGGTAGCTTGGTTTGCTAATGAGAATGAACTTAGAACGCATTTCTCACATTTGTGAGGTTCATCAATTCACGGGAAATATGGGTTTGATCTAAGGTTATCTGAAACTAAGATCGACTTAGGAACAAATGAGCATATGGTCTCAATTATATTAGTTTAAGGACATCACGGTCCGACATTCTCTGTTTGGGACGAATGTTAGTTTAAGGACATTTCGGTCTAACATTTCCTCTTGCATGCACGTGTATTTGTTACGTGCCGAAGTGAACGATGGTGACATGAGATGCGCCCAATTTGAGGTGCGATCCAATTTGAGGTGTGCACATCGATGTGAAAGTGCACAAATGTGGGATGCATCATTCCCTATCTTGATGAACTTTCATAATCTTTCATCAAGTAAGGACGGGGGGTTGTTGTTAGTTGTCGGGACCCGCCACCTCTCTGAAGACGTTGAGGAATTACAACGACATATATCAGAGTGTGGAGAGATGTACCTTTGAACCAAATCTCGTATTTGAGGAAAAAGATCATAGTGGACCTAAAAATCGTTAGTCATATTTGAGACTAAGATTACCTTAGCAGGTATGGGATGAATATCATTTTGGATACCATCAATAAGAGATCATTAATCATATTTAAAACTAAAATTGGTTTGGAAATCACAAAAATGTGGGCTCGGTTGATTTAAAATCAAAGAGAAAGCGCAAGCTTCACAGACTTAGCCAATTTAGGCTAAGATTGGGTTTTTGTACTACCCAGCAGTGTTAAGCGCTAAGATATATAGCACTCACGTGTGTTTCACTTGAGGCGCTGAAATAGTGCTAAGCACTGGTCTTTTGTAGCGCTCATGTGTGTTTCACATGAGGTGCTCATCTTTGGTTTCTTTTGAGTGTTCACGTGTATTTCACGTGAGGCGCTGCACTAGTGCTAAGCACCAAACTTTTCTGTTTTCTGGCGCTCACGTGTGATTCAAGTGAGGCACTAAGCGTCTGGCGCTCACGCGTGTTTCACGTGAGGCGCTGTATTAGTGCTAAGCACTAACTTTTTCAGGCGCTCACGTGTGTTTCACGTGAGGCACTGGGCTTCTGGCGCTCACTTGTATTTCATGTGAGGCGCTCAGCTTTGGCTTCTTCTGAGCGCTCACGTGTGTTTCATGTGAGACGCTAAGTTCTTTAGAGATTTAATCTCTGTTGATTTTTTTAGAGAATTTAAATCTCCGTTAATGGCATTTTGACCATTAACGATTACCAAGATCACTATTTTGAGGATCTTGGATCAGATTCTTTTAAGAACTAAGTTCTTGATTTGAAGGAACTAAGTTCCTGGACTACATATTCTCCATGTTCTTTTATCCATGTTTTCCCGTTCAAGTTTTCAGAGAGGTTAAACCTCTGTCAATAGTATTTTGACCATTAACGATCACCAAGATCACTATTTTGAGGATCTAGGATTAGGTTCTTTAAGAACTAAGTTCTTGATTTAAAGGTGTCACGCCCTGCTTCCCGGTATACGGCGAAGGGGACGCGACGAGACCCGCTACGTATATACTCAGAAGTACATACGCTAAGCTTATCTAAGCAATATAAAATAAATACACAAGAGACAAGATATAAAAGGAACAACAACTTTTATTTATTAACATTCTTTTGTACAATGCATGAAAAGGAAATACAACTGAAATAAAATGATGCCTAAACAGTGGCATAACAGGAAATGAAAAAAAATACAGAAAGGAAAAGTGTACAATGAAACTAAAGTGCAGGGTCTTCGGCAAACTGCTCCAAGTCTTCTTGAGATGGCTCGATCTCCGCCGGGTCCAAACTACCTGACGACATTCAAAGAAGAAAGAAATAGAATGTTGTCAGCGAACAGGTCGCTCGGTAAGTCCCAAAGATAAGGGAGAAATATACAGAGAGTAAGAGAGAGAGAGAGAGTAGCTTTTAATGTTGTATTATAATATTGTAATGTTGTATTAACGCTGTTGTTTGTAGTCTGGTACAGAAGATGCCAGTGTATACGAGGGGAGTCCCACTTACACCGGGGACTTTGGTAACCTGTAATACAAGGCTCCGTCGATAATACCATGGAACAACGGCATGGATGTAATTACGTCTTAAGTGACCACCTCATGCCACCTTTAACATATTCCGTACTAGTCTACCCCTTAAACCCTGCGATATCTTGTTTGTATTGTTATCTTGTAAATTGTATTGGTTGTAAGATTGATTGACCGACCGAAACCATGATATCAGTAAGCGGTTGTAACCATAGAGTCATGTAAATGGAATAACTGAGAATCATGTAAAAGGAATAGGTATATCCATGGTTCGGTTCAGTCAAGATGTATAGATTGATATTGGATTCATGAATTCATGAGTTCATATTGAAGTGGAAACTTGTAGATTATAGATTGACTTGAATCATATTCAAGTCAGATTAATCAGACTCAAATCCGAGTCAGGCAATCAGAAATGTGAATCGAAATCTTATAATTGCTAAGGTGCTTAGGGTAATTTATAAAACTTGAGGGGTTTTTTTATGTAAAAATACTTTTATATACTTTTCAAAATACACCTCAAGTATTTATTGTTCGTCTTTAGAGTTGTAATGATGGTGAATTTTATGTTATGACATTTCTAGTAAAAATGTCCTAGTTATAGGTATTTATCTGTAATATTGATTCTTTGAAGTTCATGGTATTTTAGTGTAAAATTTATTATTGTGATTTTTTGGAAAAAGTGGAAAATTTATATTATAGTAAAATAGATATTTAAATGATAAATATACATATGTTTACACAAAAATAATTTTTAATAAATATTTTATATTCCAAAAAATCTCATTTTCTTAAGATGTCGTATTTTAAATCTTTCGAGACCGAATGCTCCTTGCGGAGATCTGAATCTCGCACTACTAGCCCGAGGGTGCGCGATAAACCGCATGATCTCGAACGGGTTCCCCAAAGATGGGTTGTAGCGGCGCTTTGCAAAAATTGTAAAATACTAATCTTTTAGAAAACGGTTTTATAAAGTAAAAGGTATTTATTTGCAAAGTGTAATTTTCCGTATTTTAGATTCTAGGGTTTCCTAAGCTAATTTCTAAATGGTCTAAACGACAAGTCGTTAGAACCCTCAAATCGCCTCTTCACCGCCAATTGCGGCCAGGTAAGTGCCAGGTGAGTGGGAGGCTCTCCACTATAAGTAGTGGCCCTAATTAAGTAACCACTCGCCTTAGACACACTTGCCTAGACACCACAAAGTCAGGTTTAGATAAACGATCGATGTCCACAACTTATCGTGTTTTTCCTATTAAAGATATTGTTTAAACAAATGTATCAAACCTAAACTTTTATAAAAGGTTTTATTAAGGAAATGGTATTTTAATGTAAAATCTTGTTTTATCGTATTAGGAGTTTTCAAGATAGCGTATTATGGTTTCATATGTGTGTGTGAGGAGGTAGGTCATTACCTCGTGATCTATTTTAAGGTATAGCAATGTTAAAAGGTTAAATGTGAAATTGAAACATGATGGTATTAAAGTGAAAAAAATACGGTAAGTTGAAAAGGTTATCATTTCATGTGTGAAAACTTATTCAAATTGATTTTTACAAGTTTAATAATCATGATAAAGATGTTTAGACATGTTTGAATTGATTAGAAGTGAAATTTTATAGAAAACCGAATCGGAAATCGGATTTATTCCGATTCCGTCGGGTTTCGTAATTTCGTATTTTTGAGAATTAGAAAGGGAGATAGAATGGGACTTACGGGTTTCGATCTATACTAAAGATTATAGGGGAACTAAAGAAGTTGCCAAGGCATTGCTTCGTCGTCGGTTGTTTCTAAAAACGTCGCCGGAATTCCCGCCGGAATCTCGTCGGAGCTTCGCCGCGAACTTGTTTTCAAAGCACACACTTTTAGGAAAACTTTTGAGAGAGTGGCTCAAGATTTTGGGGGTGAGAGGGTAGTGTGTAGGGTTGGTATTTATAGGGTTAGGCTAGGGTTAGGGTAGATGAAAAGTTAAAAATAAAAATGTGATAAAATGTAATAAAAAATGTATTAAAAGTGGAGTAATTAGGGTTTTTTAAGAGCTCTGGAAGTGGTATGAGGCTGAAACTTTTCAAGTGCATAGGGAATATGAAAAGACACAACATTCATGTTGTGACCATCGCCGGAATCGGCCGAATCGGGGGTGACTCGGCCGTGATTCGGTCGGAGCACTGAGTCGGCCGAGTCAAGGCCGAGTTGGCCGATTCCCGGCCGAGTCCGGTAGCCTGGATCCCCCCCGACGGTTCATCTAACTCCTGCAAGTGTTACATGTTTGGGTGTAGTGGGGGTTTTTGTGAGATATGCACGTGTAAATTCTTGGTATTCTAAAGGTTTTAAAAAAAACAATATTTAAAAATAATGTGGGGTATGGGATTTGAACTCTGGTGGCTTGGTTCAGCAGTGCAAGGTATTACCAATGAGTTACAAGCTCCTTCTTGTAATTATGGAGTTATTTAATTACTTAAAATGATAGCAGCAAGAATAAATACTCCTAGTATACATTAAATTTAAAGTAATTTCTTGTACACTAAAAATGGAGTTATTACATTCTTGTAACTTGTAATTAAAAACAAAATAATTACTTATATCTTGTGCTCAAGCTAAAATACCCCTTTATGGATTTTGAATTTTTTTAAAAAAAAATTTGTGTAGAAAAGTGTATAGGAAAATTAGGGTTGTTACAAAAGGAACTAAGTTCCTGGAATATTATGGAGTCCATCTTCTCCATGTTCTTCTCTTTCATGTTCTTTTCGACATTGTTCTTCCCTGAATTTTCGATTCTCAAGAATAAGATCTTCTCGATGAGAATTAAATTCTCAACTTATGGGAGACTTATCTTATGGATCTCAGATCCAGAGAAAGAACTAAGTTCTTGAGAAGGGTTAAACCCTTAGATAGGTAAAAAAGATGTTTTAATCTCTGTGTTTTCTTTACCTAGGATTTTGAGGATGGAGACGATCTTCTTTATTGAGAATTAAATTCTCTGTTGTTTTATGAAAGCTTTTGGAGAGCCTTCTGTATACTTTTATAGAATCTTATGGGGTGGTCTCCTCTTTTGAGAGATCATGATTGATTTCATAATCAATCGGAATGATTTTAAAGATCAACTGGTGAATTTTATTCACCATTAGATTTTAATCCAAAGGCTTTCTGTTTTACAGAGAAGACCATTCTTGTTTATTTACCAAGAATAGGAAAATATTTTCTTAACATAGAATTGTATTCTATCAGATGATCGATGGGTGATTTATAATCACCGTTGGATATTTAATCCAAGGGTCCTTTGTTTAACAGAGAAGATCTTTCTAATTTGAGAAAGATCAGGGAAATATTTCCCACATAAAATTTAATTCTATCAGATGTTTTAATTGGAGATATTTTATCACAGTTGGATTTTAAATGCAAAATTTTCTGTAGCGAAAAATCTTTCCATATTAGAAAGATCAAGAAAAATATTTCTCAAATATAGAATTTAATTCTATATAGAATTAAATTCTATCCGTAGAGAGCATTTTAAATTGCGGCGCTTACATGCTTTGCATGTGAGTGCTGCCAAAAGAATGCGGCAAGAGAACTCACGTGTTTAACATGTGACCCCTAATGTGGCTTTTAGCCTATTTATTTTCAGCGCTCATATGCTTTGCATATGAGCGCTCACATGTTTAACACGTGAGCCCAAACTGTGGGTTTAATTCTCTTCAAATCCAGATCACTCACCTGCTTTGTACATGGGAGGAATTCGTTTCTTTCTTTCTTTTCTCCCCGCTTTTTTATAAGGGAACTACAAGCTCTGGGCCAAAATTTTTGACAGGAACAACAACATTTGTCCATCATCAACGTAACGTTGAGCCACGCGCCTTCTCTCGGTGAAATAGATATTTAACCGGTAGAATGTAAATTGCACAATTACCGTAACCGGCAAACTACAAACCCCCTTCAGTACGGAGTTGAATATCTCCGATAAATTTGTGGTCATCATACCATATCGTCTGCCTTCATTGAATGCAAGGGCCCATTTTTCACGAAGTTCTTTGTCAAACCAACCAACCATTTCGTGGCTTACATCTCTAATTTTTTTAACTCCCTTTTCAAATTTTCTTATTTGATTCTCCGTAGCAACGGCCTTCAGTTTACGCATCATCTGCATATTGCTAAACTTTGTGTACAAGTTCTCTACATAGTGTCGCATACAGATTCGGTGGTATGCAAGTGGCTCAATCCACCCGAGATGTGGATTCTTCATCATATTTAAAATCCCAGCATGACGATCAGATATGATACAAAACTCTATACGGTTTGTTACGAATACTCGTATACTGCTCATAAGCCAACTTCAACTGTCCGTGTTTGTAACGACTCTGAATTTACTGTACAAAAATTTTTAGTTTAATATACAGAAAGGAGTTTACAAGCCTGAGTACAATTTATAAGTTAATTTTTATTTAAGAACAGTAAGAATTAACTTGTAGCTCACTGGTAAAGCCTTGCACTATTGTGACATAACCCCTGTGTTCGAACCCCATCATACACATATATTTTTTTTCTGATTTTTCTTTTAAAATTTTTGGAAGGCCAAAAATTTACACGTGCAATACACATAAAAATGAAAAATCTGAAGAAATAAACATGTGCAAAAGGGTATTTATACAAGAGAGTACACGTGTCCAAAATTCGACGGCTCCCCTCCACATTTCAACCGGCGAGATTCCCAAATGGCCGGCATCGACAGTTTATCCGTAGGTGATGGTGCCCAGGTTTTGCACACGAGTCTTTTCCCCTACTCCCATCACCTCTGCACTGTTTGATAGCTCTGCAATCAAACAGAGATCCCTCAATTCCCCAATTTATCACATTTTAATGCATTTTAATTCACTCTTTTAATTCCAAAACCCTAATTCCACACTATAAATACTATCTCATGTTTTAACCCTTCCTCATTCTAAAAATTCTATCCAAAACTCTCAAATTTTCTCAAGTACAAGTGGAATAGAAGAGGAGTTAGCCAACGACCAACTTCCGGCGAGAAATCGAGGCAATTCCGGCAACCTCGCGACACCACGACGACAACCCACTCTTCTTCTACCTCTCCTTAAACTATTTCACTCATAAGTCCCTCTCAATTCCTCACCTTCTTCTTTGAATATCCCTTCTCAAAATATATGTTGAAGTGAAGTTACTACCGACAACTTTTACTAAAACCTAGAAAACTACTCATCTTTAATACTTCGTTAAGTCCAATTTGTACACATCACTTGTAACTTTAACTTATAGTTATTTAGAATCAAATTCCATCTAAATGCTCATGTAAAATAACTTTAAATTGAGTTTTTCGTTTAAATACCATGAGCTTTATATATGTCAACTTATTTTCCTTTGTCAAAACATACATTTAGAAAACTTTACGGGGTAATGACCTACCCCTCACATACACACATGGTTCCATAGCATGATTCTCTTTGAACCTATTTTGTGGCGAATACAATATATTTCATTAAAATACCATATACTATAAAAAACCGATTTTCTTTTGAATTATATTTCAAAACCCTTTGCAAATAAGCCTCTACAAGCCTTTTTAGGGGACCCGCTATTAGATGGTGCGGATTTTCGCACATCCATGGGCTAGTAGAGCGAGATGCACCTCCTCACGGAGCATTCGGTCTCGAAAGGTTTTTAATACGATTTTTAAGAAAAACGCAAATTTCTACTTAATAATAAAATTAATTTTTTATAATTATATAAATCTTACAAATCCATATATTTTCAAAATATAATAATTTATATTTTTTTCAAATAAAAGAATTACAAGTTTCATTAAAATACCATCAAGATACCAATGAAAGTCAAGTTTTACAGTAAAATCCATGAATTATTCAAGTTAAGGTAATTATCACAAAAATATCTCAATTCTTAAAATACACATCCATGGAAACCCTAAATAATATAAATAATTTCTCGAGATTATTTTGAACTATATCTTAAAAATATTTTTCATAAAACCCCCTCGAGTTATATAAAATTATATTTAAGAAATTTAGTAAATATAGGTTTAAGCGGGATCAATTCTCTTGAGGCTCAGCGAACTGGAGAAAGTGAGTGCTTGCCTATTTAAGGTAGAAAAATCTAACGGTGTTATCAATGGTAATTGTGTTGGAAAAAGACACAAATCCTGCCGTCCATGTACAGCAGTTACCGATAACTCCCGAATTTAATTCAGGATCCAAATCAGTTCTAAATGTCTGACTCAAGTCTGAGTCTAAATCAAGCTTGAATCCAAACTCAAACCAGAATCCAATTCAAACATGAATCCAAATTCTAACTTGTACACTTGAACCTAAACTTGAATATCAAACTTGAATACAAGACTTGACCTGACCGAACCATAGCAATAACATGACTTCTTGAGTGCAAGCTTACATCCTGAACCTGATTACATGAACAACTTGTATTCATGGTCTCGGCAAATCTGATAATTATAATCTATATAAAATATTACATGGGATCAACGGGGTAAATTGGTACGGAATATATTAGAAGTGGAACGAGATGGTCACTAAAAGACACCTACATGAACTTTCGTGCCGTTATCCCGTGGGTTTTGACAGGGCCTTATACTACCTGTTACCATAGTCTACGGAGCAAGTTGGACTCCTCTCATATACACTGATACCTTCCGTACCAAGCTACAAACAACTATATTAGAATAATAAACTGATACATGTATAACTTAACAGTTCTGTCCACAATACTTGCTATATTCCTCTCTTTCTTTTGGGACTTACCGAGTGCTAGTTCGCTGACGACATTCCTGTCTTTTCTTTCTTTGGAATGTTCGTCAGGAGGACCGGACTCTCTTGAGATCAAGCCTAGCCAGGAGGACTGGACCAGTTCACCGAGCAGCAGGATTTCTAGCTTTCCTTGTACTTACTTTTCATTTTCTATGCCACTGTTTAGGCATTGCTTTATATCATTGTACTTTCTTTTTCAAAGCAGTGTATTGCAAAGATGAATGTTAATAAAAGTTGTTGTTTATTTTATATCTCTTGTTATTTCTTGTGTATTTTATGTATTGCTTATTTACGCTTAACGTATTTATTTCTGAGTAAATACGTTGCGTGCCTGCCATGTCTCCGTCTCCGTATACTGGGAAGCGGGACGTGACAGGTTTTGTTGGTGGCCAATGCAGGTTAGTTCTGTATTGAATCCTAAGCAATATATCATAAGAAGTATAAGAATCAACAACTATACATTCCTTACATTTCAAATTCCTTAAATTTATCCCAACCTTTCTTTTTCTATCAAGGTCATAGATTCTCCCAACAACACGAGCACGAACGTTAATGGCAACACCCCATCACCTACTCTACCACCACCACCTACCGTTGCAGCTCCCATAAATGAGCAAACGGTATTGCTTGAGGTAATCAAGAGCCTCTTGGAGGGTCAGCAGCAGCATACTGTTATCCTCTTACACCATCCAGAAGTCGAGGCATCCGGAGTCAAACAATTCCGGGCACTGCACCGAAACATTTCTTTAGGAAAGAGAGCCCACTAAAGGCAGAGGAATGGGCTCAGTCTATCGAAGATGATCTGGCAGTAGCATAAGTGCCAGAGATTGCTTGGGTGAAAGTTGCGAAGCTGCAACTAACAGATAACGCCAGAGTCTGGTAGAAGGCTGAAGAAATCCAACTTGCCCAACCGATTGAATGGAGGACATTTCGCGATATTTTCGACGCGAAATACTTTCCTGAGACTGCCCGTTTCGACATGGAACAGCAGTTCATCCACTTACAATAAGGCTCGATGTGGAGCAAATCCGTGGATGAATACGATGCTGAGTTTACTATGCTTGGCAGGTAAGATATGTCTCAATATTCAATTTCCTGATATCACATACTACACTGCTAACACAAAGTCGTAACAGGTTCACCGCACACCTGATCCCAACTGCTGAGATCCGGGCACGAAGATTTCAACAAGGGTTGGACCCGGAAATCCAAGCTGTACTAGCTACAGAGGATTTCCCAACCCATGATCTTCCTCTGAAGGCTGCCCGACGCTATGAGGCAGTAGTGAAGAAGAAGGACAGACCTCAGATTGTCGGTGTGAAATGCCCTGCCACTCAGATGGCAGGAGGAGCCTCTTCTAGGCCAACTTTTGCACCCAGGAAACCGGGAGTAACCTTTAACCGGCTCAGTCCAGACTTTTGCTTCTACTGCAAGAGGAATGGACACCTGGCAAAAGACTGCAGGCATGCGAATAGCCTGTGCTTAGTTTGTGACGCATCCACCGACGCTATTGGAGCTTGTCCATATCGTCTCAACCCAGCTCCAGCACCTATACCTGCAATCACAGTTCCACAACGGCCGGCTATTCAGGCTCCTGCACCTCGTCTTGCTCTACCTGCTCCACCTCCACATGGACCTCCTGCACAGCCTTCTCATCAATTCTATCAGGCTCAGAGGAATATGCCTCAAGGGCAGAGGAACATGCCCTAAGACAGAGGAATATGCCTCCAGCAAGGAGGAATGTACCCCGGCGTCAGGCTTTCACCATGACAGTTGAGGAAGCCGAGGCCACTGGCCAAGTTATTATTGGTAATTCCCAATCCTTTCATTTTTTCAATCCTTGTATATCTCTATATTTTTCCCTGTATATAAACAAACCTCACACAACTTAGGTATTATACAAGTAGCCACCCTTCCTGCACTAGCACTGTTCGACACTGGAGCGTCACACTGCTTCATATCCCAATGATTTGTGAGAACGCATGCGATTCCCGTGAAGCCACTCATTTCAAGCTGGAATGTCATTTCCGGGAATGAAGTATTGAAGGCAACTATGGGATTGGATTAGTGTCCAGTTGTAGTTTGCGAACGAGAATTCTACGTGAATTTCAAAGTATTGGATATCTCAAACTTCGATGTTGTGTTGGGAATGGACTGGCTGGGAGTTTTTAATGGTTTGATTGACTGTCGTCAAAAGAGAGTAGTATTTCAAATACCAGATACCAACTTTGTCACGACCCGAAATTTGACACGTGACCGGCACTTAAATCACGCAACGTCTAAAGGCGTAACGTCATTCAAGTAAGCCGAAGCCCAGAAATCAAAACCTTTTTGCGGAAAATAGTGGAGGTGCAGTTTTAAAATATCGGTATAAGGAATTTAAGCCTTCTTTTAAGTATAAATAGCATTATATGAAAATGCAACAGTTTGTTATCTAATCTTTGAAAACATTTTCGTCCTTTTAAAATTTGGGCAGCACCTCCCTTATATATTTTGATCCAAAACCACATACATGCAATAAAAGGCATCCCCAAGTAGGAGCTAGCTCTTCGCCAATTAGCGGAATCACAACCATGCAATAAACATATATACGACGCCCTACGGCGAAGATCAAACACAGAAAGAATAATAAGTAAAGCAAGACATCATCCAGCTCAATAGCAAACATACACCCATTTCGCTCTAAGTCTTGCAAATGTACAAGTCTGTATCTAGGTCTACCAATATACAAGTATGGTTTCTGATTGATGGAGCTTATCTAGATACAATGGAAATAATAGGTACAAGAGTGGTCATGATCCAAATGTGTATCTCACCTACCAAACCAAAACACCCTGAAGAATGCTGTGTCCAGCGATGCCGCTACTGATCCAATGCGGTCGAACTTGCAAGAAAACTATGGCACAACGGGGGTGAGTTGCCAACTCGTGAGTAGAAAATATCAGCAGGTAGAAATAAAATAGACAACGATCCCTAAGTCCTACTGTATCATGAAGGTAATATTACGTGGTATCTTGGGTGATCATGTATGCATATGTATCAACAACAAAGTCGTGCCAGTAATCAGTATGTAAAATCCAATCATCTGAATCATATGCATGTATGTATGTGAATATTAACCAACGTGTGTCCATCAATGACACATCAACATCATGGAACCTGAGTGTCCAATATCGACACTCGAAACATCATGAAACCTGTGTCCAGTATCGACACGTAAATCCTCATATCTCAGGCGCCGCATCCTCAGATCAGCTCTCATATCCATCTGATCTCACGACTCTGGTCGGTATCCTCTGGATAACCGCCGAGCCCAAACTATCACCTGTAGGTAGTGCTCCCCTGCCGGGCTCATCGCCTTTCTATATGATCTTCTTATCCTGGGGTACCTTACCGGGTCCACCATGTACCCGCAGACGGTTCCTTCTCACTCCTCGAATCGGGTATCACATAGCTCAGAACCGAGAAAACTCATGGTGGACACGAAATATCATATCACGAGAAACCGCGTTTTTAAAAATACATAATTTCCTTTAAAATATAACCATGGTTCTCAAATCCAGAGATCTCATGAAAACAGTATCTCAATGCATATAACCATAAAGTACAATATATGCAAACATAGAACGGTAATGTAACCATCTCAAGTATTATCATGTAAGCATGTCATGTGATAATTACTGAACAGTGAATGTACTTTACAGTTAATAATACCATGATATAGCAGTTCTACTGTGTAAGTGGCATGGCAATTATCGATGATGAATGTGTGAGCCAGCAAATCTGTGTAACTGTAACATGCACATCATCAGGTAAATGCTGGGAGTGTAGTACGTATGTTACGGGGAATAATACAACATAACATGAACGGTAATAAGATATGTAACTACCTCTGGATACATCAAATATAACCCATTATCCACTAAGGTGTTTAGCAGCAACGATTCCCCGAATCAAGACAAATCCATGAGTCGGCAATCCAGCCTCATAGTATCAGATGTGATACAATCCTCGTACATCATCCTCGAGTCGAGAGTGCGGATCAATCATCCGGTATCCTATCACGTACGGTATAGTCAATCGTACGATGTCATCAAATCAGAATAAGGATTTATTGTCCTATACTTAAACAAGGGTACGGATCTATGGTCTCGTACGTCATATCACCTTTTATTCTCATATATACGTACATATGTATATCTCATGTCATATCTATATCGACCTCGTATCATATCTATATCAATTTCACATCATATCTCATTAATCTCATAACATATCTTGACATAAGTATCTATGTTTTTATATCGCCTCACATCCTCATATCAAGCATATCCGCTCATATTTTCTTATTTCATCATATCCTCATATCAATATATATCATCTCATACTTGTTCTCTGTTCAATTATATATCTATATATCTCTTAACATCATCATGTTTATCATATCATATCATACTAAATCTTTTGATCATATCCGTAAGTTCATAGCATAGGTTCTTCCAAATTATGTTCTATATATCGACTTTCCATTATTATGATTGTGGGGGTGCTATACGTCATCTAATCGACTTCCACCGTAAATATAAATCTACCCACCTGCTAATCTCCTTGCTTAGTCGAAGTCGATGATCTTCTTGATCTCCTTCATCGTCTCGGAAGTCCACTCGAAGGTACCTATATTCAATACACATCGTAACGATATTAAAACTAAGTCCAAAAACCGATACAGCACATGAAGTGCTCATGGGTTAGAACCTATAGCCCACGCTACAAGAATAACCAAATAACCTTTGTCGTTGACGTACAAACGTCCAACGACCAAGTCCAAACTCAAATACCAAAACCAAGTTTCAGAAATCGGGAAACCCGAAATCAAGAACACAGAAAACCACTCCCAGATTCTACCTAGGTCAAATTAGAAGATTTTGCATACATGGTAGGTCTACATATCACATAAGGGAACCATGAACCAAAATCCACACTAATCCATCAAGACCAGGCCGCAATTTACCGCGGGGGAATTTATCTGCGGCCAGGTAATCGAGATAGGGGCTCGGGTTTCTAGGTAAAATTCGATGTGGCCTGCACGTATCACTGTGATGGCAACTTATTTTATGGAGCTCTCGGGTAATACCAGATTCCATATAAACCTCACAAACTGTCATCGGGAAAATTCTAAGTTCGTGTATTGGGGTTCTAGTCTCTAGTTTAACCAGAATATTATCACCAAAGGCTTGTAGTCACTCATTAAACCTCAATTACCTCTCTACAACTCAAATCATCCACTAACATCATTCTAGAATTTTCCAAGGTCATTAATCTTGCTTAAACGAACTCTAAACTTAACTAGGAGATGAAGGAACTAAATAACAAGATGAGAAGTGAAGGTTATATATCTTGGAAGCAACTCAAGAAAAACCCTAGATGGTTGAAAGTCTTCAAAATCCAAACTTGAGCTTGCTATGGGGTGTACGATGAGGTGGTGGCCATTTTTTGTGAAGGTGGTGTGGGGTTTATATGAGGATTTGGGGTGTTTGTGGAGGAGGTAGTGGAGGTGGAGGATGGAGGAGAAATAGATGAAGATGGAGGAGTTGAAGAAATAATGAAGTGAAGAAGGATGAAGGAATGGGAGCTATCCCCCCTCTCTTTCTCACTCTTACTCTCTCCCATGCCCATGCTCACTTGTCCCCCTCCATGTCATCTTTGTCTCCCTCTCTCTTCAATTATCTTTTCTTTTCTTTTTTCTTTTCTTCTCTCATTTAAAAGAAACCTAAGTCCACAAATACAATTGAACCATGCATGAAAATGAAATGTGTCATGGTGCACTAGCCATGGTTAATTAAAAAGATGGATTTGGCTTAATCATGATTAGTAGTGCACTAATCAAGTTTAGCATAAACTTGCATATAAATAATTGCATAATTATTTATAAAATATCCAAATTCAATAAATGCCTTTATAATTAATAATACATATTAATCTCCAATTATTTCCCAAACATTGGTATATAATTATACAATTTTACGAAAACCCCAATTCGCAATCGAATAGTTTTCGTGAAATATATTATTTTATTATTTAAATTCCAAAAATAATATTTTATATTTCTGAAATGTTACAATTTTCCCCTCTTAAATAAATTCGTTCCTCAAATTTAAATTTAACCCCCAAATACTAAAACATTTCAATAATCAATCCAAATCAACGGGGCTCCGAAATCACAGAATACTCAAATATAACACAGCGCATCGAGTACGCATGAAAACGAGTGCGAAACTCAAAATCGAACTCCGTCAAGCGTCACGCAATCACTGGAGTTATAATGGAGATTCAAATCTCGAAATTCACTGCAAAAATCCGAATATACTATAATCAAGATTATAATACGTATATAGTTCGCATCCTTGTAAAACCTTCTAAAAACCTGAATAAAGCATATGCAAAATTCTTTTCAAACTTCCGTGTGATGCGTAACTCACGGTACAAGTGGCGAACGCTCATTTTGTAAAGAAATAAATATATGTTCATATATATTTTGCTCAAAATATACGTCTCACCTTTTTGAAATATCCCAAAAGGTTTCTTTTGTAAAAGTTCGTGTCACTATGGGCACGTAGGAAATAGTGAGACTATAGCTCCTTTTTGAAAATCTCTTGGTAAATACTGGTGCATGCAAAAATACTCGGGTACTTTTCTCAGATTAGTCCTGCTTGGCTACTATATAATATAATACCTATCATGAAAATATGATACTCGTGAATAGAATCGCTTCAAAAGGCATATCTAATATCACGTGCGTCTGGTACGCACGGAAATCCAAGTCCAAAACAAGTGCCACGAATATGCATAGAACCAAAAACTAAGTGCAATGGGTGTGCATGAAAGCATCTGTCAAGTGCAACGGGTGTGCACTGTTGGATATAGTGCCCTCAAAGTCAATTATTGGATCGCAGGCACGTGATTGCAATGATTGAGGGAGGACCTATACCGGTAGGACAGTCTTACTCAAGATGATAGTATGCTATCTGGTTTATCTTTATCATCGTGTACATACTTTAGGTGACATTACAGGTCACTATTGCACGTTGATAGAGCCCTTAGGATTCTTACTTGACTACCAGCAGTATGATGGCGATCATATACGTGAGAGTTGGGTAGTCTATAAGCACATCCTTAAAAGGTCCCTAGCCGAGAGAGTTTCGAGACAGGGCATCGATACTCCAGAGTAGACTAGTGTATACGGATCGAGACCCCGACGAGGGGCGATGGCTGGTCTCACAAGCCATTAGTGTCAGTTGGTTCACCTAAGACGTATACAGGTGCTCATTGGGTTATGATTACACCGGACAGGACTCGCCGGGAACATGCTAGTTGGTTTTATACCTACCGTCAGATAGCAGTTCCCTGGTGACATGTGTACAGGTTAGTTCATCGACCTGAGATCATTATTTGTCTCGTGTGAGTTCCCACTGTGCTTTGATTACTACCCTACCACGGCTCAAAGAAGTCATGCAAACAGATTTTAGTTGGGTACAGTCCCAAGCCACATGGAGGCAGTGAGCGGATCGGCAGGGGTTTCGTCTCTCCCGGTATTGAGGGTGAGATAGCGCTGTGTCTAGGAGAGCCATTACACGAAGTCCTTGGCCAAGGCACGAGATGTACTGGTTGGTATTTCAGTAGTATCTCAAAGTGTTCTGAGCTACACTCCGACACGACTTGTACGGCTTTTGGGGTCTGACTTTTACCAACCCCTAGGCCCGACATGCGATGCTCATAGACGAACAGACCGGACTGTATGGATATTGTTACTGACAGGCTCAGTAGGGTGTCAGGATGAGTTCGATCATCGACCCCCCTTTTGGTCGATACCTGGTAGCCCGTTACGTACAGCTAGTACCACTGACATGCTAGTGGTTAAATCCACAGCCAAAGTATTGACGAGTTTTTAGAGTCCCCCATAGACAGTTTCTTAAGTTTCGGACGAAACGTTTTAGAGACCGTATGGTATTATGGCAGGGTTCGATTATAAACGTGCAGTAGTGCACGGATCATGATCGGACGGATCATACTAGTGGGTTTTGGTTTAAGCCGGATGCTAGTATTAGATTTGTTGGATTACTTCAGTCTCATCGCATTCGCATTCAGTCGGAATGCGGATGCAGGTATGTATATACAGGTGAGGGGTATCCTTGTGATCCGTCACGAGTTTACTTTAGATGTTGCCGTATCTTTTTGTTGGACTAAACATTTGGGTTAATGTTTATTTTGGTGGAAATTATGAGCTTAGTTCATGATGAGGTGCATTTAATGTGACATGGACATGTTTAGTGACTCATGGTCTCTTTATTTGTGCTAATGTCACATTAGGATTTGTTTATTGTGTTGAATTGATGGATGGAGAGAGAGAGAGGGCAGCCATAGGCTTGGGGTTTGCTCTTGTATTATTATTCTTGCTCTTATTTATCAAGACAACACACAAGAAAAAAACCCTCTTCTTCTTCTTCTTCCTCTAGCTCACCATTTCCACCAATGGCATCATCTTCAACCTCTATCCATACACTCTCATGTGTTGAGAATCAATGGATGCTTGAGACAAAATTATCACACACATTCTCTACATCGCCTTGGACATGTCGGCTAGCAAACTTCATGTTCGAGTTGCTTCGGATGAAGCGGGAGCCCGTAAAAAGAGTTATTGATGTGGTGCCCTTCCGACGAGAAGACCGGAGATCGGAGATGCCGTGAGGAGCTTGGGATGGTGGCCAAAGACCGAAGGACACGGATCGATCGGTATAGCCACTCTCACTTCTCAGTAGTTAGCTAGTTTAGCGTTAATGGTTCGATCTGGGTGAAAGACTACGATAGCGCCGGTTTTCTAAAAAGTTTTTGTTTCCGCATTTGGCCTCGGATTGACGGCCGGGGCGCTACCGTCGACTTACATGGTATCGGAGCCACGTCATTAACCTTTACTAGCTTGTTCTAATTTGTTTAAAATATCGATCGGACGAAATTTCCAAAACCGCAACTCCATTTTGAAAGTTTCTGCCGAATTTTAAAAGTCGTCGAAAAATTATTGTCAGTATGTCAGAAAATCGTGCAGGCTATTTTAAGACACTGGAAGAAATTTGGAAGCACGATCCTACCATGGGACCGCGGAACCGCGGCGAAACTGGCATGTTTGCCACGGTTGCACGACGGAATAGTGGGAACAGTGCACCATTTTTCTTCCTGGAGGTTTTCACATGGAATTGTGGTTTCTGGATTTTTTTGTTTGGGCCCAGATTTGCTACAGTACTGGATTTGTGCTTGGGGCCCACTTCGGGAAATTTTTGTCGATCAAAATTTTAAATAAATTAGTTCGCAGTACTTACATTACTATCTGTGACCGTGAATGTCATTTGATCGGTAAATATTGTCTAATTGCTATAGCTCTTTTAGACGGATTTGTGAACGTGACATTCACGTTAATGTTCTGTGTTGTGCTGTGATGTTGCGGATTTGTTGTGGTGGATGGCCTGGATGCAATGGTAGTACAGTTTGGTATTATTTGTACATTTAATATTGTGGGGCGAGCGTCCGACATATGGACTGCCGTCACTGCCTATTTGTATATTATTCTTTTGGGGCACGACCGGGTTGAGGTCGATATCACCGTTGTACATATTTTATTTTCTGTATTAGGATTACCCCGCGGTGGGGTGCACGGATAGCCGGGTTCTAGAGGGCAACGAGCCCGCATCTCATGGCTTTGAGACGGAGGGGGCTTCACTCTAGAATTGGCGGGCTATTCGCCGCACTTGTAGGGGGTATAGGTTGGCCCAAGAAGGGGTGCTCAGGTTACCGGATTCCGTGAAGTGCTGGGTGGTCCATTCACTTTGTTGAAGGGGACTGCCTTACTTCAGGTTTGGCGGGTAACTTGCCGCGCCCTGTTCACATCATAATATTGCATTATTATATTCCAGATCCTTATTCGTTTTATAAATAAACAGGTGCTTTTGACGCATGACTGCTACATATTACAGGTTACAGGTTCTTGAACAGAAAACAGTGAAAACGATGAAAAGACGATGCAAAAGTGGACTTTTGACCAACAAACAGAAGACTCTTGATCAAGCCTACATCAAAGATAAAATTCACAAAGTACAAAGCAATGCAAGGTCCAAAATTACAAAGCGAACGGTTAAAAGTCCACCGCAATTATTCACTGGAGATCTGGAAGAAACATAGAAGCTATTTTAATAAAAGAACCAAATAATAAGGAAGCCCAAAGACAGAAGAGCCAACAAAGGAAATTTCAAGGCCCTATACTTCCTTTTAAAGAGACAGAGACATAAAATTTTACCAAAGCTTGGAGTCTACTTTGACTAGGTCTTCCTAAGGATATTTTGGTAAATGTAGACGTGCAAATCAATTGTAACCTAGGATTTCCTATCCTCTATAAATAGGAACTCTAAATCATTGTAAAGGCTATGCCTCTCTTCATTAATAAATTTTAGAATTCTTTTGGAGAGTATCGGTGCCTCTTTTCAATTCATGAATCCAGATCTGACAACCCTGTGTTGATATTTGGAGAGAGCCATCTGTAAGTAGTTTTATTTAATTGCTCTAGTTTAGATTTTAATTCCTTGCCTTAGATGTTAGCTTTGGGAAAGGCTTTTGAGAGATGAGATCTCTCATCCCTTTCTTACCCATCACATAGAATCAATAGGACTCCATGCATACACGCACACACCGCACCCTACGGCACCCTATCCCTCGAGGTAGCGGTGATACCGTAGTATAAAGGCCCGGTTGCGCGCGTTTTCCATGGAGGTTAGGGTAAGGATCTCTAAAGGAAGGACAAGAACCTAGAGGAAGGAACACCTTCCCGAATGGATCTAATCCCCTTTATTGATAATTACCATAACTGCTCTTAGATCCTAATTTGAGTATAGAAAGCGTTGAGATTTATTTACATTTCCAAACCATTCCAAACCTAACCCTAGCAAGATTTAGATTTAGATTAATTTAGTTTTTAGATAGATTTAGTTTTTAGATTTAATAATCAATCCGAACACCCTTCGGAATTAACCCGTTTGAGCGATTAGGAGATTCACAACATCCCTGTGGACCGACCCGTACTCACCGGCTAGCTGCAAAGCGATGCCGTTCTTGATTGCGGTTACTAGATATTTTTTGAGACCAATCAAATGGCGCTGTTGCCGGGGATGGCGTAGTTTTTCCTCTTTGCAATTTCGGGTTAATCTAAATTTAAAAAAAATCATAAAAACTGAAAAATCAAAAAAATATAAAAATTTTATCATGTTTTATTGTTTGAAGGGTTTCTTTTGTGAATCTTTGCAGGATTGACGGATCTGGAAAAATCCAGAGTTCGAAACAGAAAACGGTACATCAGAACAGAGGGAGATTGCTACAACAGAGCCGTAAAAATTTTCTCAGGACCTGATCTCTTCATCCCACCGCTAAACCGCGGCTTAAGTGCGCTCCCGCCACCCTTCCGCGGCCCCCTTGTGACATCAGCGCGCGAAATTTTGTCGGTTTGTTTCCTCTTTCTCCCCTTTGCAAATCCCCATATATCTTTTTGTCAAATCTTCTGCAGGATTCTTCGCGCTAAAAATCTTCTTCCCCCTTCCAATAATTGATTTTCTGCAGGATTCTTTGCGCCGCGAATAAAATAAATTTTTTTGATTGCAAATGATTTACTGTTTTACATATCTTTAATCGGACTTTAAGGGGCTTTTGACCAATTCAGATTGGGTGGGGATTTCATCACCCTTCCCAGGACCCCAGAAATCACTTAAAGCATTTGCATTGACCACTCTTAATTAAAAAATACTAGACTCAGCCCTAAGGACGTCGCGCTCAATAGGACAGAGGACTAGTTATAGGCATCAGCCGTTTATCCTAACCTGACTTTGCGGTGTCTAGGCAAGTGTGTCAAGGCAAGTGGTTATTTAATTAGGACCGCTACTTCTAGCGGGGAGCCTCCCACTTACCTGGCACTTACCTGGCCGCAATTGGCGGTGAAGAGGCGGTTTGAGGTCCTATTCCTAGCCCTTTGGAACAGTTAGGAGCTGTCTAGCTGACCTAGGTGACCCTAGATTTAAGTCTGATTGTGCATTTCTGGTTGATTGCATTTGTGTCTAAGCCCTTTATCGAAAATTTTTTGTTGCAAACATTTTCAAATAAAGAGAAAAAGGAAAAACGAAATTTTTTTTTATCAAAACTTGCAAAAATTTTGTCGCTAAGAAATCCTTGCACCCCACTTGCACCACCTACCTTCTTTCTTTTCTCATTCTTCTATCATGGGTACCCCACATCATAAATCTCTTGCCGAACTTTGGTATCCCGAACCTAACTTTGCCTCGTACGTCAATTGTTTCGGTCGATTTAAGGAAGATCCCTCCGTGCCCAAAATATCTTTGAAAGATCGAATAGAAGCGTCTAGGAGAAACAGTTTGACTTTGCAACCCACTTTGTGTCAACCAAGTCAACCTTTACCACCTTCATATGTTGATACCACTTTTTCAAGTCCTGCTGTAACTCCTAAAACGATGTCCATTGCTGAGCATATCGCTCAATCTCGCAGCCGCTCTTTCACCCTTCTCCACTCATCTAGTTCTAGGAATCAACAAGTCCATCCACCTTTTTATCCACATGTTGATCCTACTCCTGTCCAATCATCCACTTCCTACCAGTCCTACCCGACTTTCCCACCGTCACTAGACACAGTTTCTACACAGCCTTTTGGGAGTTTCACGTATCCAAACAGTTTTGAATCTTTTACCGAAACCCCTCCACAACCCATGTCTAGTTTGGAACAGTCGTTGGAAGCTTATATTTCAGCAACAAACAAAATGGTTAGGAATGTGGAAGCATCCATTACCGCCCTTAGACAACCTTGTGAACCGGCAGTTAGTTTTCAACTAGCTTCAACTTTTTCAATGTATGAGAAGGCGGTTGGACAGAGTGCGAATTTGAGAGGATTCCCAAATCAGACCTACCCATACCCAATTGAAGCCCACAACTCCGGTTTTCCATCGAGTGTCCCAAATGATTCACCAGTTAAGGATAAAAATGAGTTGTGTGATTTTGTAGTGCTTGATTTGCCAAATTGTGAAGAATCCCTTTCGAGTGAAACCGCACTTAATCCTTTCAATCTTTACACCTCCACTCTAGAACCTAAATCGATAAATATCCATGCTTTTAATGAGGTGTCAGAAAAAATTGATTTTCACTTGATTGAGGATATAGACGCCGGGAATATTTTGGATGATGAACCCCTTGATTTGATTGAAATTTTATGTCCAATTCATCATCCCGAGTCATTAATTGTTTCTCCCGAACTTCATATGCGTCTTGATTTTGATGATAATGGCATGGATGAGTTAAATATTGAGGAGAATTATGTGGATAATATTGAGGAGAGTATTGAGGATAATATTGAGGTTGAACCATTTTTGTTTGATATGTCGGATTTTCCAATTCATCCTCTTGAGTCTTTAACTAAATCACCCTCCCTCCTTTCCGTCATTCCGACCACGCATAAGATCACACTTGAAGACTGTGAGCTTGAAAAATTTCTCTTTGAATCTGACACAGTTCTCACAGACGATATCGATTACGAGTGTTTCACTTTTTCGGTCGATGTTGATGACTCACCGCCCTAGTTTGAGTCCTTTACATTTTCAGATGAGTTAGTTGAACCATCAGACTCGGTTGCTTACAGTTGTTTCGAACCATTGATGAAATCTTTCAAGTTCGAGACAGTTTACTACAGTGAGAATGAGACTATCCCTAATTCACTCCTTTTCGTCCTTCCTATCGTTCCGACCGTACAAGAGACTGTTACGCTTTCATCTCCAATACCGAGTTCGGCGTACCCATGCTTTCTTGCGAATCTTGAGGGATTTGACCCCATTTCTCGACGGGTTGATAAGTTAGCATAATCGCTTTTAACACATCGGTCATCACAAATTGCGCTAATTTATTCACTCGATTTACACCCTCAAGATTGTACTCCACTTCTTTCTCCTTTCCGCCACTCTTCTTCTCCACCTAGACCGTATACCGTTTCTACTTCCACACGGTCTCGTGTGTTTCTCATTTCTTCTCTTTCTACTCCATTCTTTCACCAACTCGATCATTACCACGATAAGATTTTTGAATGGTTGGTGCTAACCTTTGGCTTGTGTAAAGCCAAGCTTAAATTTGGGGGGAACCTTGTTGTATATATGTACATATATTTTTTTTCTTTTTCTATAAAAAAATTTAAAAAAAATTTCAAAACATAAAAAAATATAAATTTTTTTATAAATAAATAAACAAAGGAATGCTGACATTTTGACCCTATTGGTGTAGCATGACAGTGAGGACACTGTCAAGTTTAAGTTTGGGGGTATGCTCGGTAAGTCTTCTTCCTTCGCATTCATTTGTATATATTTTTGCATTTGCATACTTATTTGAAAACCCATAAAAATTGAAATTTTTTGAAAAATTATAAAAATTATTGTATTCAATTTTGACTTATTTGACTTGAGTTTGACAAATAGATTAACTAGCTAGGAACAACTAGATCTTAGACTTAGTAAATTAAAAACCCTAAAAATAACCTTCCTTAAAGTTTAACGGTAGAAAGTATATGTCTTTGTAGTTTATTTAGAAATAGGCAAATTTTGAGTTCAGTTCTTGGGCTAAGTTGAAACAAAGAAAAAATATTGATGTTTTTATTAGAGTATAAGTTTGAAAAATAATTCCTAACTTAAGTCTAGATTCTGAAAATGTATACCCTACAATTTGCACAATCACGCACCTTGAAATTTGGAATAGTAGAAGAGACCTTGAAATGCTCCTGTCTAAAGTCCTTAGTACGAAGAAAATAAAAGGAAAAAAAAGTGAATAAAGAAAAAAATGAACACTGGTTTTTGTGATTACTCAAGGCTGCAAAAATAGAAAAATATTTAGCGAGGGTGCTTTATCATCTAGTGCCTTAGACCAACTGGTTTGGAGTCACTGCTAAAGCCTTGGGTGTTGCAAGACTAGGAAGTACGCTTTAAAGTGCAAACGCATCTTGTAATCGGTCGTTGGTACCTCAAGAAGTGTTAACGGTCGCATGAAAGATGTGTAAGCAAAATTCAATTAAAAATTCACCAATTAATAAGTACTTTGGACAACGGACAAGGGTATGATTGCTTGATTTGAATTTCCAAGTGTAGGGGTGATTTATACACACACGCAGGGATATGTGATTGGGATTTAGATAAGAGAGAGGAATGAAGAATAGAACTTGTATCTTTAGTAGAGTTGATAAAAATTCCTAAGTGGAGATGGAACCCTAGAAGGAAAACTTAAGAGATGCCGAAAGCTAATTAAGTCTGCAAAACATATATAATCTTAAGTTAAATGATGAGGAAGTGTGAAGAATATGGGTGGATAGTTTACGAGTCGACGATAATAGAATTCCTTGTTAGAAAACCTAATTGGAGAATTAAAGTTAATGGGCCGAATTGATAGGATTTTGTGGGTAGTATCCACTGAAAACCCTCAGGAGACAACACTCCTCCTACTAGAGACACCTAGAGGTTTAACGGCTAGTTGCACGAGCTCAGTGCAATCGCGTTTCCCTGCGAAAGTGCGGTTAGGTTTTTGTCGAGAATAAAAAAATAAGTTTGCTCGAGGACGAGCAAAAGATAAGTTTGGGGGTATTTGTTCACACCATAATATTGCATTATTATATTCCCCATCCTTATTCGTTTTATAAATAAACAGGTGCTTTTGACGCATGACTGCTACATATTACAGGTTACAGGTTCTTGAACAGAAAACAGTGAAAACGATGAAAAGACGATACAAAAGTGGACTTTTGACCAACAAACAGAAGACTCTTGATCAAGCCTACATCAAAGATAAAATTCACAAAGTACAAAGCAATGTAAGGTCCAAGATTACAAAGCGAACGGTTAAAAGTCCACCGCAATTATTCACTGGAGATCTGGAAGAAACATAGAAGCTATTTTAATAAAAGAACCAAATAATAAGGAAGCCCAAAGACAGAAGAGCCAACAAAGGAAATTTCAAGGCCCTATACTTCCTTTTAAAGAGACAGAGACATAAAATTTTACCAAAACTTGGAGTCTACTTTGACTAGGTCTTCCTAAGGATATTTTGGTAAATGTAGACGTGCAAATCAATTGTAACCTAGGGTTTCCTATCCTCTATAAATAGGAACTCTAAATCATTGTAAAGGCTATGCCTCCCTTCATTAATAAATTTTAGAATTCTTTTGGAGAGCATCGGTGGCTCTTTTCAATTCATGAATCCAGATCTGACAACCCTGTGTTGATGTTTGGAGAGAGCCATCTGTAAGTAGTTTTATTTAATTGCTCTAGTTTAGATTTTAATTCCTTGTCTTAGATGTTAGCTTTGGGAAAGGCTTTTGAGAGATGAGATCTCTCATCCCTTTCTTACCCATCACATAGAATCAATAGGACTCCATGCATACACGCACACACCGCGCCCTACGACACCCTATCCCTCGAGGTAGCGGTGATACCGTAGTATAAAGGCCCGGTTGCGCGCGTTTTCCATGGAGGTTAGGGTAAGGATCTCTAAAGGAAGGACAAGAACCTAGAGGAAGGAACACCTTCCCGAATGGATCTAATCCCCTTTATTGATAATTACCATAACTCCTCTTAGATCCTAATTTGGGTATAGAAAGCGTTGAGATTTATTTACATTTCCAAACCATTGCTAAACCTAACCCTAGCAAGATTTAGATTTAGATTAATTTAGTTTTTAGATAGATTTAGTTTTTAGATTTAATAATCAATCCGAACACCCTTCGGAATTAACTCGTTTGAGCGATTAGGAGATTCACAACATCCCTGTGGACCGACCCGTACTCACCGGCTAGCTGCAAAGCGACGCCGTTCTTGATTGCGGTTACTAGATATTTTTTGAGACCAATTACGCCCGTAGGGGTCTAGGATTTCATTGCACAGGCTATCCACACGATCAGGGGAACGTCGGGTTTCAGTTGTGGCTCAAAGGAAACCTGGGGATCCCAGATTATCTGTATTGTTCTGTGATGCTTATTACATTTCTGTGATGTTGCATTTATTAAGCCTGGAGCGATTATTATATATTGTTATATATATACTAGTAGATGTTGTATATGTTTTACACCCGCGCTAGTCCAGTCCCCGCTCTGTCGTTAGTTAAGTAACCTAATGGGTGATGACGGGACCCAATGGCGAATGCGGATGGCATATACGTACATTACATTTTCGTTCTTTTGTGGTGTGATTAATTGATAGGACTGCATTGATTCGGATCAATGCAAGCTAAACAAACCTATTCTGATGTTGTTGGAACATTTTTCAGAAAGCTGTTATTGCAAGGACGTTTTCTTTTGTTTTGCACAGTGGTATTCGGTTATGAATATCCAGCACCTCAGTCGACGAGGCAAGGGCCGAGATCCCTTCATCGGGAGTGACCCCTTAGGCAAAAGTTTGCGTCAGGGTAATAACTTCACTATAGTCGATTATTTTTTGCTTTGTATCGTAGTATTCAGTTGGAATATCCTGCACCTCATTCTACGGGGAAAGAGCCGAGATCCCTTCACCGGGAGTGATCTCTTTAGCAAAGGTTTTCGCTACTATATATTTATAAAAGCTATGCAGTTCCTTCAACGATATCAAGTTCATTACGTTAAAGGTTTTTCGCTAAAAACCTTTAACGTAATGAGCCATAGCCCTCCGTCATTTCTTACAAGTATTACTTAGTATTCGTGCTGCGTTTGTTGACTGTGTTAAGGCGTAGTGTGCGGTAGCTAAGTAGTGTTTATTTGTGGCATATTAATGCGATTGGTTAGGACAGTCGTGTGGCCTTGTTGACTGTGTCAAGGCCTCGTACGGGTGGGTTTAATGCAATCCAGGATAATGACGGGTTGAACTTGACTAGGACTCTTTGATTTGTTGACTGTGTTAAGGTCACTTGGGTCCTAGGGGTAAAAACATACATCGGGAGTTTCTAAAGAAACTGAAACTTGCCAGGCATGCGCATACCTTCTGGAGTGTGGTGACTTGAGTGGATTACATCAAGTTATCATGCGATGATAGTTGGATCCCGATTTCCACTGATGAGTTGGTTTACTCCTCGGGTGATCTCGACTAATTCTTCTTTCAGGTTTGGAGGAGAATTTGAGGATACAGTAGGAGGTTTCCTGATTAGATAAATTGGTAACCATTCTGATCTAGGTTAGAGTGCACGCAGAGTGTTTCTTTTCTCTCTCTCTTTGGCAATGACCATGGCCTGACCCTAGACTATGATTCAGTGACCAAGTTAACCGAACCTTGTTAAAAACACTGGCTTTTGGATTGTCAGAGTTGCATACCTCATTGCCACTCCTACTTTTACCCTTTTTCTCTGGAACATTTTGTGTCACTACGAACGTCCACTTCCATTGGATAAAACCATCGTATGGTTATATACGAACTTGAAGGAACTTGTTCCAGATTCGAGGATGGTTTCCGGTTCTGGAGAAAATGAATAGGACTATTCAGTTGTCTTTTCCTTTTACCTTCTCTCAGGTTTCGAGTATTCCTTGGATTATGACGGTACACCTATTATGCTTATTGGATAGGCTTCTTACAAACCATAGGCAGGTGCCGAAAGGTGGGGAAGGAAGAAAACCAATCAACCTAAGTGAGGTGTACAGAAAGTAATAAGTAAAGACAAAATAAAGGGATTAGAAAGAGGGCAAAGTAAATTGCGACTGCTATTCACGACCAAACCAAGTATTTCATCGCCACTCCTACTTCACCTTTGTATTTCTCCGAAAAACCCCGTATCACTACGAAGATCCACAGTTTATTGGATACTCCATCGTATGGTTATATACGAACTCGAAGGGACTTGTTCCAGTTCGGGAATGGATTCTGGTTCAGGAGAAATAAGAATGAGGTTTATTCAGTTGTCTTTTATCTTTACCTTCTCTCGGGTTGCGAGTGCTCCTAGGATTAGGACAGTACACCTATTATGCTTATTGGATAGTCTTCTTCCAAACCATAAGCTGGTGCCGAACGGTAGGGAAGGAAGAAAACCATTTGGCCTAAAGATGGTGTACAGAAGATAATGACTAAAGACAAATAAAGGGATTTGGAGAAATGACAAAGAAATATACGGTTACAGTTGTAAATCTGATAATGGAAGAGGCATTACCAGGAATACCAGGATACCCTATCGAAACATTTTCATGTTTCAGTTTCACTGTGTATTGTTAATAGAAAACTGATTTCCCAATTAGCACTTACTCCAAGGTATGTATTTACCAGGTTTGATTCTCACATCTGTATGGTTTTACAGATGATGAGTGGGAGTAAGTTATTGGGAATTAGGTGATCATCCTCATTATATCGGGATTCGTTGTAATTGGTGATATTTGAGGAAATCGCCTGGGTGATTGCCGGACGGCAAATATTTGGTTTTGAATATCCGTTGTTATGCACCAATTTCAAATTGATATATCTGTACGTTTACTTTTATAAAGTGAGATATAACTTTTTGAAATTATGTTCATGATATTTACCTATATCAGTTGATGGTTAGGTAAGGAGCATTTAACAGCGGTGTAATTCTTCATAACCATAGTACAGTTTTCAACCTACGACGCACAGAGTTTGAGTTAGTCAACTCAGTGGATTTATACAGAGTATTGTATATTGTCCAGTGTCCATTAGGACAGAGGGGTTGGTCCTCGTACTATATTCTGTTTACTTATGACTTCTCTAGTTTTTAGACAAGTGTTTCGTAGAAATACAAGGTCCAAGTTTTGAGAAGTTATAGGTATATGAATAAAGTAAAGAATCAGGTATTGCAAGTATCAGGATTCTTCATGGTGATCGAAGATGTAGATACTTGTGTATGTTATTCAGTTGATAGTAATGATTATGAGAACTTGCTTCTCTTTCAGGTTACTCATATCTGGATGTATTCCTAAGTTGAGTAATGCTGATTGGCCTCTCTCCATTTAGTTGACATGCACTGGAGACAGCTGCATGATTTGAATCTGGTTCCAATTAAATCAGTGCCTCTGTTTCTATATTGGATATAGAATAGTTCATATCTTAACAATATTAAGGTATCGGGAGTTGTCCGGCTTATGCTTAAAACCAGACTCTGGATAACTCAAGACACGTTTCTGTAATGGCTGTTTGTGGGTTGACCCGGGCTATGACGAGGGTTGATTTTCTACCATCTGGAAGATCAATAGTGATATTGTTCTTGACTCGCCACAGTTTTAGTAAAATGGATTTTTTCAGAAAACAGTAGTAGGAGTATGGTAGAACTGGAAGTGATTCTAGAACCGCAAACGATTACTGAAAATTTGATAAGAACCTAAAGATTCAATCTGGTTTGACATTCCATTGGCCACTCCGCAGATATGGTGGGTAACTTCAAGCACCCGAGAGGTACTTCGGTATGCTCAAGGACGGTGACAGGGAGGTTCTTGTTTTCCCAGACTTGTCACTACGGTTGTTCTACGCTATGAGACCTGGCAGGAGGATGAGTATAGTGTCGTTCTAAACTAGCTTCAGAAGCGCAAGTGTATATGACTCCGCCAGAGGGTTGTCGTAGTTAGTGGGAGCAGCGGAAGCATAGTGGACAAGTAGCTTATATCTATTTATGGACTAAAGCAGATATAGCAGAGAAAGATCATCTATTTTTGACGTGACAGTCATGGGTTTGACTTCATCAGAATAGGGGATGGATCTGTTAAGAAGGTAGTAGGGTGTGATGTCCTGGTATTTGGATGATATACACAGAGTAGGAAGTGAAATTCCTATACTACGATCGGTTATACTTTGGTTGTCACACAGTGGTTTCTCCACATAGGATATAGATATAATATCAGACATTCTGGTTACTAGATCTATGGTTTTAAATCTAGATTTGGGTAGTTTCCCAATCTGGGTACTTAGACAGCATTCTACATGTGTTTTAGAATGGACGACTCCTGGCACGGTAGTATACCTGCAGGTGATGGAGTTACCCTCTCTAAAGGTGTCTTACAGACTAAAGGGGAGAGGGATGTGCATGATTGATATATCACTTGCTTAGGCCATTGAGTCAATCATGAGATGTCAAGTACCACACCAGATGTTGTTTTTGCACTAGATGCAATAAGTTGATATTAATCCAATCCTGGAGAAGCGTTCAGAAGCAGTTTATGAACACAAGCGGATGTTCTAGGGATATGATAACAACAGCCTCTTTTGGGAGACGGTTATCATTCCAGGCTTCCAAGGTAACCTGGATGACAGAGTGACTGTCAGAGTTATAGTTTTCCCTCTGACGAGGGGCAGTAGTTTGGACAGGTGGTCCAAGCGAATACTGAGGGAGGCATGGCGCACGATACTGATTAAGTTCAGTTGACGATACAGTCTAAGAAGTTTGGATTTGGAGTTTATTTATGAACTAGGTCCCATCAGATATCCAGACATATTCTAAGACAGGTATTGCTCATTTCGGGAGATGGCTTTCTCCGCGAACTTGAGATAAAGAGAGACATAGAAGGAAACATCAGGGTGGATTCACTCACTGAGGCTATTTCTCGAACGCAATAGTTTCACAAATGGGCTTTGTGAGACTGATCAGTAGAGGAGTTGGGTGTTCAGTATCACACGGGCTGTGAGTATGCGACATCGCAATAATTAGCCTCGAGTGCAAGTGGGAGATTATTGGATATAGTGCCCCCAAAGTCAATTATTGGATCGCAGGCACGTGATTGTAATGATTGAGGGAGGACCTATACCGGTAGGACAGTCTTACTCAAGATGATAGTATGCTATCTGGTTTATCTTTATCATCGTGTACATGCTTTACGTGACATTACAGGTCACTATTGCACGTTGATAGAACCCTTAGGATTCTTGCTTGACTACCAGCAGTATGATGGCGATCATATACGTGAGAGTTGTGTAGTCTATAAGCACATCCTTAAAAGGTCCCTAGTCGAGGGAGTTTCGAGACAGGGCATCGATATTCCAGAGTAGACTAGTGTATACGGATCAAGACCCCGACGAGGGGCAGTGGCTGGTCTCACAAGCCATTGGTGTCAGTTGGTTCACCTAAGACGTATACAGGTGCTCATTGGGTTATGATTACACCGGACATGACTCACCGGGAACATGCTAGTTGGTTTTATACCTAGCGTCAGATAGCAGTTTCTTGGTGACATGTGTACAGGTTAGTTCATTGCCCTGAGATCGTCATTTGTCTCGTGTGAGTTCCCACTGTGTTTTGATTACTACCCTACCACGGCTCAAAGGAGTCGTGGAAACAGTTTTTAGTTGAGTACAGTCCCGAGCCACATAGAGGCAGTGAGCGGATCGGCAGGGGTTTCGTCTCTCCCAGTATTGGGGGTGAGATCGCGCTGTGTTTAAGAGAGCCATTACACGAAGTCCTTGGCCAAGGCACGAGATTTACTGGTTGGTATTCCAGTAGTATCTCAGGGTGTTCTGGGCTACACTCTGACACAACTTGTACCGCTTTTGGGGGTCTGACTTTTACCAACCCCCTAGGCCCGACATGCGATGCTCATAGACGAGCGGACCGGACTGTATGGATATTGTCACTGACAGGCTCAGTAGGGTGTCAGGATGAGTTCGCTCATCGACCTCCCTTTTGGTCAATACCTGGTAGCCCGTTACGTACAGCTAGTACCACTGACGTGCTAGTGGTTAAATCCACAGCCAAAATATTGACGAGTCTTTAGAGTCCCCCACAGACAGTTTCTTAAGTTTCGGGCGAAACGTTGTAGAGGCCGTATGGTATTATGACAGGGTTCGATCATATACGTGCAGTAGTGCACGGATCATGATCGGACGGATCATACTAGTGGGCTTTGGTTTAAGCCGGATGCTAGTATTAGATTTGTTGGATTACTTCAGTCTCATCGCATTCGTATTCAGTCGGAATACGGATGCAGGTATGTATATACAGGTGAGGGGTATCCTTGTGATCCGTCACGGGTTTACTTTAGATGTTGCCGTATCTTTTTGTTGGACTAAACATTTGGGTTAATATTTATTTTGGTGGAAATTATGAGCTTAGTTCATGATGAGGTGCATTTAATGTGACATGGACATGTTTAGTGACTCATGGTCTCTTTATTTGTGCTAATGTCACATTAGGATTTGTTTATTGTGTTGAATTGATGGATGGAGAGAGAGAGGGCAGCCATAGGCTGGGGGTTTGCTCTTGTATTATTATTCTTGCTCTTATTTATCAAGACAACACACAAGAAAAAAAAACCTCTTCTTCTTCTTCTTCCTCTAGTTCACCATTTCCACCAATGGCATCATCTTCAATCTCCATCCATACGCTTTCTGTGTTGAGAATCAATGGATGCTTGAGACAAAATTATCACACACATTCTCTAGATCGCCTTGGACATTTCGGCTAGCAAACTTCATGTTCGAGTTGATTCGGATGAAGCGGGAGCCCGTAAAAAGGCTCATTGATGTGGTGCCCTTCCGACGAGAAGACCGGAGATCGGAGATGCCGTGAGGAGCTTGGGATGGTGGCCAAAGACCGAAGGACACGGATCGATCGGTATAGCCACTCTCACTTCTCAGTAGTTAGCTAATTTAGCGTTAATGGTTCGATCCAGGTGAAAGACTACGATAGCGCCGGTTTCCTAAAAAGTTTTTGTTTCCGTATTTAGCCTCGGATTGACGGCTAGGGTGCTACCGTAGACTTACATGCACGACAACAATATCAAGTGCATGTAGAGTGCACGAAAATCTCAACCAATTGCATCTAACATGCATGGAGAAAAATCTCAATTAAGTGCATCCGGTGTGCACGAAATCTCAACCCATGCATCCAGTATGAGCGAAAATCTAAATCAAGTGTGTCAGGTCCGCATAAAAACATCTAGTGTAGTAGAGTGCACAATAAAGAACGTCAAGTGCACATAGTGCACGAAAACATAAATCTAATGTAACAAATGCATGAAAACAAATATCAGGTGCGCTAGGTGCCCGAAAACTCATCAATGTACCAAAAGCGCATAAAAAAAACAACACCGAGCATACCAAGGTGTATAAAATCATAAACGTGTGCAACTGCATGCATAAAATCCGTATCGATGCACTGCAAGCACATATGAGCTATACCGAGTGCATAAGTCAAGTCGAGTGTATACAACATGCACGAAATCAAATCGACGGTATCAAAATCCATGGCATTATAAATATGTGCAGCCAAGGCACAAAATCGATATCAAGTGCAATTGATATGCACAAATCATAAACAAACGTAATGGATGTATAAAACATAAACCAAGTGCAAAAACTGCGCACAAATGAAAATATCCAGTAGGTGCAACCATGGTGCACGAAAACAAATATCACGAAACCCAATCATCGAAACTCAAAGTCCAAGCGATAAAAGTGTGATACTTAGATCACAAAACGCAAATCGTAATAACTGACATTGAGGTACACCTCCTTCAATGTCGAAAAATGCCGGTGCACCTAAAGCTGGCAGAGCAAGAACATCCACTTGCCTTCTGCACACGGTCTGGCGTTCTCTGTCTCTGGGTCCTTGTTTTCTCTGTAGATTACCAATCCCATAATCTTTCTGCTTGTCGGCCCGGTTAGGTGTAATAACGGAACAGTTCCGCTCTGTCACTCCTCTGATCTTCTCTTGGCCAATTAACACGACCACTCGCAAGGTAGCACGTTACTGACGCCGGCAATCTGGCCCCCTGATTACATGTGATACAACTGACCCTGGGTGCAACCCTTATCGCTGCAGTGTCCTGGAAAGAACCTGCTTAAGGTCTCTTCTGATCTCACTTATGCCGAACTATACGGAGGTTAGTATTCTTTATTAAACCATTTTCTCATTTCCGGACATCTGCGTTCCCACCATGGCCTTCTTCTGAAATTTGTCTGTATCCAACGCCTCTGCATACAAATCAATCCTCAGGCATCAACGGGGAGTAACAACAGCTCGTTAATATCTCACACGAACCTATTGTTCCACCTGTCTTCATTATCATCCACTTCGACGTTATATCTTGCTGGCTGCGTATTGCAATTCGTTCTCGGCTACAGTTAATCTGAAGACCTTCACAAGAAATCGAAGTTACGAACTCGGGTATCTTCACCACTCTATGGAAGATATCTAGCCGATTACATCCTTGGGAACTCGACCAAATTATCGGAGGAATACGCTTCATTCGTTTGTTCTCGATCAACTCACAACGCGTCTGGGTGAGGTCCTTTTATCTGAAACTGGTCAACTTACTGATCTCATATCGGAGCATCCAACGAACCAAGTGTCCTCTCTTGATCGATTTACTCTAGATCTAAGTAAGATCCTTCAAACTGGAATTCTCCAATCTAACTGAACCTGCGTTGGCGCATCCAATTAGACGAATCATTTTAGTCGCCCTATTCAAGATGGACTAGCGATCTTCTGTCACATCCCTGCCTGTAAGCTCCTGTGGTTTCAGCTTATAAACTCGGGAGGTGACATCCCATCAATCTCAGCCACAGCTGGGTCATTTGTCTGCACGGTAGACAACATCACGATCTCTGGGGTAGGCTGTACATCAACAGTCATCTCAATCTGGCAGCCTCTATCAATGATGCGATCATCCAGTACAGATCCGAACAATCGTCTCAAACGAGAGATCTCAACACAACCAATACACCGATATGTTCCTATGTCACCAGAAATAGATATTTAACCGGTAGAATGTAAATTGCATAATTACCGTAACCGGCAAACTACGAACCCCCTTCAATACGGAGTTAAATATCTACGATAAATTTGTGGTCATCATACCATATCGTCTGCCTTCATCGAATGCAAGGGCCCACTTTTCACGAGGTTCTTTGTCAAACTATCCAACCATTTCGTGGCTTACATCTCTAATCCTTTTAACTCCCTTTTCAAATTTTCTTATTTGATTCTCCGTAGCAACGGCCTTCAGTTTACACATCATCCGCATATTGCTAAACTTTTTGTAAAAGTTCGCTACATAGTGTCGCATACAGATTCGGTGGTAAGCAAGTGGCTCAATCCAACCGAGATATGGATCCTTCATCATATTTAAAATCCCAGCGTGACGATCAGATATGAGACAAAACACTATACGGTTTGTTACGAATACCCGTATACAGCTCATAAGCCAACTTCTACTGTCCGTGTTTGTAACGACTCTGAATTTACTATACAAAAATTTTCAGTTTAATGTATAGAAAGGAGTTTACAAGCCTGAGTACAATTTATAAGTTAATTTTTGTTTAAGAACAGCAAGAAATAACTTGTAGCTCACTGGTAAAGCCTTTCACTGCTGTGACGTAGCCCATATGTTCGAACCCCATCAGACACATTAAATTTTTTTCTGATTTTTTAAAAAACTTTTTGTAAACCCAAAAGTTTACACGTGTGCAAAAGGGTATTTATACAAGAGAGTACACGTGTCCAAAATCCGACGGCTCCCCTCCACATTTTGACCGGCGAGATTCCCCAAAAGGCCAGCGCCGACGGTCCATCCATAGATGATGGTGCCCGGGTTTTGCATATGAGTTTTTTCCCCTACCCCCATCACTCCTGCACTGTTTGATTGCTCTACAATCAAATAGAGACCCCTCAATTCTCCAATTTATCATATTTTAATGCATTTTAATTCACTCTTTTAATTCCAAAATCCTAATTCCACCTATAAATACTATCTCATGCCCTAATCCTTCCTCATTCTAAAAATTCTATCCAAAACTCTCAAATTTTCTCAAGTACAAGTGGAATAGAAGAGGAGTTAGCCAACGACCAACTTCCGGCGAGAAATCGAGGCAATTCCGGCAATCTCGCGACACCACGACGACAACCCACTCTTCTTCTACCTCTCCTTAAACTATTTCACTCGTAAGTCCCTCTCAATTCCTTACCTTCTTCTTTGAATATCTCTTCTCAAAATATATGTTGAAGTGAAGTTACTACCGACAACTTTTACTAAAACCTAGAAAACTACTCATCTTTAATACTTCGTTAAGTCCAATTTGTACACATCACTTGTAACTTTAACTCATAGTTATTTAGAATTAAATTCCATCTAAATTCTCATGTAAAATAGCTTTAAATTGAGTTTTTCGTTTAAATACCATGAGCTTTATATATGTCATCTTATTTTCCTTTGTCAAAACATACCTTTAGAAAACTTCACGGAGTAATGACCTACCCCTCACATACACACATGGTTCCATAGCATGATTCTCTTTGAACCAATTTTTGTGGCGAATACAATATATTTCATTAAAATACCATATACTATAAAAAATGGTTTTCTTTTAAATTGTATTCCAAAACCCTTTGCAAATAAAGCTCTATAACCCTTTTTGGAGGACCCGCTATTGGATGGTGCGGATTATCGCACATCTTTGGGTTAGTAGAGCGAGATGCAGATCTCCTCACGGAGCATTCAGTTTCGAAAGGTTTTTAATATGACTTTTAAGAAAAACGCAATTTTCTACTTAATAATAAAATTAGTTTTTTATAATTATATAAATCTTACAAATCTATATATTTTCAAAATATAATAATTAATTTTTTTTTTCAAATAAAGGAATTACAAGTTTCATCAAAATACCATCAAGATCCCAACGAAAGTCAAGCTTTACAGTAAAATACCATGAGCTATTCAAGTTAAGGTAATTATCACTAAAATATCTCAATTCTTAAAATACACATTCATGGAAACACTAAATAATATAAATAATTTCTCGAGATTGTTTTGAACTATATTTTTAAAATATTTTTCATAAAACCCTCTCGAGTTATATAAAATTACATTTAAGGACTTTAGTAAATATAGGTTTAAGCGGGATCAATTTTCTTGAGTCTCAGGGAGCCGGAGAAAGTGAGTGCTTGCCTATTTAAGGTATAAAAACCTAACGATGTTATTAATAATAATTGTCTTGGAAAAAGACACAAATCTTGCCGTTCATGTGCAGCAGTTACCGATAACTCCTTAACTTAATTCAGGATCCAAATTAATTCTAAGTGTCTGACTCAAGTCTGAGTCTAAATCAAGCTTGAATCCAAACTTAAACCAGAATCCAATTCAAATATGAATCCAAACTCTAACATGTATACTTGAACCTGAACTTGAATATCAAACCTGAATACAAGACTTGACTTGACCGAACCATGGTTATAACATGACTTCTTGACTGCAAGCTTACATCCTGAATCTGATTACATGAACAACTTGTATCCATGGTCTCAGCAAGTCTGATGATTATAATCTATATAAAACATTACACGGGGTTAACGGGGTAGATTGGTATGGAATAAATTAGAAATGGAACGAGATGGTCACTAAAAGACACCTACATGAACTCTCGTGTCGTTGTCCCGTGGGTTTTGATGGGGCCTTGTATTACCTGTTACTATAGTCCACGGAGCAAGTTGAACCCCTCTCGTATACACTGATACCTTCTGTACCAAGCTACAAACAACTACGTTAGAATAATAAACTGATACCTATATAACTTAACAGTTTCCTTCCACAATACTTGCTATATTCCTCTCTTTCTTTTGGGACTTACCGAGTGCTAGTTCGCTGACAACATTCCTGTCTTTTCTTTGTTTGGAATGTTCGTCAGGAGGACCGGACTCTCTTGAGATCAAGCCTAGCCAAGAGGACGTAAACCAGTTCACCGAGCAGTAGGATTTCTAGCTTTCCTTATACTTACTTTTCATTTCTTATGCCACTGTTTAGGCATTGCTTTATATCATTGTACTTTCCTTTTCAAAACATTGTATTATAAAGATGAATGTTAATAAAAGTTGTTCATTTTATATCTCTTGTCATTTCTTGTGCATCTTATATATTGCTTATTTACGTTTAACGTATTTATTTTTGAGTAAATACGTTGCATGCCTGCTATATCTTCGTCTCCGTATACTGGCAAGCGGGGCATGTCAGGTTTTGTTGGTAGTCCATGCAGGTCAGTTCTGCATAGAATCCTAAGCAATATATCATAAGAAGTATAAGAATCGGCAACTATACATTCCTTACATTTCAAATTCCTTGAATCTATCCTAACCTTTCTTTTCCTATCAAGGTCATGGATTCTCCCAACAACACGAGCACGAATGTGGATGCCATATAAAAAAGTGTTTAGCACTATATATATAACTGAGTGCTTAGCACTGATTGGGCAGCGCCCATAACTGAAGGCTTCACATGATACCCATGTGAGCGCCAGAGCGTCAAACCAGTGCTTAGCGCTTTTGCATAAAAAGGGGGGTTGAACAAATAGAGCCCAAATAAGTGTTTAGCACTTTTGAACAAAAAAATTGACAGAGTAGGCTAAGCCCAAATTGGCTGTCTCTTGCAACTGAGCCCAAATGCTCTGGATCTTAATAAAATTTAACGATCCTCAAAATATTGCTAAGTTGATCTTAGTCTCAAATAGGACTAATGTATCCTTAGTTAAAAAATAAATTGGGCCCAAATGTTTATATATTTAAGTTGATCTTAATCTCAAACTAGATTATCGGTTCTTAAACCAAACAAAATATTTTTGAACTAAAGGAAAAATATAACTTAAATTCAAAATCCCAAATCTAAAATATACGGATTTGGACTGATCCGTGCTTTCTGGGCGATGACATAAACTAGTCTCCGTATACAATCCACGGGCAACCTAAACAAACAAAATAACACACTATACGAAGTGAACTGTTGGAGCAGGAGAAATTGGTTATCGCAATGCGATAACATAATTAACTATAGGGGTTTGTGCCTGCAAGGAAGAGCGTCCCCACAACCAAAAACCCCTCACAAATGAGAGGGAATCTGATGAAGTCTGCTACAACGGTCACATCTATCCAAACCTCTGATATACGATGCCATAAATCAACTTGGTATTTTCGGAGAGGTGGATGGATATGTCCAAATAGCATCTGCTTCCAAATTCAGGCAAGATGATCAATCCCAATTCGTCTCTGTTTTCGGTGGTGAACAGGTTCTGGTACGCCCGGTGGGACCTTTTCCTCTTTCCACTCCACACTTCGTGTATCATGTTTCGCGAACAAAATCGCGGTTCGCTATGGTTGCCCTTGGATACAAGGTACTAAAACTTGGTGTCTTGCTCCTGTTCAGAAGATCAATGGCTTCTCAATGCACTACATGCAACAACAACTCTCGCTCTACCCCAACCGGAGGAGTGACCTACGGGCCCATCGCGGCCTCTATTTTCTCAATGCAAGTGGGACAAGTTACGAAAGCCATTACTGGTTTGTTCTTTAGGACCATGCTCCCACCTATGAGTTTCGGTGCTTCAGCGCCGCAAGAAAAAGCTCCTAAAAAGTCGTTCTTCGATCGACTGGCAACCACAACGACCCCTCTCAACGGGCCGTCCAAATCTGACGTCTCAGTCTTCAACAGGCTGAGTAAGAACCTAAACGGGCCTATATAAAGGCTCATGATACCTGAAGGGGATACCCAAAATGATAGCCCTCTCAACTCCTCTTACAGGCAAAGCCGTCAAAGGCGCTTCCCCCACTAGACAATCGGTTTTCGAAATACTGTCTGCTTCTCCTCAAACATTAACAAGGACGTCGGTCTTCAACAGGCTGACACCGATCCAAGCTCCTCAGCAAAACCAGGGGCATGATGAAGCCGCTTCAAAAATTGAGGCGGTCCCTTCTGCGAGGCACGCTCGACATCGCCACTGGCGCCGAGTGAGTGAAGCTGGGGGCAACTCCCCCTCTGGACTCACCCCACCAGCTCTAATAGTAGATGTTGATGCTGATGTTCCAACCGGGAACAACTTTGATCCGCTTAAGAGGGTACACAAAAACTCTCCAACAGCGGTGCTAAAGAAATCACCCCCGCCTGCAGAAGTTACAGTGCAGGCAAAGCCGGAGCAGCCTCATTAGCGGCTCTCCTCACAAATTCATAGGGTCTGGCAAAAAGTCCAGGAATCTATGATTGACCAGAGCTACTCTCGTCGACCGAAGAAATCGAAGGCACGACAAGAAAATGACTACTCTTCCGCCATACAACGGAGGACTTCTCCTAAGCAGGTGCCTGTTATAACTGCTCCTTCAACTCCAATCTCTCATAAAAGAATAAGGCTGGAGAAAACTCTACCGCCCGTGGCAAATTCTAAAAGCGATATAACTAAACGCCCCAAGGCCGGGGGCATAACAATACATACGGTCCATATGGCTTCGGGAAAAGAAGAAAGCCATGTTTCGGTGAGTCACCGACCGCAAACTCGGTCGCTGATAAAGGCTCAGGAGCAACAACAAATGCTCCAGGAAATGCTGACCAAAATGGTAGCACTTACCGGACAAAAAGAAAGTCCAGAAAAAGAAGCTGAACAGCGCTAAGAGCAGGAGATCGATACAGAGTTTTTGCAAAGGGTGCTTGAGAGAAAGGACAAGGAAGCCACCGAGCAAGCTGCTAATATAAAGAAGATAGCTCTCTTGTTCTAAGACATGGTTGGAATGATGATCCAACCAGAACCTCTGGCCGAGGATCCACCGATAATCGTCGACGATGACAGAGGGAAAACATCAAACCATCCTCCGGCCTTATCGGCATCCAAGGAGGAAACGATCTCCAAGGCCTCCCTTGATGATTACATTGTTAGTTATATATATGACCTAGAGGCTATTGTTGTACATATGATGTATATTATAGTGGATGCTTGGATATATATAGAGAGGACTTTCTTGCTCAATATGATAGTATGCTATCTGGTTGCCCTTTGTCTTAATATGTTGACTTGTATTGGTTTACTGTCTTACTCTTACATGTTGATAAAACCCTTAGGATATGTACTTGACTACTATGACTATGATACAGATCATATTAATGGGGCCAGGGTAGTCTACGAGTACATCCTACAATTGTTCCTAGTCGAGGGAGTATCGAGACAGGGCATTGATACTCCAGAGTAGACTAGCGTATTCGCATCTTGATCCATATGATGGACGATGGATGATCCCACATCCATTGGTGTTTGACATCAAAGTTGGTATACGGGTACTCAGTGAAGACTGGGTATACTGAACGGACTCGCCGAGAACTCCTAGATGGTATTATACCTATCGTCAGATAGCAGTTCTCTGGTGACACTGGTACATGTTAGTCTGTAGACCCGAGATCGTCATAGTGTCTTGTGTGATTCTCACTGTGCTTTGATTTCCACCTTACCACGTTCATGAGAACGTGCAAAATGGTGGTTTTTGGGTACAGTCCCGAATCACATGGAGGCAATGAGCGATAGAAGGGGTTTCGTCTCTCCCGGTATTTGGGGTTGATGTTGCGCTGTGTTCGATTAGCTATAACTGGAAGTCCCTAGCCAGGGATGATATGGAGATTTACTGGTAAGTGTTATCAGTAGTTTCTTGACCCGTTATGATCTTCACATTGACACGACTTATCGGTTACTGGGGTCTGACGTTTACCACCCCTAAACTGGATATGCGACATATCAGACGAAAAGACCGGACTGTACGGTAGTGTTACTGATTGGATTCACAGGAGTGTGTGCAGGCTTACTTGTTGATCTTCTGATCGTTCAATACCCGGGTGGCTGTTACGTTTAGCTGACCGCTTACAGCTTGTGGGTGTTTGATATGATCATCACCTACTGCCGGCGTATTGACGAGTCTTTAGAGTCCTACACAGAGGTTTCCTGGCTCAGGCGAAACGGAGTAAGAGCACATATGTGATTTATGCTGGACCGATATTAATACGATATGAGATACCGTATTCTATTCTCGCAATATGTGATATCGGCCGGGTATATGTGATATACCCGGGTTATCGGATCAAGTGTTGATTCGATAAATGATACATATTATATTAGTCGGCTATATGTAATATAGCCGGATTATTAAATCAAGTATTGATTTAATGATTTAATGTATAATTATATATGTGATATATTACATTACATTAACTAATATAAGCCCACTTAAATGATTCTTTTTTTTCTCACTTAGGATGCATTGATATATATGTGATATATGTTAAATGTATTCTTTTCTTTTGTTACAAAACTATATATATATGTGATATGTATAATTGTAACTTGCTAGGTTATAAATGCAATTAGGGTTTATGAGAATTAAACCATGCTAGGGTTAAGATTAGGGTTTATATTTATCATTAAGTAATTCAAATATTGTGGATTTTGTCATGGTTGATAGTTGTTGAAAGCTTGTAGAAGTTTGTAGGCTTCTTTGACTTTGTCCACTCTTTTTGTCTAACTTAAGATATTTTTTGATCTAACCTTTAACCCTAGCTAATGGTTAAGTCTCTACAAGGGTTAAGCATAACATGCTTAACCCTTGGTTGCATTTCTAACTTCAACAATAATTCATTCATCACTTGCTCTTCTTCTTCTTTTTCAAAAAAGAGCTTGCTTGATTTTTTCCAAGTGATGAAAGATTGTGAGAAATAGAAAACTAAAGAGAGCAAAATTCCTACTTTATCATCCTCTTCTATACTATCCATATAGATTAGTGTGTTAGCATCACTAATCCATAATTAGTGAAGTAATAGCTTGGGTTTGTGATTCCTCAAGGTATATCATCTTTGATTGTGAAGACTTCAAGCTAGCATGTATCATTCACCTCATGGAGCCTCTCTAGAGTCTGGGAGCATGATGATCGCAGAAGGGACCACAACTCCGAGCTTATGAAGCGAAGGAACGGACTACAAAGGTTGTAATCCCTATCACGTAGTAGTAAAGATGTTTGCTTTATGTTTTCCGCATGATTCTCTAATATCGATTCTAGGTTAGGGTTATCTAGAACGGCAAAATTTTTAACTTGGCATGGATGATGCCACCCGAAACCTTGCTTCCATGCTAGATATCCCAACATACATTGCTCAACAACTAAGAGCTCATCAAGCTAGTGAAACCGCTGGCCAAATTGTCAGAACTAGACGACCATATCCAGGTTGGTATGATCAAATCAAATACCCGTCAGGATATACGATCCCCAAGTTCCATGTATACAAAGGGATAGGAACCTTCACCGGCACATCGCGCAGTTCAGAGCTCTGTGCGGCAACACGGGAGGCGACGACAAACTGTTGCTTCGCCAGTTCGTTAGCATCCTGTCAGAAACAACCTTCGAATGGTACTCGGAGCTCCCAGATGACTCTGTGAAAACATTCGCAGAGATGGAACTGCTGTTCACACAGCGTTTCGCCAGCGCGAGCGAACGTACTCCAATCACGGCATTAATCAATGCCAGGGTAAAGCTGGGAGAAACATGGGTCCAATACGTGATCCGGTCGCGGAACTTGTGGTCTAAGTGCAAACAACGCATTGAATAATCTTCTACTGTCGGCATGTTCATCAGGACCCTTGATCTTCAAACGACTGTGTCCCAGTTCATGACATTCTTCAAGCCCACAACCTTTCAGGCTCTGATAGATAAACTGCCCCAAATGGACCAAATGGGCCACGAGCCTTCCTCCTAGAATAAGGACCCTCGAAATAACAAGGGTAAAGGGAAAGCGGCCCTCATTGCCAATACTCAACAACAACCGAGTGGCCAAAAACCGGCTGCTTGTCAAAATAACGCGCGTTTGCGCCCATCCTTTGAGGAAACACTAGGACTCGCTTACTCGTTTCCCCGCGACAAGACGAGGAGACTGTTCGAATTGACAATGCGTAATAAACTCATCACATTGCCAGACCCACGGCGTCCACCGCAACCCGGCTATGTCAACAACCCTAATTACTGCTTCTATCATAGAATGGTGAGCCACCCAATTGAAGATTACTACGTCTTCAAGAACTGGGTCGAAGACCAATATCAACAGGGGAAATTCGTGTTGTCTGATAACTAGAGGGTAAACCCACCCCAGAAGCATACTCCCAAAAAGGTGGATGCACAGGGGGCATCATGCTCACTCGCGGATGAAACTCTATGGGAAGTCGTTCTTTCAGCAAAAACCAAAAGAATGCTGAAGGATCTACATGCATATCCAGCGGTCAGGTGGAAAATCCCACTCGAACCCGAAATAATCGAAGGGATGCTAAAACCTCGTCCCACACCGAAAATTGTTGACGAGAGAAAAACCCCCAAGTCTAGCCTTCAAAGTCTTCGAAGAAAAAGAAGAAGACCAAGAAGTCTGTGCAGTCTGCCGAGTATGATGACAAGTGCACAGATCTACAAAAATACGTTGACGCGCTGGAGGAGTACAACCAGAAGGCATGGACATTGGTCACGCTCGAAGAATTCCTCAAGCATATTCTTGAGGACGAAGATAGTGACAACGATGAGGAAAATGACTCATCAGAGGACACCGAAGACCGTGTAGCACGTTGCCACATGGTCTCCCATTCGGCGTTATATGACAAAGAAGCTCCTTCAGCATCAGAAAACAACGCAGATGAACTGGGTGCAGAATCGGAGCTAAAATCCCTGGAACTGCCAGAAGACCCGATCGATAGGCTGTTAAATGAAGCCTTTCAAAAAAGCAAAGTTGACCGAGAACGCGAGACATCCATATATGAAAAGGCTAAGCGTCGGCGTCAGGATAAAGAAGATGCGGCGAGGACAAGTCGTAAAGTACTCCGAATAAACTAAAGCAGACTTGCTACAAATAAAAACAGGATCAAAACAGAGAAGCGGTTCGCCAAAGCCTTGTCAATGGGAATGAAGCTCCGACCTTTCATAAGAAACACTCCCAAGGTCATATGCCTCGATAAAGAAAAATCACACCCAAACTACTTTCTATATCATCGGAGGGTCACCCACCCCACCGAGGAATGCAATGCTTTCAAGAAGTGGTGGCAAGGATACGTTGCCCATAAAAAACACTTCAAAAGGATGAAGCGCAAAGCTCGTGCTCGTCGACGGCAAAATAGTGCAACAAACGCGCATGAAGAAACGACTGGAAACTGTCATATGGTTGGTACCGGTTCGGAAGGGGAAAAACCCCCCAAGTTCTTACCTTAGCGATTCTGAGGAAGAGATACCCCTTAGCCCTCTCTTCAAAGTCTCTACTTCCGGAAAAGAAGAGGAGCAGAAGAACTGCGAGAATATTCAGCTGCGTAACCACATGCTGCCTGAGAAGAACCTTGGACCTACAAACAAAGGTTTGAATAAAAAAGACAAAGAGAAGGAGAAAATCCCTGAGGAAATCACCCTTGATGAAGAAGCAGTCAAAGGGCTCGCAGCAAAGGACCCGCCCAGGAAAAAAACAAGGTGGATTACAACGTTCTGGCACATCTGAGAAAAATACCCTCACAACTGAGTATATTGGATGCTCTTTTCCTGTCCAAAGAGGCATGATTCCCTGATCAAGGCATTACAAGAGCCCGATCAGTTCTAAGCTTTCTTCGCAGAAGAAAAGATGAAGGATGAGCTGGCAGAGGTCCACACGGTTGACATTACATTCAGTGATGAAGATCTCCTCCTCGGTACGTGCGAGCATAATCGTCCATTATACGTCACCGGGTACTGCTACGACATCAAGATAGGGAAAATCCTTGTTGACAATAGATCATCTGTTAACCTGCTCAACGTAAGAGTGCTGAAGGAGATTTGCATGAACGTTCAGCACCTCGTCCGAGATAAAATTACCATCTCCGGGTTTGACTCACAGTCGTCACGGACACTGGGGTCCGTAATACTGACGTTACGTTTTGGGCTACTCGTTACTGACATCAAATTTCATGTCATTGACGCCAAGAATTGCTACAAAGTTTTGCTCGGCAGGCCTTGGTTACACGAGTACAATGTCATCCTTTCTACACAACATCAGTGTCTGAAGTATTTCAAGGATGGCTCAGAGTACACCGTTACGGGAAAGCTAAATCCGTTCTCCGTAAACGAAGTCCGGAAATATTAAGACGCAAAGTACTTCCTACCAGACTTCGAAGATACGGAAAGGTGTCATAAGCTGGAGGATAAACAGAAGTCCGTCGCCATTATCCCGATCTTTGGGAGCGATACCGAAGAAGATGAAGAAATAGTCTACTCGGAGCAACCCCAAAAAGAAATCAATAAGCCTGGACCATCTACTCCTATTTTGGTCTTTGGTAGCGAATCAGAGGACGAGGTCAACGCAGTGTTCTCCGTCCACCCGTCAATGCAAACTTTTCCCAGAACAGATCAGAGTCTACAAAGTACAATGGCTCCGTCTCGGCATTACAAGGAACTTGATGCGCTCCATACATACAGCGTATAAGAACTGCAATCTTTCTATGTATCTCCTAAGTAAAGAGGTGAAAAGGCGATCCTATTCTACCTATCTACAGAAAATAAAGTAGAAAAAGAAGTCTGGCATGGTGCCGATCTTGCACTCGACGGGCTTCAACCAATCCGTCTGCCACGATACTACACAGAGGGATTGAAAAGGCCGTTAAGATGCCGATGTGTACCCCTCAAACAAACTGTTCGACAAGACCAATTCTACAAAAAGATTTGGGATATTCCCGGGACTCAACAAAAAATGCCCAACGGGAAGATGGAGCCAACCAGGCTCGGATACGTTCGGTCCAAGAAACAGGAGCGGTTCCACAGTTTCTGCGTCATAAACAGCTCCAGTGAAGGGGAAAACGCTCTTCTAAGTAGCCGTGATGTCAAATCGGAGCGAGATCCCTCTCTAAAAATGTTAAGTCCGTCGCTGGAAGAGCAAATTAATAGTTAATAAAAGAAGCTTGTGAAACGAGCCGGACAATCACATCCGCGAAATGACTATTTATGAAAAGTTCAGGACGCAGCGTCTCAGTCAGCAATCTGCGGAGGAGAAAGACTATAAGGCTTTTCATCCCCAGCCCACTGTATGTTCTCGCGAAAGGGGAAAATCCTAAAATAGAGGCAAAAACAGGGTAAAGAACGCAAACAACGTTCGAAAACAACAATGCGTATCCAAGACATCGTGCAATCGAGAAAAACTCGATTGGAGCCCATCCTTTATGTCTGGAATACTCTCCCCCTCAAGGAAAGACGAGGAAAATATTCAACCTTGTCATGAAACACCAAATGATGACGCTTCTGGAGTCTCGGCACCCCGAACAAATAAACGAGGTCCATCATCCGGATTATTGCTCCAATCACCGAGCAATAGGTTATCCCTTTGATGACTGCTTCACCTTCAAAAACTGGGTAGAAGGCTAGTATCAACAAGGCAGGTTTATGTTATCCGACAGCTGGAGGGTAACCCCGCCGCAAAAGCACGAACCAAAAATGACCTATACTGTCAGGATAGGACCAGCTCAACATCAAGAATGGAAGCGAACTCGTACCTGCCATATGATAACACTCTCAAAAGAGGAAGGGCACGAAATTATGAATAACCTCTACAGATGTTTTGCAAATGAAGACGAGGATGAGGTGATCTCGGAGTTTCCACCAGCACCAAAAGAGCTGGAAGATGGGATATACACCACGGCGGACAACCTAAGAAAAATTGACTTAGGGACGAAAAATGATCCGAGGCCAACGTTCGTCGGTGAACTGCTATCTGAAAAACAGGTAGCCACGTTAAAAGACGTGCTCATGTAGTATAAAGACTGCTTTGCGTGGATTTATTCCGAGATGCTGGGTCTAGATCAAAAAATAGTGGTATATAAACTGGATATATCCCCGAACATAAAGCCAGTCAAATAGGCGCCAAGAAGGATGCGACTCGAACTTGAGGTGAGTATCGTCGCTGAAGTCAAGAAACTAATTGACTCCGGCTTCATCCAAGAATTTCAATATCCCGACTGGATCGCTAACATCATTCCGGTGTTGAAGAAAAATGGGACGGTTCGCATCTGCGTGGACTTTCGGGACCTCACCAAAGCTTGCTCGAAGGATGATTTCCCAGTACCTGTTACCGAGCTGATGATCGATAACACGTCCACCCATGAGGTCTTCTCCTTCATGGATGGATCTTCAGAATACAACCAAATAAAAATGCATTCTGAAGACCAAAAGCATACCGCCTTCCGTACCCCATTGGGCATATTCTGCTATAATATGATGCCCTTCGGTTCGAAGAACGCTGACACTACTTACCAGAGAACAATGATAAAGATCTTCAATGATCTAATCCATGAGATTGTCGAATGCTACATCGATGACCTTGTGGTAAAGAGCAAATCTCACGAGGAACATTGGGAATATCTAAAAATAGTGTTCCGATGTTTTTAGAAGTATAAACTGAAGATGAATCCTCTAAAATGGGCATTTGGAGTCTCTTCAGGCAAATTCCTAGGATTCATCATACGTCACCGGGGTATCGAAATCGATCCCTCAAAGATCAAGACGATTATGGAAATGCCCACGCTAAGAACCCTCAAACAGTTGTGATCTCTTCAAGGAAAGCTCGCATATATCCGGCGGTTCATAACCAACCTCTCTGTAAAATGCCGTCCCTACAGTTATTTGATGAAGAAGGAGAGCCCGTTCGTCTGGGATCAAAAATGCCAAAACGCACTGGACGAAATTAAGCAATACCTGCAAAATCCGCCGGTATTGACCGCTCCAGTTAAGGGAAAAACCCCTATCCTATATACAACGGCCCTTGAGGGTTCTCTACACGCACTATGGTCACAAGAGAACGATCAGGGAAAGGAGAGGGCTATGTACTATTTGAGTTGAGTTTTCCTGGGGATAGAAAACAACTATTCCCCCCATAAAAAAGCATAGCCTGGCACCGATCTTCGCAATAATGAAGCTCAGACATTACGCCTTGGCACACGAGGTCCATCTCATATCGAAGGTGGATCCTTTCAAATATCTAATGTCAAGGGCCATACTAACAGGAAGACTTTCCAAATGGGCTCTCATCCTGATGGAGTTCTCGATAACGTATCTTCCCCTCAAAGTATTGAAAGGACATGCCATTGCCAACTTTCTTGCAATGCATCCGATACCGGTTGACTCCCCTTTAAATTGCGAGTTGCCAGACGAACATGCATTCAATAAAACCGAAAAAGAAAATGATTCCTAATTGGAACTCCACTTCGATGGAGTATCTTCCATACGGCAGCGAAAGCAGAACACCCCCATAATCAAAGTCGGGATGGGCCTTATCTTTATGACTCCGCAAGGAAGGATATTGCGTTATGCCCTCTCCGCAAGGACTAATAACGAAGTTGAATATGAACCTTTGATAGCAGGTCTTGAGATCACTATCTACATGGGAATCAAAGACCTCCTCATATATGGAGACTCCCAGCTGATCGTCAGCTAAGTAAATGACGACTATCAGACATGCAAGCCAGAGCTGATAAAGTATGGTAAAAGAGTGCAGCAACTGCTGACACAAATCCCTACCTATACCCTGGAAAGTATACCCCGTGCGGAAAACAGTAAGTCAGATGCATTGGCCAATTGGCTAAGGAATTGGCCGATGAAAATCTTGATGACGTAAGGATCATTATGTAAAGCCCCAGGGTTCTCACGCCAACAGAAATACCTTCGGAAGACCTAATAAAGCCATCCGTAGGAAAAGAAATGCCGGAACAAGTAGCCCTTTAAGGATGAAGATAGGTCAAGGATTGGAAGGAAGTCTTCATAGACTACTTCAAATCCCAACGAACGCCTAAAAATACGCCGTTTAGACATCAGCTCATGAAACGAGCTTTGTCTTTCACCTTCGTCAATGATACTATATATAAGAGATCGTTCGACTGTCTATGGCTAAGATGCCTGGGGCCGGAGGAAGCAAAGAAAGTCGTCCAAGAAACTCACGACAGACTCTGCGGTTCTCATCAAGCCGGGCCAAAGATGAAGCTGAAGATAAAAAGAATGGGTTATTATTGGCCCACAATGATTCAAGACCGCCTCGAATATGCGAAGCAGTGTCACTCGTGACAAATTCATGATGACTTCATTCACTAAAATCCAAATCCGCTACATCCAACAGTGGTTAGCTGGCCGTTCGAAATTTGCAGAACCGATATAATTGGCCCCATCAAACCGGCACTTTCAAAGGACATCGGTTCATACTGGCAACGACCGACTACTTCTCTAAGTGGGCAAAAGCAGTACCACTGAGGGAGGTGAAGACGGAGAATATCCTCCACTTCTTTAGAACCCATGTCATTTATCGGTTCGGCACTCCGTGACGGATAATCTTGGATAATGGACCAGCTTATAGAAGTCATAAAATTAGTCGCTTCACACAACAACATAAAATAGATTGGAGATACTCTTCAGCTATAATTCTCGGGCCAACGGTCTAGTTGAAACTTTCAACAAGACCTTGATAAAGATTATAAAGAAAACGGTGTCTAGAAACAAAAAAGACTGGCACGAAAGGCTGCACGAAGCTCTCTGCCTGTACAGAACAACGTTCAAAATAGCCACGAATACAACACCATATGCATTGTTGTTTGGCACGGAAGCAGTGCTCCCACTGGAGGTAGAACTCCCTTCTCTACGAGTAGCAGTTCGATATGAGCCGACAGATGAAGAAAACGCTTATCTTAGGCTTGAGGAGCTCGACGCCCTTGATGAAACTTGCCTTATAGCACAGCAAAATCTGGAGGCTTATAAGGTAAGGATGACACGGTCATACGAAAAACTGACCAGGCCGAGAACATTCCGCCAAGGTGAACTCGTACTAGTCGTCAAAATACCAATGATCCCCAATCGTGCAAAATAGAGAAAATTTGAGCTAAACTATGAAGGCCCGTACATTATAGACAAAGTCTACCAAAGTAGAGCTTACCTGCTCATGGATATACATGGAGAAATACCCTTCCGGCCAATAAATGGTCGATTCCTAAAAAAATACCACCCTTGACGAGTTACGACTTAGGTCAATGATAGATGACGATGCTTATGTCCGCTCGCTATCTTTTCGAGTTAGAACTCTGAGAGTGGTATCCAAAAAGTTCCGTCGCCTTAAAAACGGCGACAATGGACCGAGATGTCCCTAAACTAACGTTCATACCCAAGATAGGAATGCTGGACCAAAAATGTTCTTAAACTAAAAATTCGCCTCAAACATGGCGATAATGAACCGGAACGTCCTTAAAGTAGCACATCGCCCCAAATACGGCGATATGTTCCCTTGAGATCTATATTGCAATCGAAGTCCTAGCGGCAAAGGTTGCAACTCAAGTCCCACTGGCTGCACGGCTACTTCAGTAATGAAGCCACCCCCAAACAGGTAGGTCACCCGTGACGAAACTATTCTCAAGAGTTTCATTTCATTAAAAAAAGGTGGTATGTCAAATGGGCACGGATGAAAATCCGAAAGGACACCGTGAGTAAAAACAACAGGACTGCCGGCGAGTTTGTGAAAACCCGAAAGGGCGCAATCTCATTAAAAAAGGGGTATGTCCACAAGCGAAATCGGCACGGATGAAATCCCAAAAGGGCGCCATGAGTAAAAACAGCAGAATTGCCGGCGAGTTGTGAAAACCCAAAAAGGGAGCAAACTCGTAAAAAAATTTCATGTGCACTTGCAAGATCCTCTCGACCTTATGAGGAGAAAATGCCTGCGTGAGATCTTTACGACTCATAAAGGAGCAACACACTTAGGAATCCCCACGATTCCTATGGAGAAATTACACTTGCAAGATCCTCATGACTCGTAAGGAGAATTCCCCTTATGAGACCCTCACGACTCATAGCATTCGAAAGCCTTAAGCTATAGGGATCTAAACATGTTCTTAAGCCGTCATATTCCCCTAATGTTGCCCTACAGACGGTCCTATATTGACCCTTGTATACAATCCATGGGCAAAAGGAAATATATCCCCAACCAAGTTCCACCAATGACGAAAAATGTCCCCATATGGTGAACGACACTTGTAAGTCCTCTCGACTTATAAGGAGAAAACACTCTTGGAAGATCCTTACAACTTACAAGAGAAAATGCACTTAGGAATCCCTAAGATTTCTATGAAGAAAATACACCTACGAGATCCTCACGATTCATAGAGAGAAATACCTTTATGAGACCCTTACGGCTCATGAAGTTAAAAGCCTTAGTCGACAGGATCCTAACCCTGTCTACTAAGCTATCTTTGTTCAAATCGACAAAGGAAATAATGATTCGCTCCTGGAAATATTCCAGCTGCAGCGATACTGATGCCAAAATTGGTATCGGATCTCAAGTTCCTAACTCGCGATAAAAATCAGCAAGCAAAAAAATTATGCATATAAAAAAGGGCCAAAATGATTGGGCACCACGATAAAAAGCCAAAATGATTGGGCACCGCGATAAGTAGCCGAAATGATTTGGCAATCGCGACTTTCGCGATATAAAAAACTGAAAAGATAGAGCAGCGCGGGAAGAAATAAAAATATAATAAAAATGAAACTTTCTGCCCTGCAAGTATATCCATATTAACTCTTGTATACGATCCATGGGCATAAATGGGAGACATGGAACTATATTTTCCCACCAGGCTCTGTCAAAGGGAGAGCCGGATCTTGATGGCAATATCTATAGCCTAAAGATCGACTCGACATGCTTCTCATGCCAGCAGGATGCAGACGTGACATCAACAAAGACCCATGGGTCGAATAAAAGAGGAGTGATGGCAAAATCCTAGCTTCAGATCTCGATGGAGATACATACAACATAGAGGCCGTTTCGATGTCTACCCACCTTCAGCAAAGAATCGGTATGACATCACCAAAATAAAAGTGGAGCAATGGCATATTCCTAACTCTAGATCTCGATGGCAACATCTACAGCCTAGAGATCAGCTCAGCTCGACGTTCTTTCTCAGTGCAGATGCAACATCAACAAAGACGTAAGGGTCAAATAAAAGAGGAGTAATGGCAAAATCCTAGCTCCAGCTTGACGTGCTTCTCATGCCAGCAGGATGCAGACGTAACATCAACAAAAGACCCAAAGGTCAAAGCAAAAATAGAGGCATGGCAAAATCCAAGCTCTAAGTCTTGACGGTTCATAAACAACTACCTAGGGACTGTCCTAGCGTTCCCCCCTCATTTCAGCAGGATGTGGACGCATCCATCAAATGAAATTCGAGCAATGGCATATTCCAAGCCCCGGACTTCAATTGCAATACATATAGCATAAAGGTCCTATGGATGTCTACCCTATTTCAGCAAAGAATCGGCGCGATATCATCAAAGCAAAAAATGAAGTGACGGCATATTCCCAGCTTCAGGTCTTGACGGCAACTCATATAAAGCCTAAAGACCATTGGAGATCATCCCATCCCAGAAGGGTGCGGTTATGACTTATCGGGGCTCCAAATTGAGCCTAACCTCAAGTAAAAAGCGTTACGGCAAATTCCTAACGCTTGCTCTTCCGACGGTAATATGACCTAAGGAGATTACTTTAAGACGTCTTGTCCAGCCCCCGAAGGGATCAGAGACACGACAGTCATGGGGCCACTCGAACAGCGGCTTAAAGACAGCATATCGAAGGATACATCAGCCAATGCGACGGTACCACAGACTAAAACTCTAGTACCACAAACCTAACGGACCCCTATCATAAAGAATAGGGGTTATCTATGCACAACGTTAGGACAAGTTTACCTGTAAACCCAAGAGAGGTAAACTAAAAACACTCCGAAATGAGTACATAAACCAGAGACTCCGAAATGAGTGAATAAACTACAAACTCCAAAATGAGTACATAAACTAGAGACTCCGAAATAAGTGAATAAACTACAAACTCCGAAATGAGTACATAAACTACAAACTCCGAAATGAGTGAATAAACTACAAACTCCGAAACGAGTAAGTAAACTAATTATTGCCAAATCAAGACATCAAACACAAAAGAGTGCATGCAATATATATATATATATATATATATACACACACACACTCTTTATACATGAATTAAAATGTTTGAAAGATACAATTTATATAAAAAAAAGGAAACAATTCTAGCCTCTAAGAGGGTGGGGATTTCAATAAAGGGGCAACCTGTTCACTCTCTTGCCGCAGCTCCTCCTCACACTCCACAATTGCAGCCAGCATTGCTTCGACTTGAGCCCGTTGTTACAAGCATGAAAAAAGTTTCTCAGTAATTTCCTGCTTAGCAACTTCGCAACCTCGCATTCCCCGCTCAGTAAAGTCAAGGTTCTGTCTCAACGCCACTCCTTCAGAAACGCATTGTTGAAGATTTTCAAAGATAACTTGCAGTTGCGCGGCATTTGCTTCAACCTGGGCATGCAATTGACTGGATTCGCCAAAAGCCGTCTCATGCTCCTTTTGCTTCAGGACCAACTTCTGCTCGAAGTATTGAATGGAAGCGGCATTTTGCTCGATCCATGCGACCAGTTGAGCCTTCAAAGATAATACCTCATGCGCAAGATGTTTGTGCTCGATCTCATGGAGACAAGCCTCAATTCGCTTACAGCAGTCTACCTATATGCCGACGAAATCTTCATTGTGGAAAGTCATAATAGTCGTTGTTTACCGCCGAAAGACGCGACCGGGACGTTAGGATGTCTGGCCTGAATTTTAGGGGGCAGATGCTATTTGGTTTTACCTATCCAACTCTCCGAAGATGCCATGTTGATTTATGGCACCGTGTATCGGAGGTTTGGACAGATGCGACCGTTGTAGCAGACTTCGTCAGATTTCACCTCATTTGTGAAGGGTTTTTGATTGTGGGGACGCTCTTCCCTGCAGGCACAAGCCCCTGAAGTTAATTACGTTACCGTATCGCGGTAACCACTTTCTCCGGCTCTAGAAGGTCACTTCGTGTCGTATGTGTTTGTTTTATTTTTTGGTTGCCCTTGGATTGTATACGGAGACTAATTTATGTTGTCGCCCGTGGATTAGTCCAAATCCGTATTTTCTTATATTTGGGTTTGGTTTGATTTAAGGATCGTTAACCTCGTTTGAGATTAAGATCAACTCAAATATTTGTTAAGGATACGTTAATCCGATATTGGACTAAGATTTACATAACGGGGGTTCAGGATCATTTTTTATCTAACGAAAGAGCATTTGGGCTTTATCGTTTTAATTTAGGGACGTTACGGTCTATAGATTACCATTTTTTTGGGGGTGAGGGTTTAGTTTAAGGACGTTGCGGTCCACGGTTGGTTTAAGGACATCATAGTCCATAGAGTTTAGTTTAGGGATGTTGCGGTCTATAGAGTTTTTAATTTAAAGACATCATAGTCCATAGGGTTTAAGGACATTATAGTCCATAGAGTTTAGTTTAAGGACGTTGCGGTCCATAGGGTTTAAGGACATCATAGTCCATGTTTAAGGACATCATAGTCCATAGAGTTTAGTTTAGAGATATTGCGGTCCATCGGGTTTAAGGACATCATAGTCCGTATTTAAGGACATCATAGTCCATAGAGTTTATTTTACGGACGTTGCGGTCCATAGGGTTTATGGACATCATAGTCCATGTTTAAGGACATCATAGTCCATAGAGTTTAGTTTAGCGACGTTGCGGTCCATAAGGTTTAAGGACATCATAGTTCATGTTTAAGGACATCATAGTCTATAGAGTTTAGTTTAGGGACGTTGCGGTCCATAGGGTTTAAGGGCATTATAATCCATGTTTAAAGACATCATAGTCCATAAAGTTTTTGGCTCATCGGTTTGGGGGTGCGCCAAGAGTTATTGGTTATTGGGACTCTCCACCTCTCTGAAGACGTTGAAGAATTACAACGACATGTATCAGAGGTGTGGAGAGATGTACCCTTGAACCAAATTCCAAATCGAGGAGTTATCAGTTCTGAGCATAAAGGCTCGGTTTGCATGGAGGTTTAATCTCAGGAGGAACTTAACCAATTTGGGGTTGAAGTTGGTTCCTTATAGTGTTAAACACTAATGTATTTTTAGTGCTTACGTGCTCCCACACTGAAAGTTGAAGGTGCTCACATGTGGCACGTGAGGCCCTAAAGCAGTGTTAAACACTGGAATTTAGGATCGCTCATATGTTGCATGTGATGCTCTTGAAAGTTTAGGCTGTTCGCTTAGGTTTATTCCCTTGTTCTGTACATGTAAGTGTTAAACACTTAAGTCTTGCAACCATCACGTGTAGACACGTGAGGCGCCACTAAGTTAAGCACTGCCTCCTTTGAATTTATCTTCCTATTCTTTTCTAAGTGCTAAGCACTATTGGAGGTCACGTCGGATTACGTGACTCAATCTCAGTTGTTCCTTTTTGTTTCTCAGAGGTGCTCACGTGGGAACACGTGATCTGTCGTTGTAGCGTTAAACGCTAATATGCATGGGACTCTTGATCTTAGTCTTGAGAATTTCAAGTCCTTTGTTTTATAAGAATTAAATTCTCATGTAGGGTTAAACCCTAGCTTTATCTAAGAAATTAAATTCCTATGTATTTGGAAGAATTAAATTCTTCAAACCTAGTTTTATTCTTCTAAGTTTTGGGACTGCATAACATAATCTCCCCGATAAGAATTAAATTCTCAACTTGTGGGGAGATTTGCTTCTGCAAATCTCAACCAGAGAAAGAACTAAGTTCTTTTTTCTTTGGAAGAGTTAAACTCTTTTAAAAGGAGATAGAGTCTTTTCCTCACCTAGGGTTTCTTTTTCTCTAAAAAGAACTCTTCTTTTTCTCCAATCTTATGGGGGTTGTCCTCTCTTATTCTGTGTGTCTCTCTCTCTTCAGTCTCGAGTCCTTTATATAGCAGAGGCAAGTTTGATGATTTTTGTTAAGGAAATCTCTCATCGAGAGATTTATGATTAATTCGGGGATTTTATCCACCGTTGGATCTTTTGATCCAGGGACCTCTGTTTTACAGAAGACATTTTTCTTGTTTTTAATAAGATTGGGAAAATATTTTCCCATACAGTGCTTATTCTGTATCTTGGTGATTTTTAATCACCATTGGATTTTTGATCCAACGGTGCTCTAATTTACAGAGCACAATCTTTCTTGTGTAGAAAGATTGGGAAAATATTTTCCTATACAGAGCTTATTCTGTATCTTGGTGATTTTTAATCACCATTGGATCTTTGATCCAACGGTGCTCTGATATACAGAGCACAATCTTTCTTCTTTAGAAAGATTGGGAAAATATTTCCCATACAGAGCTTATTCTGTATCTTGGTGATTTTTAATCACCATTGGATCTTTGATCCAACGGCGCTCTGATTTACAGAGTATAATATTTCTTGTTTAGAAAGATTGGAAAAATATTTTCCCATACAGAGCTTATTTTGTATCTTGGTGATTTTTAATTACCATTGGATTCTTGATCCAACGGTGCTCTGATTTACAGAGCACAATCTTTCTTGTTTAGAAAGATTGGAAAATATTTTCCCATACAGAGTTTATTCTGTATCTTTGTGATTTTTAATCACCATTGGATATTTGATCCAACGGTGCTTTGATTTACAGAGCACAATCATTCTTGTTTAGATAGATTTGGGGAAATATTTCCAAAATAGGGTTCTGATCCCTTTTATATAGAATTTAATTCTATCGGCTCAGAAGGTATTAGGAATCCTCACATGTAGCACGTGACCCAATGGCACTAGGCCGGTTTGTTTATATGCAGCAGTCCCAGAGAAGAGCATCACGTGTTGGCACGTGATGCGCCTTCTGGCCTGTTATTTGTTTTATGAAGGCGCCTATATACTTTGTATATAGATGCTCACGTGTGGCACGTGAGGCTCAACTTCAGCCTTATTTGTTAAGTGTAATGCTTATAATTTTTGCTCCAAGGCGCATCACGTGTGGACACGTGATGCTCCTTTTGGAGAATTCTTCCATTGCTTTTTGGTTCATTATTTATTTATTTTTTATTTATTTTTTTATAAGAGAACAAATGCCCCCACAGCGTTGTTCTCATGTGGCTTGTACGTGAGTGCAACGTTGTCACCTTTACAGCCGTTGGATGACGTAGGAGAACGGGGAGGTGAACCGCCCTTGTCACGTCTTATAAATGCAAAGGGTTGTCCTTTGGAAAGCCACTGTTCTTTCATCTTCTTCCTTCTTTATTTTCTTCGAGAATTTAATTCTCCTTTTTAGAGCTTAGTTCTCTGTTCATTGCAATTCCAGAGTTAAACTCTTGTTAGAAAAATGAACCTTTTCTAGGTAAAGATATCGAACATTTAGAGAAACCCTTTTCTTTAAAGAAACTTCTGGATTTTAAATCCATCTCGCACTCCTCTGAAACCCATCCCTTAGAGATCCAAAGACGTAATTTTTGAGTAATAACTCTCAATACTTTGGGCATTCCTCCTCTGACCTTTAAGAATTCATGGCATTTGATTTTTCATTTCCTCTTTATGGGGTTTCTGGAATTTAATTCCATTGCATAAAAGGAATTTAATTTCTCATCAAAGAGCTTTGCTCTGAAGATCAAAAGGGCACCTCAGGAATTTTATTCCCTGGTGGTCTCGAGAACATTTTCATAGGGTTTTCTTACTTGCATAAATTCAAATTTGTTGAGCATTTTAACAGAACTTTCTTTCTCTATGAGAATGTCAATGGTTGTTTAAACCCCCGTGTCCGTTTAATGAGAATCTTTTTAGATTCTTATAATAATTATCATGTCTTGATCATTGGTGAGCCGCCATATTGATTTTATGGGGTCCATTAGTTTTGTAATCAGTGGTCCCATGGAACAAAGTTTTTGTCGTTTCCCTTTATATATATATATATATATATATCTATCTATATATATATATCTATATATATATATATATATATGTTTCATTAACGGCATTTCTTTCCCCTTTTTCAGGAACAATGGCTTCTCTTCCTTACTTTCTTTTTACTCGCTCAGACGTCGCTTTTCCGTAGTCGCCGTCAGATGAAGAGGCCATGGCGATGATCCAGGCCCAGGGATTGCATTAGTTTGCTCTTATGGGGAGCTTGGATGGGCACATTATCCGGGGCCGCCGCAGCTTTACTTGTGAGATGCCAACAGAGCCTTTGCGCCCAATATTGCTGATGGAGCGTCCGCCGACTGCTTATGTGGTGGAGGTGGCTAATTGGACTCCTACAGGCCGACTCGAGCCATCAACAACCGGGATACCCAACCAGCCCATGCCGGCTATAGATATCTTGGGACGCCGCATCTGTCAAGGCGAAGCCCAATCTTGGGGACAAGTCTATAAGGTAGGGCTTACCCCTCGTCATCCAATCGGCTATCTTCCTTGGGCTCGATATGTCCTCTTCGCCCACCGTGCATGGTTGCAGAAGGTTGGGTTATATCAAGCGGTATACTCGTCTCTCTTTCATTACCCGGCTCCTCGCGTCTGGTGCGTTAAAGCTTTCCTGAATCAATGGAATCTTCCCACCAACACTTTCTTGCTAGGGGATCGTGAGGTCTCGATTTCTCTGGAAGAGTTCTGCGAGATCTTTAGATTGCCGATCAGGGGAGAGCACCATGAAGAGTTGTTGCCTCCCGATGAGTACGTATTCACAACCGTGCCTGCTATGCTTGACGGTTTGACGACCTAAAACGCCGTCCGTCATAAGTACCCTAGTCTAATCAAGACTCTGGGTATTTTCGAGAAGCTGTTCGTGGAGTCAGAGGGACAGGGCGTCACCTTTAAAAGCTTCATCGCATGTTTTCTCTGTGAAGATGTCTTATCAAAGGAGGCTCCGAAATTTGCGAATATTAACGACCCTTTTTGGTTTGGGCTGAATAAGCTGCCGGCCAAAGAAGAGGACTTGCCGCAGTTTTACATTCCGGATCATCAGCCGTGCCCTTCGATTCAATTGCGGCCCCTGGCATGGTCGAAGAGACCTTCTTCGTCGGCTTCATCAGTCTTTGGCTCAGTTGGTTCGCCATGCCGACGCATCGACGATTCATGAGAGCCTCTGTCTTCTACCCCGCTCATCGCGTAGCCGAAGGGGCACGGTTGGCTGTTGGCATCGCGGGACTGTCGCATCTTTATCATGGATTGAGCGTTGCGGCCAACACTTCAACCCTAGGTACGGATGTCGTGAATTCCTCTCTCCACTACTTCACGTCGTGGATTGAGATGCATGTATTGGGAGCGTTCGCAGCGCATCGGAGGCCAAATTTTTATGACTCCTATACCTTCCCACGGATCATGAGGCTGGTGGATGCTTCTGCTCCTGACCCTACCCATCTAAGAGCCCTCCGCGTGCTGCTTAATCCGTACTCCAACGAAGGCGGGATGGTTTTCGTTGACCGAGTCCTTTCTGCTCCCGTCGGGCCTATTCAGCAGTTGTTTGACTTGTCGAAGGGTGGAGCATCGTCTTTAAAACCTAAGGAGATCATGCACCTATGCTCGATTAGGCCGGGTTATCTGGTATTCCGGCAGAACAACACGGCTCTTTTTTTGCGGTACAATCCGCCTCGCTTCGCCCAGCAGTTGGGCTATAACCAGGGTATCCCTTTCGAGACGTTCTTGGTTGAACCTACTCCATCTCTGGAAGTCACACGTGAAATCATCCATCACTTCATGCGGCTGAACACCGTCTCCTGTTTCGTGATACCCGAGGCCGACTATATTCCAAGGTGTATGGGGTCCTTCGCGGATTGGTACCGTCATCGAGTCGGTCCCATCATCGTCGAGGAAAGGTGGGTACTCTTCGAATGTCGATCGTCGGCTCTGGCCTAAGCTACCGGTATTCCATTGTGGCCGCGGACAGTGGTTCGCCCTCCGTTGAGGGATGGTGGCATGGTCCTTATCCCGAAAGCCGTAGAAATAGAATCAACGCCTCGCACTGCTGGGATGCCATTGCGCACTAGAGCTCAGGTGAAGGCCTCCGATGAAGCGTCAGCGACAGTACCATCAGTAGAGGTATCATCCACGGTGGTATTTCCAAAAGGGGATACTGGAAGTGAGGTTGGCCAACGTCGCACCAAAGCGCCGAGGGGAAGGAAGTGATCCTCTTCTAGTGTTATTCTAGCTCGAAAAGGAGGAAGAAAACAGTCGCCGGCTTGCTTGTCCTCCTGCTGGAATCTGAGCCTATTGTTCAAGATTAGCCCATCTCCATGCAAGAGCCAGATGGCGGTCTTATTTATCCTGGCTCGTCAGCTGAGGAAGCTGCGCAATTAGCTGAAGCTTTAAAGCCCTCGCAGGATTAGACCGAAAATGTGCGCATCCTGAAGAAGACCTACCCCCTAGTTATCTTCTACGAAGACCCTCCTTCACTATGGAGAGTACATATAGGTCCTTTGCGAAGGGAATATGAAAGAGCCTTCAAGCAGCCCATCTCGGCTGCTTCTGAAGACGAGCTGGCATTGAAGACCGGTGGGCATGAATCTGCATTTGAAGCTCGGCAAGCACATTTCCTCAGGAAGAAATGACGGCTTGAAAAAGCCATACTAGAAGCATCCTGGCACACCGGTATGTGAGCTTTCCGTATTTTTCTTTTGGCAAATAATTTGTATTGCTTTTTATATCTCCTTATCTTTGCGAAAACTTTGCAGGGACTTCAGCAGCGAAAGAGGATCTGAGCCCAGGTTATACCATGACCGCCGCTTCTATAGATGTCTTCCATGACGCATCGGCATGTGCAGAAGGGGTTATTACGGATGTCATTTCTATTGTGGAGCCTTCGGTGGTGGCTCTTGTTCCTTCGGTGTCCATTGCTCGAGCGGAGGTAACCCCATTGGCCATGGACCCTATAGATTTTTCTGCCGGCATCTTGGAAATTGTAGGAGGGACCGTGAAGGCCACTGTTCTTTCTCCAAAGCCTGAAATGGCGGTTGTTGCTTCGCAACTAGAAGCTGCTATGCCCGCAAATGTCCTCGGTGACGTTCCTGAGGGCGTGGAGGAGGCCGCCAAAGCTGCCATGCCTCCAGTTCAAGACGTGCGGAGCCTCGAAGGTAACCTCTTATATTTTATTGTTAATGATCTCATTATCTGAACTCTTCTTTCTTTCAGAACTGCGGGAATTAGCGGCTTCTATAGTGGACCTATCTCCCAGGAAGTCCTTCCAGCGCTTACTTGACATGGCTGCCCTACGGGCGATATCCCCACAAAGCATCGTCCTTTCTTCCGGGCAAGGTCGGTGTTCTTTGACCCCTTTGCTTTATTATCACTTTTTTTTACGATGATGCTAACATGCCCTCTGCTGTTCTGGAAGCTGATGATGAAGTGGAGATCCTGGATGGGCCTGGGGATCTTTCAAACCCCCTTTGCATGGCTGTGGGTAAGTAAAACTTTACACTTGGTATTGTTTTATTTATTTCATGTTTGCTAGTCTCGCTGACTAGTCATAAACTTCGACAGCTTTGCCAGCTCTGGCTCCGTTAGAATCCCGAATCTCTATGCCATAAGGACCATATGCCCGACATGCGTCTGAAAGGATGGCGAGACAAAGCATTCACTCCTTGTCGGCCCTCATTGAAGATTTTCGTGCTGGAAGTTCTGTTACGGCCGAAGAATTTGCTGCCGAAACCAATACTTCTTTGCCCTTCCTTGCTACTTATCATGATGAGACATTGGTGCATGTTTGGGTTGAGTATTGTCACAGAGTGGAGGCTTTCTTACATAATCTCGAGTGTATACGCCTTCCTTCCGAGCTCTTAACTGCCAAGGTGAGCCTGCAGGGGTGGATTGAGCATGCGCCGCTAATCTTCAATCTTGCGAAAAGAGGCTCAATCGGAAATTTTCGGAGAGGGAGCTAGCTTTAAATGCTTTGGGGGAACTCCAAACTCAACTCACTGCTAAGACTACCCATGCGTACGAACTTTGGCGGTTGCTTCAAGAAGCTATTACAGAGGTGGTAGCTCTTGATAAAGCCGTTATCTTTACTCGCGAGATGGTTGAAGCTCATAAAGTTGCTGAAAAGGAGCTTGAGAGTCGGTCCGCCTTGTATCAGGCTCAACAGTCTCAAGCGGAGACTTGTCTTGTGGCAATAACAAAGCTTGAAGCCGAGGCCCAGCGGAAGAATGATGAGCTGACAAACTTATTGCACCATCCGCTGGCTTGAATATTTTTTTCATATTCTTCCTTTTGTTTTTACTCCTGAATGAGAGTGTCTTTTGATTCTTTTATGAAATGTACCTTGTATTCATTTGGATTCATGAATAAAAGAAATATTTCATTTTATGCTGGCGCTTTCTTTTCTTTGATGTGTTATTGGTATGTTACTTTAGCAAATGTGGCCCATAGACGGTAGATAACAGTCCATCTTGACCTCCTTGTAGGGTAGCAATGGCTTAGGAAATAGGTTCAGGTCTGCTCCTAAGACTTTTTTCAACTTTATAAGCCATGAGGGTCTCATAAAGACGTTTCTCCCTACGAGTTGAGAGGATCTCGTAGGTGTAATTTCTCCTTAGGGGTCATGAGGACTCCTAAGTGCGTTTTCTCTTGAGAGTCATAAGGATCTCACAAGAGAGTTTTCTTTTTTACGGGTTAAGAGGTTTGCGCAGGGACACTGATTCCCTGGGGTAGAGACGAATCGAGAAATTATTGGTTGACCTGATTTCGAGACGGAGCACGGTTCCGGCGGGGAGGTCGTTGGTTGACTTGTTTCTGAGACGGAGCATTGTTCCGACGGGGAGGTCATTGGTTGACTTGCTTCGCTTTCTACGGTGTCGGAGTTGACTTGCTCCACCTTCTGCGGTGTCGAGAAGGAACGCCGTGTTGATCTTCTGGGATGCAGATGTTGCAGTCAAGATCTGACTCTTTCTTTGACAGAGTTTGTTGGGAAATGTGGTTCCCTTTTCGTTTATGCTCATGGATTGTATACAGGGGTCAGTATGGACTCGCCCGTAGGGCAAAAGTTTCATTCTTCCATTTTTTTTAATTTCTTTTCATGATGCTCTATCATTTCAGCTTTTTATATCGCGAAAGTCGCGATTGCCCAATCATTTCGGCTATTTTTCGCGGTGCCAATCATTTCGGCTATTTTTCTTTTTACTCGCTGTTTTTTATTGCGAGTTGCCCAATCATTTCGGCTATTTTTATATGTCTTTTGGCTCGCTGATTTTGTTGCGAGTATGGACTTGAGATCTGATACCAATCTTAGCATCAGTATCGCTGTGACTGGAATATGGCCAGGAGCGAATCATCATTTGCCGTGAAAGGACTTAGAATTTGATACCAATTTAGGTATCAGCATCGCTACCACTAGGACATTGCCAGGAGCGAATCATCATTTGCCTTCGCCGCTATCGAACAAAGGTGGCTTAGTAGACAGGGTTTGGGACTTGACGACTAAGGCTTTTGACTTCGTGAGCCGTAAGGGTCTCATAAAGGTATTTCTCCCAACGAGTCATGAGGATCTCGTAGGTGTAATTTCTCTTTAGGGATCGTGAGGATACCTAAGTGTATGTTCTCTTATAAGTTGTAAGGATCTTACAAGAGTGTTTTCTCCTTATGAGTCAAGAAGAATTACAAGTGTCGTTCACCACATGAGGACATTCCTCGTCGTTGGTGGGACTCGGTGAGGAAAACGTTTATTTGTGCCTATGGATTGTATACAAGGGTCAATATTGAACCGCTTGTAGGGCAGTTTGGGAGATATGATGGCTTAAAAACAGGTTCAGGTCCCTGTATCTTAAGGCTTTTGAATCCTGTGAGCCGTGAGGGTCTCATAGGGGGGAAATTCTCCTTACAAGTCATGAGGATCTCATAAGTGTAATTTCTCCTTAGGGATCGTGAGAATTCCTAAGTGTTTTGCTCCCTTGTGAGTCGTAAGGATCTTACGCGGGTATTTTCTCCTTACAAGGTCAAGAGGACCTTGCAAGTGCACAGGAAAAAAAAATTTACGAGTCTGCGCCCTTTTGGGTTATCACAAACCCGCCGGTAGCCCTGCTGTTTTTACTCACGGAGCTTTTCCGGGTTTATCCATGCCCATTTCGCTTATGGATATACCGTTTTTTTTAACGAGTCTGTGCCCTTGCGGGTTTTCACAAATTCGCCGGCAGTCCTGCTGTTTTTACTCACGGAGCCCTTTCGGGTTTTCATCTGTGCCCTTTTCGCTTATGGACGCACCGTTTTTTTTACGCGGTAGAACTCTGGAGAATAGTTTCGCCATATGTGACCCATCTGTTTGCCGGTGGGATTTGAGTTGCAATCATCACCACTGGGATTTATGGACTTGCATTCCATTATCGCCGTGTTTGAGGCAACGTTGTTAGTTTAGGGACATCTCGGTCCGTAGCTAGTTTAAGAACATCTCGGTTCGTAGCATTTCGAGGCGAGGTTTCGTTGGATAATACTTATAGAGTTTGGACTCAGGGAGATAGCGAGCGGACACGAGCGTCATCATCCATCATTAACCTGAGCCGTGATTTGTCAAGCGTAGTATTTTTTAAGGAACCGGTCGTTTATTGGCCGGAATGGTCTTTCGCCATGCATATCCATGAGTAGGTAGGCCCCACATTGGTAGACCTTGTCTATGATGTACGAGCCTTCATAATTCGGCTCGAATTTCCCCCGTTTGGCAAGATTGGGGATCATAGGTTTTTTGACAACTAGCACGAGTTCACCTTGGCAGAATGCTCTCGGCCTAGTTAGTCTTTCGTATGAGCGCGTCATCCTTGCTTTGTAAGATTCTAGGTTTTGCTGCGCTATGAGACGAGTTTCCTCAAGGGCGTCGAGCTCCTCAAGTCGAAGATGGGAATTTTCCTCGTCCGTCATTCTTCTTTGTTCCCGATGAGCTTTGCGCTACATCCGCTTGAAGTGTTGTCGGTAGGCAACGTATCCCTGCCACCAATTCTTGAAGGCATTGCACTCTTCGGTAGGGTCTGTGACCCTCCGATGGTTCAAGCAGTAGTTCGGATGTACGTTCGCTCCGTCGAGGCACGTACTCCCGGGAGTATTTCCTTCGAAAGATGGCATCTTCATTTCCATTGACAGAGCTTTGGCGAACTGCTTCCCCTTCTTAAACTTTCTTTTGCTTGCCGCGGGTATGCTTCGATCCAGCGGAAGTTCCTTGTGACTCATCCATACTGAGGCTTCTTCCTCCTGACGCTGACGCTTGGCCTTTTCGTATATGGCCGTTTCACGTCTTCGGTCAGCTTTGCTCTTTTGAAGGCCTTCGTTCAGCAGCCTGTTGATTCCAGGGATTCTGGTTCTGGATCTGCTCCCAATTTCTCTATGTCAGGAGCTTCTTTTCCATTTATCGATGAGTGAGAGATCATGTGGCAACTTGCCATGTAATCCTTGGGTTCTTCTGATGAATCGTCTCCCTCATCAATGTCACGGTTTCTATTCTCAAGAATATGCTTGAAGAATTCTTTCAATATGGCTGGGGTCCGCGCTTTTTGGTTGTATTCCTCCAGTGCGTCGATGTACTTCTGCAGGCCCGTACGATTGTCGTCAGGCTGCATAGGCTTCTTAGCCTTCTTCTTTTTCTTTGAAAGACTTTGGAGGCTTGGCCTGGAGGTTTTGTCCATCTTTACCAACTTTCGGCGTTGGGCGCGATTTCAGCATTCTGTCAATAATCTCAGGCTCCAGCGGGCTTTTCCACCTAATCGCTGGACATGCTTGAAGATCTTTTAACATTCTTTTAGTTTTAGCCAAAAGGACAACTTCCCACGGAGCTTCCTCTACAAATGAGCATGATGCCCCCGGTGTATCCACCTTTTTAGAAGCGTGCTGCTGTGGTGGGTTTACCTTCCAGTTTTCGGACAACGCGAAGTTGCCTTGTTGGTACTGGTCTTCGACCCAGTTTTTAAAGACGTAGAAATCTTCGATTGGGTGGCCCACTATTCAGTTGTAGGGGCAGTAATTGGGATTGTTGACGTCGCCCGGTTGCATTGGGCGTCTCGGATCCGGTAGAGTGGTAAGCATGTTGCGCACCGCCAGTTCGAACAGTCTTCTCGTTTTATCCTGAGGGAATGAGTAGGACGTCTCAACTTTTCTCCGAGTGATCGCGGTTTATCATTTTGGCGAGCAGCTGGTTTCGGATCACTCGGCTGTTGCTGAGCGTTGGCGATGAAGGTCGCTTTCCCTTTGCCCTTTTCATTTCGAAGCTCCGTTTTCAAGGAGGACAGTCTATAGCCTATCTGGTCCAGCTTGTCGATCAAGGCCTGGAAAGTGGTCGGCTTGAAGAACATCATAAATTGGGATATAGTCTCTTTTGGATCGAGTCATGAAATGGTGTCAAAATACCCCGCCCTCGAATCTGCTCTGAGGGCGGGGAGGAAGGACCGGCGTCGTCGAGAGATGCCCTACGAACATGCCCACGGCAGGAGCTTCTTCTATACATTGTTCGCATTTCGACCATAGGTTCTGCCACCGAATTACATACTGAACCCATGTATCTCCTGGCTTCACCCTGGCATTGATCAATGCCGTGATCGGAGTGCGTTCACTGGCGCTTGCGAAACGCTGGGTGAATAGCAACTCCATTTCTGTGAATGTTTTGATGGATTCATTCGGAAGCTCCGAGTACCATTCAAATGTCGTCTCCGCTAAGCTGCCGACAAACTGGCGAAGTAGCAATTTGTCGTTACCTCCAGTATTGCCGCAGAGAGCCCTGAACTGAGCGACGTGCTGATGGGGGTTACATGTCCCCTTATACACGTGAAATTTAGGGATTGTATATCCCGGCGGGTACTTAATTTGATCGTACCAGCTTGGATAGGGTCGCCCAGTTCTGACGACTTGGCCAGCAGCTTCGCTTGCCTGATGAGCTCATATTTTTCGAGCTATATAGTCATCAGCGTGGCTTTCGAGATCGTCTCCTCCCTGGCTGTTGATAGAGCCGGAAGAGGGTTCGATGTTTTCCCTCTGTCATCTTCAATGATTATTGGGGAATCTTTGGCTGGAGGATCCGGCTGGATCATCATCCCCACCATATCTTGGAACAGGAGCGCCATCTGTTTTATATTAGCTGCTTGTTCCGCGGCCTCTTTATCCTTCTTTTCAAGCACCCTCCGTAAGAATTCGGTGTCGGTCTCCTGCTCTTGACGTTGTTCCGACGATACTTCCGGGATTTCTTTCTGCCCAGTAAGTGCGGCCATCCTTGTCAACATATCCTGGAGCCTTTGTTGTTGCTCCTGAGCTTTTGTCACAGACCGCGTGAGTGGTCGATGACTCACGAAAGCACGACTATCCTCTTTTCCGGATACCACGTAGACGGTATGCACGACCATGCCCCCCAGATTTGGGGCGTTTGGGTACACTTCCTTTGAAATTTACCGCAGGTAAGGGGATCTTCACTGGCTTTCTTCTCTTATGGGAGGTCGAAGTTGAGGGGGCCATTACGGCAGGCAACCATGCAGATGATACCTTTCGTGGCATGGCGGTTGGATGGTCCTCCTCTTACCAAGCCTTCGTCTTCTTCAGCCGGCAAGAATAATCTTTGTCAATTACAGAGTCTTGGACTTTCCGCCAAACTCTGTAGATCTTAGAGGACAGCCGTTGAGGAGGCTGTTCCGGGTTCACTTGTGTTGTGTTTTTGACAGGCGGAGGAGACTTCTTCAAGATGGCGGTTAGAGAGTTCTTGCGCACCCTCCTGAGTAGATCGAAACTGTTCCCAGTTGGAACAACAGCATCAATTTCCACCGTTGGAGCTGGTGGGGTAAGTCCAGAAGGAGAGCTGCCCCCAGCCTTCCTTACTCGGCGCCAGTGGCGACGTCGAGCATGTCGTGCAGATGGGGATGGTTTTATCGTCGGAGTAGTTTCGTCATGCCCCCTGCTTTGAGGAGAGGCTGTTATTGGCGCCAGCCTGTCAAAGACTGACGTCCGCTGAGAGGGGACGGTCAATCTTGCAAAGGCTGACTTTTTGGCAGGGGGAGCATTTTTTACGACCTTGCCTACAGCAGGAGTCGGAATGGCCAGTCTTGTGAAGACCGATTCCTTGAAAGGAGGAGTCCCTTTGATGACTTCGTTTACCAGAGCTAGAATAGCTATCCGCTTCGGGATAACTCCTTCAGGTATTGCAGGCCTCTTTGCGGGCCCACTTAAGTTTTGGCTCAGCCTGTCAAAGACTGAGGCGGCGGACTTGGGCAACCCGTTGAAAGGGGCCGTGGTCGTTGAAAGGGGCCGTGCTAGTTGCAAGTCGATCGAAGACCGACTTCTTCGGAGCCTCATGTGATGTTACTGAAGCATTGAAGCTCATTGGCGGGAGTATGGTCCTGAAGAACATGAGTCACCTGTTCCACTGGCATTGCGAAGATGGAGGACGCTTGGGGCCCGTAAGTCACTCCTCTAGCAGGAATGGAGTAGGAGTTGTTGTTGCAATTAGTGCAGTTGGAAGCTATCGACGTCATCTTCTCTTCTGCATGGAGCAAGACACCAAATCTCAGTACCTCGAATCCAGGGGCAACCATATTAAACCGCGATCCATTCGCAAACACGACACACGAAGTGTGGAGTGGAAAGAGGAAAAGGTCCCACCGGGCGTGTCAGAATCTATTTACCACCGAAAGACGCGACCGGGATGTTAGGACGTCTGGCCTGAATTTTGGGGGGCAGATGCTATTTGGTTTTACCCGTCCACCTCTTCGAAGATGCCAAGTTAATTTATGGCACCGTGTATCGGAGGTTTGGACGGATGCGACCGTTGTAGCAGACTTCGTCAGATTCCCCCTCGTTTTCGAGGGGTTTTTGATTGTAAGGACGCTCTTCCCTGCAGGCGCAAGCCCCTGCAGTTAATTATGTTACCGTATCTCGGTAACCACTTTCTCCGGCTCTAGAAGATCATTTCGTGTCGTGTGTGTTTGTTTTATTTTTTGGTTGCCCGTGGATTGTATACTGAGACAAATTTGCATTGTTGCCCGTAGGGCGTGGATTAGTCCAAATCCGTATTTTCTTAGATTTGGGTTTGGTTTGATTTAAGGATCGTTAACCTCATTTGAGATTAAGATCAACTCAAATATTTGTTAAGGATACGTTAATCCGATATTGGACTAAGATCTACTTAACGGGGGTTCAGGATCATTTTTGATCCAACGAAAGAGCATTTGGGCTTTATCATTTTAGTTTAAGAACGTTACGGTCCATAGATCACCATTTTTTTTGGGGTGAGAGTTTAGTTTAAGGACGTTGCGGTCCACGATTGGTTTAAGGACATCATAGTCCATAGAGTTTAGTTTAGGGACGTTGCGGTCCATAGAGTTTTTAGTTTAAGGACATCATAGTCCATAGGGTTTAAGGACATCATAGTCCATAAAGTTTAGTTTAGGGACGTTGCGGTCCATAGGGTTTAAGGATATCATAGTCCATGTTTAAGGACATCATAGTTCATAGAGTTTAGTTTAGGGACGTTGCGGTCTATCGGGTTTAAGGACAACATAGTCCATGTTTAAGGACATCATAGTCCATAGAGTTTAGTTTAGGGACGTTGCGGTCCATAGGGTTTAAGGACTTCATAGTCCATAGGGTTTAAGGACATCATAGTCCATAGAGTTTAGTTTAGAGACGTTGCGGTCCATAGGGTTTAAGGACATCATAATCCATGTTTAAGGACATCATAGTCCATAGAGTTTAGTTTAGGGACGTTGCGGTCCATAGAATTTAAAGACATCATAGTCCATGTTTAAGGACATCATAGCCCATAGAGTTTAGTTTAGGGACGTTGCGGTCCACAGGTTTTACGGACATCATAGTCTATGTTTAAGGACATCATAGTCTATAGAGTTTTTGGCTCATCGGTTTGGGGGTGCGCCAAGAGTTATTGGTTATTGAGACCCTCCACCTCTCTAAAAACGTTGAAGAATTACAACGACATGTAGCAGAGGTGTAGAGAGATGTACCCTTGAACCAAATTCCAAATCGAGGAGTTATCAGTTCTGAGCATAGAGGCTCGGTTTGCTTGGAGGTTTAATCTCAGGAGTAACTTAACCAATTTGGGGTTGAAGTTGGTTCTTTATAGTGTTATTGTCACGACCTGAAATATTAGCTCGTGACCAGCACTTGAATCACGCAACGTCTAAAAGCGTAACGAAATTCAAGTAAGCTGAAACCCAGAAATCTAAACCTTTTTAAGAAAATAAAGGAGGTGGAGTTTTTGAAGTAAAGGTATAATGAAATCAAGTATGCTTAATTGCATGGAAAAGAAACATGAATGATGCAAGTGAAATTTACTAGTTTGAAAACATGTTTCGTCTTTTAAAAATTTTGGCAGCACCTCCTTTGTATATTTTGATCCAAAACCACAAATACATAATAAGAATAATGGCATCCCCAAGCGGGAGCTAGCTCTTCGCCAACCGGCGGATCACAACCACGCAAGATAATAAGAATAAGTATACGACGCCCAACGGTGAAGTTCACCACAAAAGAATAAAAGAAAAGCAAGACATATAAATCACAAGTAGCGGAAAACCCCACGCTCTAAGTCTTGAAACTACAATCCCACTAAGTCTCATTACTTATACAATTTATAAGTTTTGATTGATGGAGTTAACTAGATACAATATGAAATGTAGATACAAGAGTGGGAATGATACAAGTGTCCCACCTACCAATGCAAAACACCCGAATGCAACTGTATGCCAGCGAAGCCACTACTGATCCAAGCGGTCAACCTGTAAGAACTGTGGCACAACGGGGGTGAGTTGCCAACTCGTGAGTAGAAAAATATCAACAGATAGAAATCAAATAAACAACGACTCTTAGGTCAACTATATCATAAAGGTAATACTATGATATCTAGGGTGACCGGGTCTGTATATGTGCCGACAAGATAGTCAATACCTATATGTAAATCATCATGTGGATATCAACCAACAATATAATCAATGTATATATGTGGATTTCGTCCAATCATAATCAAGGTATGTATGCATGTGGATCTCGTCCACCCAAAATCAATGTCTGCATGCATGTAAATATCATAAAGGAGTGTGCATGAAAGTATGAGGATATATATATATCAACGATGTCCCTCGTGACACATCAAAATCATGGAACCTGAGTGCCTAGCATCGACACTCGAAAACATCATGAAAACCGTGCCCAGCATCGGCAGGTAAATCCTCATATATCGAGCTCCGTCAGTCTGGATCGGCCCATCTCATCTCTCGACTCCGGTCGGTATCCTCCGGATATCCGCCGAGCCCAAATACTATCACCGGTAGGTAGTGGTCCCTCTGCCAGGCTCATCACCTATTGCGCGACAGATCCGTTCTCACCCCGGGGTACCATACCGGGTCCACCATGTACCCGCAATCGGCCTCATCCGCCTCCTCGAATCGGGTTTCACATGTCGCTCTCAGAACCGAGAAAACACATGGTGGACGCACTGAAATATCATATCAAGAGAAACCGGGTTTTTAAAACAACACATAATCTCTTTTGAAATATCCACGGTTCTCAAATCCAGAAATCTCATGAAAACAGCATATCTCAATGCATAAAATAATAGAGCATGATGTATGCGACATATAAAAAGAAATGCGAGCATATCCGTGTATCATGCAACATGGAACAGTGATATGATATATTAAGGGGAAAACCGCTCTTTTAAAATGGTTCCAGTTTTTTAAGTATAACATGTGGTTCCCAATTTTCCAATAAAACCCGTTATCTATGTATGTACAATATATATATGCGCAAGTATAGATGTACCATGTATGCGTGCAAAAATATGAATATACAATGTGTATGTGCACAAGTATGGGTGTATCAAGGTATATGTACACCAATATGGATATACGAATGTGTATATCCGCAAGTATGGATGTATCAATGTATATGTCATGATGCAGCAATCCTACTGTGTAGTGACATGGCAATTATCGATGATGAAGTGTGTGAGCCGGCAAATATGTGTACGTGTAACATACGCATCATCGATAATGGTGCAAGTGTACTAGCACAGGTATAAGAAATGCAATGGAAATAATATGAATGCAGCATAAGGTAAATCATATGCAAATGCTGACGGGTATACGTATCTAATATGACCGAGTCGGGGAATCTATCAATCGGCATCTAGCCTCACAACCTCGCGTACGGTATAATCCATCGTATGGCAACCTCAAGTCAAGGGTAAGGATCAATCATCAAATCAACTCATCACGCACGGAAAATCATCGTACGGCGGCATTAAGCTAATAGGGATCCTATCATCCTATAAGACACATAAAGGTACAGCCTAATATCACGTACGGCCTATCATCCATGATTCACAACATTCTATGTATATATATATATATATATATATATATATATATATATATATGTACCTATGTCCCGGTTCATATCCGCAATAATCTCATATCAGGGGACCGGCAGGGTATAAATCATCTCGATCGACTCGCATCCGTATACCACATATCATCATATCATCATATATTCTTTCATCGCATTTATATCTCATAACAAGTCGAGTTTACCTAAACATTCTATCTATACTATAAGTATAGGTATCTAATCTAGCATACACAACCGAACCATACAAGCAGATTTTTAAAAGAAGCGAATCGTAGTTTTGAAAATAAGGGTTACGGTGTTTTAAAGAAAAATATATCATTTGAAAATCCGTAATATCCCTCAAGGTATATATTTAAAAGATACATACGATTCTTCGGTTTAGAAAAAGGTATGGTTCGGATGACATATTTACATCGACTATCTAGTTCTACAGTACCCTAAACGGCAATATTGCTAAACGTTATCCTATGATAGTAGTAACATATCACTTCTAACTACTCTCTAGTTTCTAATATAGTATCACTAACTATCCTTTACTATAACCCTAGTTTCCTAATCTAGGTTTCCTAACCATATTCTATAATCAGTTTTCCATCAATACTTTGCGGGGGTGCTATACACCATCCACCCGATTTCCCCCGTGGATATAGATCCACTCACCTTAGTCTTCGCTTGCCGAAGTCGATGAAGCCATGCTCCGTCGTCTCGGAATCCATGCGAAGGGACCTACAATAACAACACAAATCGCAACGCTATTAAAATCAAGTTCTGAAATCCAAAACGGCACGCGCCTTGCTTGTAGGTTAGAACCTATAGCATACGCGTACAAAATCAACCAAACAACCCTTGTTGTCTATGTACAACATGCGACAACCAAATACAAATCCAAATATCAAAACTAAACATTTCAAAATACGGAAACATAGCCAAAAACCACACTAAAGTGCTCCAGATTTTGATTCAGGCCAAAAGGAGTTGCACAAACAAGTCTAGGGTGCTGTATATGATGTATATGAGCTACTGGACCAACCCCGACACCCTATGTCACCATGTGGCCGGCCACATCATCAAAAAAACCGGCCTCCTCTGGTCCCTCTGCTCAGGTTGGGTCCGTCTCGTCAAGGTGGCCTCCTAATACCCTAATTTGGCCCATAGAGTTGTTTGCTACTCTCAAAAATCCCCCAGTTTGCTCCAGATTTCCCTGCACACCCAAATTTCTCACAAACCGACATGAACTAAATTCCCAAATCCATATTTTGGTTTCTAGGTTATGGTCCAGGTCAAGCATCACCTCACAAGTCTCATTGACAGCCACAAAACATCACCAATTTCCCAAACCCTTCTCTTGGAATTTCAAAGTTCACACATCCATCACTAAACGACTTCTAAACTTAAACAAAAGCTAGGAAATCACAACTACTCTAAATGAAAAGAGATATACCTCATGGTCACTCCCAAACAAAACCCTAGAAGTCCCAAAGTTGTCAAAATCCGACTTTTCTTGGTTCATAGCGATGAGGGTGAGGAGGTGATCATTTTTTTGTGAAAGGGTATAGGGTTTTATCAAGGTTTTTGGGGTGGATCAAAAGGGTAGAAGATGGAGGGATGTGGAGTTGAGGGAGATGAAGAGGGCAAGAAAATGATGGGAGAAAATGGCCAAGGAAGCAACCCCCCCTCTCTCTCACTATAATTCTCACCCACTCCCTTTCCATATCATCATTATGTCCCCTTTTGACTTTCTCCTCAATCATTTATCTTTTCTTTTCTCACCCAAAAGCCCAACCCTAATATAAAACACACAAATGAAATAATATGTAACATGTCATGGTGCACTAACCATGAAAACTGTAGAAATGCGGATTTGGCATAATCGCGATTAGCAATGCACTAATCGGTTTTTTATCGAAACTGCATATAATAAATTTTAAAATTGCCAAATCCTTTAAATATATTTTTAAATGAATAAATCAATTTAATTTCTATTTATTTCACAATTATTGGTATATATTTATACCTTTTTTCGATAACCCCAATTTCGCAAATCGGCAGTTTTCGGGAAATATATTATTTTAATATTAAATTCCCAAAAATAATATTTTATATTTTCTGAAATGTTACAATCTTCCCCCCTTAAATAAATTATGTCCCCGAATTTAAATTTAAACCCCCAAAATCCAAAACATTTCAATAATCAGCTCAAATCAACGGGGCTCCGAAATCATGGAAAACGCAGAAATAACAAAGCACATCACGTCAAGTGCGCATGAAATTGAGTAAAAACTCAAAATCGAACTCCATCAAGCGCCACGCAAATCATCGGATTTGTACGCATATCCTCGGAGTTACAATAGAGATGCGGATCTCGAAATCCACTACTGAAATCCAATATACACTAGTCAATACTATAATACGTGTATAATATGCATCTTTGAAAACTCCAAAATTGAATAAAATACAAGCAAAATCTTTTCTAAATCGCCGCGGGAATGCGTAACTCACGGCATAACTGACGGACGCTCATTTTTAAAGTAATAATATATGTTCATATATGTCTTCTTAAATACACGTTTCCGTCGTTTTCAAAATATCCCATAAGGTTTTCCTTTATAAACGTTCGCGTCACTCACGGACACGTAGGAAATAGCGAGACTATAGCTCCTTTTGAAAACCCTTTTTGCAAATATTTTAATGCATGCAAAGTACTCAGGTACTGTCCTCAGATCAGTCATGTTTGGCTACTACACAATATAGTGCCCAACTTGAAAACAAGGTGCTCAAAAGCAGGATCAGCCTAAAAAGGCGTATCCAATAATCACATGCGTCTGGTGCGCATGGAAATCAAATCCAAATATAGGTGCCATAATACGCACAAGCAAAACTAAGTGCAACGGGTGTGCACAAAAATATCTGTCCAGTGCAACGGGTGTGCACGACAACAATATCGGGTGCATTTTATATGCACAAGAATCAAATCAGGTGCATAAGGTGCACAAAACAATATCGAGTATCAAAATCGAATCGACGGTATACAACACATTTCAATCCAAATCCAAATCAGGTATACCGTGGTATATAATCGCACAACCATGTGTATCAACGTGCACAAAAGCAAATCAAATACTAAAGTTAATGAAAACTATGCCGAAAGCATAAATCAAATCATATCCATGCCCTAGGCATGAAATCATAATAAATATCTCAAACGACATCAAAACGAAGTCAGGTGCAACTGTGGTGCACAAAATACGTATCAAATGCACTACAAGCACATATAAGCTATACCGAGTGCAAAAATCAAATCATCCGTATGAAATCCATGAAATCATAAACGCATGATATGGAGGTACAAAATCGACATCAAACGCAATAAGCATGCACAAATCGTAAATCAACACAAGGGTGTATAAAATATATATCAGGTGCGATAACTATCCGCAAAACGTAAACACTCAGTAGGTGCAGCCATGGTGCACGAAATCAATATCAGGAAACCCGTCATCAAAACTCAAATCCAAGCGATATAAGCGTGATACTCAGATCACAAACGCAAGTCGCAACAAAGGACATCGAGGTACACCCCCTACAATGTCGAGAAATAAATCGGTGCGCCTAGAAACTGGCAGAACAAGAACATCCGCTTGCCTCCTGCTCACGGTCTGGCGTCCTCTGTCTCCGGGTCCTTATCTTCTCTGCAGATTTACCAATCTCGCAATCTATCGGCTCATCAGCCCAGTCAGGTGAGCTAACGGGGACGATTCCGCTCTAGCACTTCTCTGATCATCCCTCGGTCAATCATTATGACCACTCAAGCAGCACTTTGCGGGCTTCGGCCTCTGGTCCTCTGAATACACGTGACACATCTGATCCTGGGTGCAAATCCCATTGTAGCAGTGTCCCGGAAGGAATCCCGCTCAGGGTCTCTTCCGATCTAGCCTATGCCGAACTGTACGGAGGCTGGTACTCTTGCATAATCTTTTCTCGTTTTCTGGACATCTGTGTCCTCGGCACAGCATTTCCTCGGGAACTGGCCTTATCCCAATGCCTCCATAAGTATATCAGGTCTCTGATCTCGATGGGAAGTAATAACAGCTCGTCAGCGTCTCGCACGAACTTCTGGTTCCACTCGTCTTTATCGTCGTCCACTATGAAGTCACGCCATGCTATCTGCGCACTGCAACTATTCTCGGCCACGGTCAATCCGAAGTCTCTCGCACGGACTCGAAATCATGAACTCAGTATCTTCATCACTCTGTAGAAGATGTCTGGCCGAACACGTCCTCGGGAACTCGTTCCAACCATCGGAGGAATACTCAATACTCGTCCATCCTCGATCACTCACAACGTATCTGGGTGAGGTCCTCCATCCAAAGCTGGTTAGCTTGCTGATCTCTTATCATATCATATCCGGACGACGTCAAACTTTTTGATCGAGTCATCAAGGTCCCCAAAATTTCCCGAAGGCTCAACACCTGAGCGCAGTCTAAAAATAACTGGTACATACCACAACACCTCTGGACCAGTCGTAGAAGGGCAAACCCAAGTCTCAATGATGGCACCGCTAAACTGCCACAAACCCTAAGGTTCAAAGCGGTTCCATGGTCATCATGTCGAGTTAGGGTTTCATTCTTCTAGTGGGTCCACAGAATTACCTGCATATTCCTCCGAACACTTCAAACTTGGGAAAAATGGGTTTCTGACACTCGTTTTTCTGACACTTGTTCGAACTTTTTAATTTCGCCTAGGCGACATGCGAATACCCTTCGTTCGCACGCTAAAAATGCCTCAATCCTCCAGGAAAGGCGATACACCGGCGGTCATCTCTGGATCGGTCTGCTCTAGGTCTGAGTAAGATTCTCTCCATACTGGAAATCTTCAACTCAACTGGGCCTGTGCCGGCGCGTCAATCTGACGAATCATCCTCGTCTCTCAAATCGGGGTAGACTAGCTATCATCTGTCTCATATCTGTCTAGAAGCTCTGGCGATCTCAGCTCGTAAGCTCCGGAAGCGACATCCTATCAATCTCAGCAACAGCTGGGTCATCTGTTTGCACGGTAGGCGACATCATAATCTCTGAGGTATGCTGTACATCAACAGTCCTCTCGCAACTGGCAGCTCTAACAATGGCCCGATCATCCGGTGTAAAACCAAGCACTCGCCTCCACAAGAGGTCACAATCATCAATACTAACTCGAGACATTCCCATGTCACCAGAAAACACAATGGTCGGCCCTCGTACCAGACGAGCTCGCCCTGACCGTAACACTAGCAGCAGCTCAAACTGTGCTCAAACTATGGTGATGGGAACCTCAATCGAGTATCGAAGAAAGCAGATCAATGGCAAGAAAGAAATGGACAGATCCAGAATGGATACATGATCATAAGAAGGAACAGCATCAATGAAAGTATGATCATAGAACTAATAGAATCGAGGATCTCCAATGGATGTATAATCATGGGTATAAAGAGAATCATAAGTCACAAAAATATGTACATCCTAAGGTTTCTTAAGTGGAGTATCGTATCGTAAATATACCGCGGAACATACGTACGGTACGTCACTCTACTCAAGCTACCTACTCCATCAATCAGGGTCAGCCTATGAAATGAAAGTTCGGGTCTAATACCCCCCGTCCAAGTCTAAGTTCCGTAAGGTCAAGCCTAGGTTCCGAAACACACTCCCGCCCTAGACTCCGCATAGTCAAACATAGACTTGAACCAAGGTTAAACCTAGCGCTCTGATACCAACTTTTTCATGACCTGAAATATTAGCTCATGACCAGCACTTGAATCACGCAACGTCTAAAGACGTAACGGAATTCAAGTAAGCTGAAACCCAGAAATCTAAACCTTTTTAAGAAAATAAAGGAGGTGGAGTTTTTGAAGTAAAGGTATAATGAAATCAAGTGTGCTTATTTGCATGGAAAAGAAACATGAATGATGCAAGTGAAATTTACTAGTTTGAAAACATATTTCGTCTTTTAAAAATTTTGGCAGCACCTCCTTTGTATATTTTGATCCAAAACCACAAATACATAATAAGAATAATGGTATCCCCAAGCGGGAGCTAGCTCTTCGCCAACCGGCGGATCACAACCACGCAAGATAATAAGAATAAGTATACGACGCCCAACGGCGAAGTTCACCACAAAAGAATAAAAGAAAAGCAAGACATATAAATCACAAGTAGCGGAAAACCCCTCGCTCTAAGTCTCGAAACCACAATCCCACCAAGTCTCATTACTTATACAATTTACAAGTTTTGATTGATGGAGTTAACTAGATACAATATGAAACGTAGATACAAGAGTGGGAATGATACAAGTGTCCCACCTACCAATGCAAAACACCCGAATGCAACTGTGTGCCAGCGAAATCGCTACTGATCCAAGCGGTCAACTATGGCACAACGGGGATGAGTTGCCAAATCGTGAGTAGAAAAATATCAGCAGATAGAAATCGATTAAACAACGACTCCTAGGTCAACTATATCATAAAGGTAATACTATGATATCTAGGGTGACCGGGTCTGTATATGTGCCGACAAGCTAGTCAATACCTATATGTAAATCATCATGTGGATATCAACCAACAATATAATCAATGTATGTATGTGGATCTCGTCCAATCATAATCAAGGTATGTATGCATGTGGATCTCGTCCACCCAAAATCAATGTCTGGATGCACGTAAATATCATAAAGGAGTGTGCATGAAAGTATGAGGATATATATATCAACGGTGTCCCTCGTGACACATCAAAATCATAGAACCTGAGTGCCTAGTATCGACACTCAAAAACATCATGAAAACCGTGCCCAGCATCGACAGGTAAATTCTCATATATCGGGCTCCGTCTGTCTGAATCGGCCCATCTCATCTCTCGACTCCGGTCGGTATCCTCCGGATATCCGCCGAGCCCAAATACTATCACCGGTAGGTAGTGGTCCCTCTGCCAGGCTCATCGCCTATTGCGCGACAGATCCGTTCTCACCCCGGGGTACCATACCGGGTCCACCATGTACCCGCAATCGGCCTCATCCGCCTCCTCGAATCGGGTTTCACATGTCGCTCTCAGAACCGAGAAAACACATGGTGGACGCACTGAAATATCATATCAAGAGAAACCGGGTTTTTAAAACAACACATAATCTCTTTTGAAATATCCACGGTTCTCAAATCCAGAAATCTCATGAAAACAGCATATCTCAATGCGTAAAATAATAGAGCATGATGTATGCGACATATAAAAAGAAATGCGAGCATATCCGTGTATCATACAACATGGAACTGTGATATGATATATTAAGGGGAAAACCACTCTTTTAAAATGATTCCAGTTTTTAAAGTATAACATGCGGTTCCCAATTTTCCAATAAAACCAGTTATCTATGTAGGTACAATATATATATGCGCAAGTATAGATGTACCATGTATGCGTGCAAAAATATGAATATACAATGTGTATGTGCACAAGTATGGGTGTATCAAGGTATATGTACACCAATATGGATATACGAATGTGTATATCCGCAAGTATGGATGTATCAATGTATATGTCATGATGCAGCAATCCTACTGTGTAGTGACATGGCAATTATCGATGATGAAGTGTGTGAGCCGGCAAATATGTGTACGTGTAACATACGCATCATCGATAATGGTGCAAGTGTACTAGCACAGGTATAAGAAATGCAATGGAAATAATATGAATGCAGCATAAGGTAAATCATATGCAAATGCTGACGGGTATACGTATCTAATATGACCGAGTCGGGGAATCTATCAATCGGCATCTAGCCTCACAACCTCGCGTACGGTATAATCCATCGTACGGCAAGCTCAAGTCAAGGGTAAGGATCAATCATCAAATCAACTCATCACGCACGGAAAATTATCGTACGGCGGCATTAAGCTAATAGATATCCTATCATCCTATAAGACACATGAAGGTACAGCCTAATATCACGTACGGCCTATCATCCATGATTCACAACATTCTATATATATATATATCTGTGTGTGTGTGTGTGTGTGTACCTATGTCCCGGTTCATATCCGCAATAATCTCATATCAGGGGACCGGCAGGGTATAAATCATCTCGATCGACTCGCATCTGTATACCACATATCATCATATCATCATATCATCGTATATTCTTTCATCGCATTTATATCTCATAACAAGTCGAGTTTACCTAAACATTCTATCTATACTATAAGTATAGATATCTAATCTAGCATACACACCCGAACCATACAAGCAGATTTTTAAAAGAAGCGAATCGTAGTTTTGAAAATAAGGGTTACGGTGTTTTTAAGAAAAATATATCATTTGAAAATCCGTAACATCCCTCAAGGTATATATTTAAAAGATACATACGATTCTTCGGTTTAGAAAAAGGTATGGTTCGGATGACATATCTACATCGACTATCTAGTCCTAGAGTACCCTAAACGGCAATATCGCTAAACGTCATCCTATGATAGTAGTAACATATCACTTCTAACTACCCTCTAGTTTCTAATATAGTATCACTAACTATTCTTTACTATAACCCTAGTTTCTTAATCTAGGTTTCCTAACCATATTCTATAATCAGTTTTCCATCAATACTTTTCGGGGGTGCTATACGCCATCCACCCGACTTCCCCCGTGGATATAGATCCACTCACCTTAGTCTTCGCTTGCCGAAGTCGATGACGCCATGCTCCGTCGCCTCGGAATCCATGCGAAGGTATCTACAATAACAACACACATCGCAACGCTATTAAAATCAAGTTCTGAAATCCAAAACGGCACGCGCCTTGCTTGTAGGTTAGAACCTATAGCATACGCGTACAAAATCAACCAAACAACCCTTGTTGTTGATGTACAAACATGCGACAACCAAATACAAATCCAAATATCAAAACTAAACATTTCAAAATACGGAAACATAGCCAAAAAACCACACTAAAGTGCTCCAGATTTTGATTCAGGCCAAAAGGAGTTGCACAAACAAGTCTAGGGTGCTGTATATGATGTATATGAGCTACTGGACCAACCCTGATACCCCATATCACCATGTGGCCGGCCACATCATCAAAAAAACCGGCCTCCTCTAGTCCCCCTGCTCAGGTTGGGTCCGTCTCGTCAAGGTGGCCTCCTAATATCCTAATTTGGCCCCTAGAGTTGTTTGCTACTCTCAAAAATCCCCCAGTTTGCTCCAGATTTCCCTGCACACCCAAATTTCTCACAAACCGACATGAACTAAATTCCCAAATCCATATTTTGGTTTCTAGGCTATGGTCCAGGTCAAGCATCACCTCACAAGTCTCATTGACAGCCACAAAACATCACCAATTTCCCAAACCCTTCTCTTGGGATTTCAAAGTTCACACATCCATCACTAAACGACTTCTAAACTTAAACAAAAGCTAGGAAATCACAACTACTCTAAATGAAAAGAGATATACCTCATGTTCACTCCCAAACAAAACCCTAGAAGTCCCAAAGTTGTCAAAATCCGACTTTTCTTGGTTCATAGCGATGAGGGTGAGGAGGTGATCATTTTTTTGTGAAAGGGTATAGGGTTTTAGCAAGGTTTTTGGGGTGGATCAAGAGGGTAGAAGATGGAGGGATGTGGAGTTGAGGGAGATGAAGAGGGAAAGAAAATGATGGGGGAAAATGGCCAAGGCAGACCCCCCTCTCTCTCACTATAATTCTCATCCACTCCCTTTCCATATCATCATTATGTCCCCTTTTGACTTTCTCCTCAATCATTTCTCTTTTCTTTTCTTTTCTTTTCTTTTCTCACCCAAAAGCCCAACCCTAACATAAAACACACAAATGAAATAACATGCAACATGTCATGTTGCACTAACCATGAAAACTGTAAAAATGCAGATTTGGCTTAATCGCGATTAGCAGTGCACTAATCGGGTTTTTATCGAAACTGCATATAATAAATTTTAAAATTGCCAAATCCTTTAAATGTACTTTTAAATGAATAAATCAATTTAATTTCTATTTATTTCACAATTATTGGTATATATTTATACCTTTTTTCGAAAACCCCAATTTCGCAAATCGGCAATTTTCGGGAAATATATTATTTTAATATTAAATTCCCAAAAATAATATTTTATATTTTCCGAAATGTTAAACATTAATGTACTTTTAGTGCTCACATGCTCCCACACTGAAAGTTGAAGGCGCTCACATGTGGCACATGAGGCCCTAAAGCAGTGTTAAACACGGGAATTTGGGACCGCTCATGTGTTGCACGTGATGCTCTTGAAAGTTGGCGGTGTTTGCTTGGGTTTATTCCCTTGTTCTATATGTAAGTGTTAAACACTTAAGTCTTGCAACTATCATGTGTAGACACGTATGGCGCCACTAAGTTAGGCACTGCCTCCTTTGAATTTATCTTCCTATTCTTTTCTAAGTGCTAAGCACTATTGGAGGTCACGTGGGATCACGTGACTCATTCTCAGTTTTTCCTTTTTGTTTCTCAGAGGTGCTCATGTGGGAACACGTGATCAGTCATTGTAGCGTTAAACGCTAATATGCATGGGGCTTTTGATCTTAATCTTGAGAATTTCAAGTCCTTCGTTTTATAAGAATTAAATTCTGATGTAGGGTTAAACCCTAACTTTATCAAAGGAATTAAGTTCCTATGTCTTTGGAAGAATTAAATTCTTCAAACCTATTTCTTTTCTTCTAAGTTTTGGGACTGCATAACAGAATCTCCCCGATGTGAATTAAATTTTCAACTTGTGGGGAGATCTGCTTCTGCAGACCTCAACCAGAGGAAGAACTAAGTTTTTTTTTTCTTTGGAAGAGTTAAACTCTTGTAAAAGGAGATAGAATGATCTCTGAGTCTTTTCCTCACCTAGGGTTTCTTTTTCTCTAAAGAGAACTCCTCTTTTTCTCCAATCTTATGGGGGTGGTCTCCTCTCTTTTTCTGTATCTCTCTATCTCCCCCTCTTCAGTCTCGAGTCCTTTATATAACAGAAGCAAGTTTGTTGATTTTTGTTAAGGAAATCTTTTATTGAGAGATTTTTTATTAATTCGAGGATTTTATCCACCGTTGGATTTTTGATCCAGGGACCTCTGTTTTACAGAAGACATTTTTCTTGTTTTTAACAAGATTGGGAAAATATTTTCCCATACAGAGCTTATTCTGTATCTTGGTGATTTTTAATCACCAATGGATCTTTGATCCAACGGTACTCTGATTTACAGTACACAATCTTTTTTATTTGGAAAGATTGGGAAAATATTTTCCTATACAGAGCTTATTCTGTATCTTGGTGATTTTTAATCACCCTCGGATTTTTGATCCAACGGTGCTCTGATTTACAGAGCACAATCTTTCTTGTTTAGAAAGATTGGGAAAATATTTTCCGAAACAGAGCTTATTCTGTATCTTGGTGATTTTTAATCACCATTGGATCTTTGATCCAACAGTGCTCTGATTTACAGAGCACAATCTTTCTTGTTTAGAAATATTGGAAAACATTTTCCCATATACAGCTTATTCTGTATCTTGGTGATTTTTAATCACCATTGAATTTTTGATCCAACGGTGCTCTGATTTACAGAGCACAATCTTTCTTGTTTAGAAAGATTGGAAAACATTTTCCCATACAGAGCTTATTCTGTATCTTTGTGATTTTTAATCACCATTGGATTTTTGATCCAACGGTGCTTTGATTTACAGGGCACAATCTTTCTTGTTTAGAAAGATTTAGGGAAATATTTCCAAAATAGGGTTCTGATCCCTTTTATATAGAATTTAATTCTATCGGCTCAAAAGGTATTAGGAATCCTCACGTGTAGCACGTGACCCAATGGCACTATGCTGGTTTGCTTATATGCAGCAGTCCATGAGAAGAGCATCACGTGTTGGCACGTGATGCGCCTTCTGGCCTGTTATTTATTTTATGAAGGCGCCTATATACTTTGTATATAGATTCTTACGTATGGCACATGAGACTCAACTCCAGCCTTATTTGTTAAGTGTAATACTTATAATTTTTGCTCCAAGGCGCATCCCGTGTGGACAGGTGATGCTCCTTTTGGGGAATTCTTCCATCGCTTTTTGGTTCATTATTTATTATTTATTTATTTATTTATTTATTTTTATAAGATAACAGTCGCCAGCATGGGGTTGATTTCGTCCGCAAAGTCCGCGGCAGAAGTGAGAGTTTGTTAAGGTCTTCGATAAACTCACTCAGCATCTGCCTGCTATTTGCCGCACCTCTGGAAGACTGACGCTTAGCGAAGGGCCCCATGGGCATAGAAATACGAGACTCGAAAAGGGTCAAAGCCGGTTTAGCTGAATAAGACACGCACAAAGAAGGGTCAGGTTTCAACCTAAAAAAATGATAATGATGATGAGTGAGATCTAACATACCAATAGTCGAAAGTGGCAAATCAGGGAGCATAGAAGGCTCAGCTATTCCTTCATCTTCTCTTTCGAGTCATAAGACTGTGATCAATACAAGAAAAAGGTTAGCAATAGAAAGATTAATCGTAGAAAGATGAAATAAGAAATGAAGAACATACTAACCAACGCCCGAAAGAGGGACGGCTTCTGATCGGAAGGCGAAGTGTGAGTTTAACATTTGGCATAAGCGGTCGAAAAGCACTCCTATAGGATTACAATAATATACAGTAAAGAAATTAATCCAAGAAATAATAACAATACTGAAACAAGGAAATAAAAGATCTTTACCTTTGATCGTTGAACCCGAGAGAACTCGGGAGGTGCGAAAGAGATAGTTGGAACAGCGGTAGTCATAGTGACGGCTGACGGGGATTCTTCAATCAGCACAGCGCCAGGGTTTACCACTCCTATATAAAAGAGATATTAGCAAATGTGTCTAGCAGGACTGAGAACCCAAAAGTGATAACACGAGAAATACCTGACGGGGCAGAAACCATAGCAGTATCTGGAGCGTCACTAGACATGACAGCTTCCTCGATTTCCATCATCACCAGGAAGACGGACTCAATATCTGCACCTTCGTCTCCCGAATCAATAAGGGCCATCGTTACGCTAGCGTCACCTGCGGATATCGGGGATCCACAAGGAAAAGAAGTAGCAGCTGGGACAGTCTCAGATTCGAAATGAAGGCTCGGTGTCCCAGAATCCCCAGACGCTGGCACCTCAGCCGCAGCGCAGATGCCTGAACTTGGCCCTGCTATATCATTTAGGGAAAATGTGTTATAATTCAAGAAAACTTGCTGTGGAAAGAAACCTGGAAAAATAAATAAGTCATACTAGGTCACATTAAGATATCGTGCGCCGTTTTACCTTGAAGTAAACGCTCAGCTTCTTATGAGCTGCACGCGTAATCTACCTGTGAGCAGTTGACAAGGCATAAGGAATGTCCTCCATCAGAACATCAGGTGTTCGTACATCACTCGAGTCCGCGCCTGTGGCCAAGTTAGCCTGACGCTCCCTCTCTACGTGCTTGCGGCGCTTCTTCTCGGCTTTAGCCGTACGAAGAGATCTCTTAAGAACCTCAGACAGAGGGACGTCTTTATATAGGTCAGGCTCGGCCTCCGGATCTGCTGCAATGTCCGTCATCAGATGCTTTAGCAACTCTTCCCTTAGCGGCCCTGGGGAGATCTCAAATATAGCCGGTAGCTTTGCAGGCTCCGTAGGTGCCATCGAGGGAGGGAGATCCTTCTCACTTGGAATAACACAAGTTGATGTGGTTCCTGTAATAAAAAAAGGGGAGTCAGGGTGTGAACGAAACGAGCTAAATTTGTGTATTCAAAGGCATTGCAAAACGAATTATACCGAGACCCATAGAAGCGTGAAGCCTCTCCTCTTCCTTAAATATTTTGAGGGACGCCAAAAGAGCATCTTTAGTAGAGATGACTATTAAGAAAAGAGCGTTAATAAAACATAATAAATTCAAAAATATATATATATATATATATATACAGAAGAATGTAAATGAGATATACCTGACGCCGCAAGAGAGGCAAGCGCTGCTTGCTCGCAAGTTAATCTCTCAAAAGCCTCAATAGCGGCTTGAAAATCAGTAGCGGCATCCTCATCAGTAGAAGCCCCGAACAGACTGTTGTTGGTGCCATGTTCGGATAAGCCTTCGCTGTAGAGAGCATGCGGCTCCTGACCGAATACAACATCAGCCGAAAATAAAGATTTCTTCTTTTTCTGCGAGCCGGTAACAAACCCGACGATAAAAGCTTTCGCTTTACAGGCTTCTTGGGATGGCGAGTCCCGATTTTCGAGCCAATACCCGACTCGGGAGATGCTGCAACCACCACATTCCCAGGAGCACTTACATCTGGCCATGGCTTAGCCGGAAAGGCTCGCGGAACTACAACCGCGTTGCTCTCTCTTAAAGAAGGACGGACAACTGCCCGTCGCTTCAGCAAAACCGCAGGATTACTGGCCGGGACAGAATACTTATGGTCAAGAAGCATCCACCTTTCTTCCTTGATAACGGCACCCGTTGCATGCTGATACTAGGCAATGTAAGCATTGGAGGCCTTCGGGATATGACTTGGCTCAGCGATCAGGAAATAAAACCTCGTATTCAGTTAGATAAAATGATGCGCCGCGTTGCGAACGCTCTCCTCTGTAGCAACCGGATCAATGAGAAACGCTTCAAAAGGAACACCTTGGTTATAACCAGATTGCTGAGCAAAGCGATGCGGGTTATATCGCATGAATAACACCGAGGAATTTTTCCTGAATACAACGAAACCCGCCCTGATGGAATACAAATGTGCAATCTCCCGGGCCCTCAAAGCAGAAACTCCATCCTTAAAGACATCGTGGAGCGGCTGGATCACTTTGGAGGGCTCCTTTCCAATGGTTAGAATCCTCTCCACGAAGATCATGCTGTCCCCAACCATGCGTGGATGTAGGAGCAATCGTCGAGCCTCTCGCTGTGTTGGGTCTGGAGAAGAAGCGTCAACTAATTGCATGACCTAAGAGAAGTTGTACCCTTCATAAAACCTAGGCTTTTATGCACACCAAAGGCACCCAACACGTATATCTCGATCCACGATGTGAAGTAGTGCAAAAGGAGATTTACGGCTTCAAGCCGGCTGGGCGGTGTCGGCAGCTATACTTAGACCATGATATAAGCGGGCCAATTCTGCAACCCTAATAGCCATACATGTCCCCGCCGCAATGCGATGGGCCGGATAGAAAACATATGGTCTCATGTAGCGAGGGTGCATTGGGAGTGCAAACCAGCTCAGCCACAAACCAATAAAGCCCATGAAAAACGTCTCCTCATCAATATCTGGAGTGGCAATTTCTGCAAAAGGGATGATGGGGGTATCCGGAATAAAAAAACTGCTTTAAATCCACCTCTACAGTTGGCAATTTGTCTGAGCCAAATCCGAACGGATCATCGATCTTGGCAAACTTTGCAGCTTTCTTCGATAAAACCTCTGGACGAAGGAAATGGGTGACAAAGTCAGAAAAGCTAACCCCATGCCCCCCAGACTCCAAAAACAAGTTCTCATAGATATTCAACACTTTGATCAAACTAGGGAATTTGTGTTGAATAGCGTTTTCCAAGGTAAGGCCCATGACTACCGACTCGGTGGCAAAAATGTACTCATTGGGAGGAAGTATCTTCTCATAATGCTCCCCTCTGACGGGAAACCCGGAGATTTCTGCGAATTCTTCCAGCGAGATCGATACCTCACGGTCTGATAAAAGAAATGTGTGGGTCGGAATATTCCACTGTTTCAAGAAGGATTTCACCCACCACACATGAGGAGTGTGGTAATAGAAAAGAGACGCGTAGACCACTGTGTATAACCGGTCTTCAGCAGTAACATTTTCTTGGTCGATAAAATATAATGAGCCCACTGCAGATAGCCAGCCGGATGTCGAGAGGTCACTCCTATTGTATAAACCTGACCCTAAGGACACGCTTCTCCATGACATATGTGATGCCCCAGAATATCTAGGGCCTTCGGCGGCTGGACTGGTATCGACGCCATGGAAGGTTGGAGACGACCTTCCGCAGTCCAATTGACCTCTTCCACTGAATAAGCGACCTGCAGAGGGTCAACATAATGAATCGACGGGATCGGTTTTGATGGCACCGCACAAGTAAAGATGCGCCTAGATCGGATAATATAACTATACCACGATCCCTATAGATGAAGAGACTTCTACTCTAGATCGTAGTCCCAGATTAAAGCAAAGACTTCTCGATCTGTAGGCACGTCGGCAAAAGCGCTTTCCAAACAGACATGAGGAAAAAAGAACTTGGAGGCCATAGTACCTGAAAAGAAAAACCCGTAAAGAGTTAGCGATTGACATAATGTAATTAACTGCAACTAAGGGCCTTAGCATTTTCAGTACACCCAATTCTATACTCCATTATGGCATATTAAAATCACTACATTCAAAAATAATAATAATAATAATAACAGTGAGCCCCACAAAATCAAGATGATGGCTCATTAATGATGAGACATGCACCCATTATGAGAATCCAAAAGGATTCTCATTAAATGAATAATTCTATTGAGCAATGGAGTTGAAAACTCCAAATGCTCTCGAAAAATGAGCTCTGCAACAGATTCAAATCTGTAAAAAGGGGTATTAGAACCTTATATATATATTTAAAAAAAAGAGAAAGGAATAATAAAATTCCTATAAAGTTCCAAAATTTCTCAAAACTAAGCTCTGTAAGATAAAATGGAATTAAATTCCTCAGATAATGGGATTAAATCATAGAAATACCCCATGTTAGGAGATAGATGGGAAATATAATGGAATTGAATTTCAGAAACCCTCAAAGATCAAGATCAATGATAGGGTAAAATTCTAAGAAGAGAACTAATGATTCTCAGGAAGTTGAGACCCATGGTCTACTCAAAAGAAAATGAGAAGTTCTTAAGATCTCTGAGTGATCATTTAAAAAAGAAAAGAAAAGTCAAGCCCTGTTAATGGGTTAAAAATCCAAAACAAAAGGAAGGTTCTTTTAAGAGTTGAACTTTGGTCATAATCCTTACCAATTTTTTTAGCAGAGTTTAACTCTTAAAAAGTTCTGTGGGCAGAGATCTAAACTCTGAGATTAGAATTAAATTCTCAAGGAAGAAAAAGACTCAAGAAAGCTGATGAGACGACAGTCATCTAAAGGGCCAACGGTCCTATTTATAGAATGTGAAGGGACGGTTCAACTCCCTAGAAGATCAAACGGTGGAAAAAATGACACCGTTGCACTCACGTGTGAGCCACGTGAAAACAACGATGGGGGGCATTTGTTCCCCCAATATTTAAACATAATAAAAGAGCTAAGCTCTGTTAAAATTATAATGAGACAGCACCTCACGTGCTCCCCACGAGGGTGCCAGCGCCAACCCCTTAAAATTAAATCCTATGATGGCGCTACACGTGAAGCTCACGTGGGCGCCAACGTGCAAAGCACAGGGGCGCTTATCATATGTAAGAATTAAATTCGTAAGTGGCGCCACGTGCACAGCACGTGAGCGCCGATGTCCAAATTAAAATTGAGTAGAATTAAATTCTGCATGAGAATATTTCCCTAAAAATTGGGATACTCTCTCTGTTAAACAGAGTTGTTGGATTAAAGATCCAAAAGAGATGGCAAATCATCAAAATATAGAATTAAATTCTATTAGGAGAAAATATCTTCCAAATCTTTCTAAGTGAGAAAGATACCCTCAGTTGGATAAAAAATCTAATGATAGAATAAAATTCTATTTATGGGAAAATATTTTCCCAATCTTGTTAAAAAGCAAGAAAACATAATCTGTAAAACAGAAATTATTGGATCAAAGATCCAACTGTGGGTAAAATTCTCCAAACAAATTTTGAGACCAATTAAATTAATTGGAATCTCTCAATGAGAGATTTTCTCAAAACTAATTAACAATTTGTCTCCACTATATAAAGGACCCGAGACTTCTAGTCTCATAGAGGGAACCCCCCCCCCCACATACACATAAAGTTCTGAAAAATACAGAAAGCTTTCAAAATAACAGGGAATTTAGTTCTCAATAAAAGAAGAAGACTTGCCTTCTCAAAACCCTAGGTAAAGAAAACACAAAAATCAAAATATCTCTTTTTACCTATCTAAAGATTTAACCCTTCTCAAAGAACTTAGTTATTTCTCTGGATCAGAGATCCACAAGACAAGTCTCCCATAAGTTGAGAATTTAATACTCATCGGGAAGATCTTTTTCTTGAGAATCAAAGATTCAGAAAAGAAATAGGTTAAAAAGAAAGAAAAAAAGGAAAAGAATATATGTTTTAGGAATTTAATTCCTCCGAAATTAGGATTTAACCATACATAGAGAACTTAGTTCTTATAAAAAGAAAAGAAGAATTTGGTTCTCCAACGAAGAAAAAACGATCCAAGGTTTTCAAAATAGAGATCTTGATGATCATTAATGGCCAAAATGACATTAATAGAGATTCAATCTAAAAAAAAAAGAGCTTAGCACCTCACGTGTTTCCCACGAGGGCGCCCTCCCAATAGCGCTCAGCGCCTCATGTGAAAAAAACGCGGGTGCCCAAAGTAAAAGGCCAGTGCCTCACGTGAAATACACGTGAGCGCTGAATAAAAGTGCTTAGCACTTTATATATAGCCAAAACGGCTTAGTGCTTAGCACTGATTGGGCAGCGCCCAGTGCCTCATGTGCTCCTCATGTGGACGCTACACAAAAGTGCTTAGCACTTTATATACAGCCAAAACGGCAGAGTGCTTAGCTCTAATTGGGTAGTGTCCAGCGCCGCACGTGCTCTTCACATGGACGCCATATAAAAAAGTGCTTAGCACTATATATATAACCGAGTGCTTAGCACTGATTGGGCAGCGCCAATAACTGAAGCTTCACATGATACCCATGTGAGCGCCAGAGCGTCAAACAAGTGCTTATCACTTTTGCATAAAAGGGGGGCTAAACAAATAGAGCCTAAATAAGTGCTTAGCTGTCACGACCCGAAAGTACGGAACGTAACCGGCACTTAAATTACGAAACGTCTAAAGGCGTAACGCAATCTGAGTAAGACGAAGTCCAGAATCTGAACCATTTAAAAGAAGAAGTGTAGGAAAACATGTTTAAAAGCAATATCATATTTTCTCGAAAATTTCGGTAGAGTCTCCTTTGTAAAAATCTGGCCCCAAACGGGTACAAACAAGAATATATATACAAAAGCAATAATAAAGGCATCCCCAAGCGGGAGCTAGCTCTTCGCCAAATGGCGGTCACAACCACGCAAGCAAAATAATATACAACGCCGAAAGGCGAGGATCAAAACTCAAAGAAAACCATCAAAACCACCAAAAAAACCATAATAATACAAGCGCGACTCTAAGATCGAAATAATAAACAACTGGTCTTCTAAATCTATCAAGTAATACATGTCTGGTTGATGGAGTTTACTAGATACAACTGGATAAATAGAAGTACAACGGCGGTCACGATACAAGTGAACCAACCTACCAAGCGATCGCCCTGAAAGAAATGGTGTGCCAATAAGCCGCCAAGGAAACCTGTACATCTGAACCTGAAAGAAAATTTGGCACAACGGGGGTGAGTTGCCAACTCGTGAGTAGAAGACATCTGCGGGTAGAAATCGCATGCACGACACTCTCCTAGGTCATATAATATACTCAACATAACCCTAGACATCTAGTAGTGATAAGGTAATAAGCTATGCATACGTATAGTACTCGGTGCTTGTGTCAGTGTCACTAAGTAGCAAAATGTCATGTATGTATATGATGTATGAATGCATCATGAATGAAACAATCCACCAAGAAATCTGGATAATCTGATATAAGAAAATATGTATTTTTATCTCAGTAAAATTCTTCTGAAATAACTGAAGTATCATCAATGAAATCTATGGAAATCCGTGTCAAGTATCGACACAAAGTATGTAAATCTCAAAGTCTCGATATCTCATATCTCTGTATCTCAATCTCGTATCTCTATATCTCAAATCTCATATCTCTGTATCTCAAATCTCAATATCTCGGGCTCCGGCCGTCCGGATCGACCCATATCATCATATCACACGATTACAGTCGGTATACTTCGGATATCCGCCGCGTTATAAATAACCGGTAGGTAGTGCTCCCCTGCCGGGCTCAACGCCATTATCTGCGATCTTCTTGCCCCGGAGTACCATACCGGGCCCACCATGTACCCGTAGACGGTGCATCCCCTCCTCGAATCGGGTATATGATACTGCTCAAGAACCGAGAAAACTCGTGGTGGACATCACACACATCACATCATGAGAAAACCGCAGTTTTAATTTTTAAAATAATAATAAGTTATGAAATTGTTGCGGTTTTCCCCAAAATCCAGAAACCTCACTGAAAATCCGAAATCCCAAGAATCATAAGTAAATAATAATAAGTATCGGTATAAGCCCCACAATACTGCTTGCTGGTATGAATATGTAAATGCACGAAGTGTTTAAGTAATATATGCAATGTCTAAACTGGCACATGAGAGTAATTACACAATATTATGTTGGACTAGTATTTAGCTGATTATGTCAATAAAAATAATATGTTCTAAAGTGTACGTGACATGGCAATTACCAATGATGATGTGTGTGAGCCGGCAAATAAGTGTACGTGGAACATGCACATCATCGGTAATAGTGCTGGTGTCCTAACAGGCAGGGTTTCATATTAGCAAGGAAACATAAGTATGAATCATGTAATGCGATGAATACAACATGAATAAAACGGTGAATATATAGTAAACGCACAATTTAGAGTATACATACTAATTACGAGTCATACAGTTTGTTAATTATAAAAAAGCACGAATCGTGGTTTTTAGAAAAGTAGGGGCTGCGGGGTTTCTAAGAAAAGATATGTCCTTTGAAAAATCCGTAGTACCCCTCAGGCTATCTTTTAAAAATGCACACGATTCGTTAGTTTTGAAAATAAGTATGACTCGAGCCTAAACTAACACCTATCTAACCAACTAATAGACTAAACTAAAGAGACTAGTCGAAAGATAAGAAGAATCCTCTTAAAGTCTGAGCCGATATCTCTAGTAGTCGGCGATCCAGCCTTAATAGCGTCACGTACATGGTACGACTTTCTCGAGTCAAGAGTGCGGATCAATCATAATATCTATACTTCGTACGGTAAAATCCATCGTATGGCATCCCAAAATCGGGGTACGGGTCAACTATCACATATACATCATCATTCGTATAGTATCATCATCAAACAAATATCATCAAGGGTACTATACTACAATCGCATACATTCTAATATCATCAGACATATATCATCGTCTGTGTGAATACACATCGCCAAATGATCCATTAAAATATCATGTCATATATATCATACTGTGATTAAGTCATATATTACAGTCTGGGTTCTATTCTAGAGTCTCATACATTTCAATGTCATCAACATATTTTATCGTTTATATATAAATATATTATATATTCTCATTGACCAACGATCCGCTAATATCATAACACATCTCCTGTCATAACTCAATCATATATCCAATATCTCACGGCATCATACCCAGTCATATCGACTCATTCCCATGTAGCATATAACATCTTCATATCCTGTGTATATGTTATATATATATATATATATATATAGAAACCTACACATATTCATATATATATATATACACACATATACACCAAGTCCAGTGTATGTGTGTATGTGTGTGTGTGTCTACATGAAACCTATGAATTGTCTCCAAGACAATTATCCTCGGGTTAAGTCTTTCTAATTCAATCTAATCCTACTTAAAGTCTTCAATAGTACCCTACTATTCAAGAATCCGAGGTCATGTCCGACTCATAATAATAATACGTAATAACATTATATTACGTTTGCGGGGGTGCTATACGCCATCCACCCGACTTCCCCCGTAGATATACATCTACTCACCTGAATGCTCGCTTGCCGAAACCGATGTCGCCATGCTCTTCCCGTCGTCTCGAAATCTATGTAAGGGTGCCTACATATAAACATATGGCATCGTAAATCGAAATCACGAATGAAAACCAGAACGGCATACGAAACATACATAGGTTAGAACTTATGGTCCTCGCATGCAAGAAAAGCCAAACAAATTCTCGATGTCGAGGTACAAACATCAGAACATCGAGTTAAAAACCCAAATGCCAAAACCAAGTTAAAACGAAGTCGTAAAACAATGCAGCAACTCAAGAAAACGGTCCCAGATTTTACCCTAAGTGAAATTAGCTAATTTTGCATATGGGAAGGATCTAGTTATCAGATAATTTAGCTTCCCACAAAAGATCACAGCCTAACTCCAAAATATGGCCGCAAATTGCGGCCATATCGATTAAATCTGCGGCCCAAGTTTGGGTATAGGGGCTCGGGTTTCAGGGGTAGTCTTCTGGTCACCTGCACATATTACTATAATTGCTAAATAATTTTTCCAAGTCTCCGAGTCACAGCACATCTCCAATTATCACCACAAAAGTCACAAAAATCCGATATCAGGGTTTCTAAATTTGCTAATTGGGGTTTTAATCTCTGGTTTAGTTCAGTATACAATCATAACAGGGGTTGTATGGTCTCTACTAGCTTCAATTACACTTCACAACTCAAAATTTCCTCAAAACCTTAACTTGAAATTTTCAAAGTTCACTAAATCTCGATTTATCGATTCTAAACTAACAATAGAAGCTAATAGAATGAAATACTACTCTAATGGTGATGAAATTATCTCATTTGGCAATTCAAGAATTTTCTTGAGTTGCCCAAGATCCCCAAAGTCTTGACTTGATCACACCCTCATACTTGTAGTGAGCTAGGGATTAATTTTTGTGAAGAGAATGTAAGGTTTTAGTGTGGGATTGATAGTGTAGTGAGGAGGTAGAAAGGGTGGGGGGGAGAGGCAGCCATGGAGGTGAAAGAAGGAAGGAAAATGATTAAGAGATGGAGAAAGAAATGGGAGCATTGGTCAAAGGTCAAGGAAATTTCTAGAGCTCTCTCTCTCATTCCCTACAAATCTCTTTTCTTCTCTTTTCTTTTGTTTCCATTTTTTTTTAAAAACAAACAAACCATGCATGAAAATAAAGAAAAGACATGGGAGAAAAATGTAACAATGTGAAATTTGACATGATACATGTCATGTACACAAATCAAGTTTGATGCACGATTAGTGATTTTTAATCGCGATTAGCATAAAAATGGAATATAATTAATCATAAAGAATTTATAATTTGCTTAAATCATATAAAACACTCTCATTTCAATAATTCCTATAATTTTCCAAATATTTCCCAATTTATCTGTATTTAATTATACCCCATTATCAAAAATATTCATAATATTTATTGTTTAATTATAAAAATTCCTAAAAATAATATTTTATTTTTTCCTGAAATGTTACATTAAGACTTTTGAACAAAAATAAAGACTGAGTAGACTAAACCCAAATTGGCTAAGTCTCTTGCAACTAAGCCCAAATGCTCTGGTTCTTAATACAATTTAATGATCCTTAAAATATTCCTAAGTTGATCTTAGTCTCAAATAGGACTAATGTATCCTTAGTTAAAAAATAAATTGGGCCCAAATGTTCATATGTTTAAGTTGATCTTAATCTCAAACTAAATTAACGGTCCTTAAACCAAACAAAATATTTTTGAACTACAGGAAAAATATAACTTAAATTCAAAATCCCAAATCTAAAATATACGGATTTGGACTGATCCGCGCCCTACGGGCGACGACATAAACTAGTTTCCGTATACAATCCATGGGCAACCTAAACAAACAAAATAACACACGATACGAAGTAAACTGCTGGAGCAGGAGAAAGTGGTTATCGCAATGCGGTAACGTAATTAACTGCATGGGCTTGCGCCTGCAGGGAAGAGCGTCCCTACAATCAAAAACCCCTCACAAATGAGAGGGAATCTGATGAAGTCAGCTACAACGGTCGCATCTATCCAAACCTCCGATATACGGTACCATAAATCAACTTGGTATCTTCGGAGAGGTGGATGGATATATCCAAATAGCATATGTCCCCAAATTCAGGCAAGACGATCAATCCCAGTTCGTCTCTATTTTCGGCGGTGAACACCAACGTCTCGATTGATTAGCCAACTCTGAATGGAATAAAGTGAGCCGATTTGGTGATTCGATCCACAATAACCCAGATTGCATCATTACCTTTTGTGCTGCGAGATAGAGCAGTCACGAAGTCTATGATAATGTGTTGCCATATCCATTCGGGATTGGTAACGGCTGAAGTAGACTAGCAGTTCTGTGATATTCAGCCTTCACTTACTGACACATTAAACACTTTGCTACTTCTCGCTTCATTCCATGCCACCAGTAGTGTTTTCATAGATCCTTATACATCTTCGTGTTGCCGGGGTGTACCGAATATGGAGAGCTGTGAGCTTTTTTCATCAACTCTTCTCGAACAGAGCCGACTGGCACGCATAAACGGCTCCCATACCGTAAGGATCCATTTTCGTGGATGATGAAGTCAGTTCGAAGACCACTTCCTACTTGTTCTTGGATCTTTTGTAGCTTGGCATCGTTTGCTTGAGCTGCCTTGATCTGATTGACAAGTGTGGACTGGACTTATAAGTTCATCAAATATGAAGCGTTACCTAGCACAACTACTTTAATCTCGAATCCGTGTAGTTCTTGCTGTAGTTTCCACTGAGCGATGGGGTTCATTGCTAATGGCTGGCGACTAAGTGTATCGGGAACTACGTTCACCTTTCCAGGATGATACTGTAGGTTGATGTCGAAGTCCACCATGAGCTCGAGCCATCTTCTTTGCCACATGTTGAGTTTCTTCTGAGTAAATACATACTTCAGACTTTTGTGGTCGGTGTATATTCAGTTGATAAAACTGCACATTTAATATGACATTTTTCCTACTATTTCTATATTAGAAAAAGGTGTTTATTATAATATATGATACATATGAGGGTTTATCTGTAAAAATACTATTTTCATATGTTTGTATATTATAATTAACATTTGGTAGGAAAATGTATGCAAAAATACCATTGACCAAATCTTAATGTTGAAATTAATATCTCAATAAAACAAACTCTACTAATATCATTTGTGGAGTTGTTGTGCAGAATTTTCAGGGCTAAAATCAAGGGAATCAAAGTTGTTAGAGCAAACCTGCCTAATTAAGAAAGCAAACTAAGAAATCAAGTCTGGCAGTAACTACAAGAAGATTTTCAGTTTCCTGAGATTCAAAAGATCGCCATGTGTCATATTTGAAGAAGCCCCAGAAAAATAAACATAAGATCCCTCCACAAGGCCGCGGATCCGCGGCCAAACCCACCTATTGGCCGCGGATCCGCCGCATGCCAGAAGAGTTATGAGCTGGGATTTGTTCTGTTGGATCTTAACTGATGGTTTCCAATTTAGGAAGCTAGGGTTCAGGCTCTGGGACTATAAATAAGGACTGAGAGCCTCTTGGAAAAATTATCAAGCTGAAGAGATCACGAAGTCCAAGACGGCTCATGCATCCAGGCTTATCATCAACTGTTCGTCTACCTCCTTAGAAGAGATCGAGAAGCAAACTAGCATTTGTAATCATTTGCTAAGGGAATAAAGTGTAAATGAATTTTGTTGATTAATAAAGGTAGTTCTTTTTCTTATTCTATTTCTTTGTAGTTTTTAATATGATTTCTCTCTCCATCTCTTCTTCTCCCAACATGCGCGAGTAATTCTCCGCTTGTTAGGGTTCGTAGGATTAGGGTAGGTTAATGGATGATGAAGATCCTTAAACTCTTTTTACGTCCTATAAAGTTTATAAACTTTATCAAAAGAATCGTTAACATCCTAATCGGGCGCGCTACTAATTTATTGGTAGTCTCGACCGCGATTAGAGATTAGATTAATGATTGTTTTGGTAAAGGCTAGATATGAACGGGGTTCCATGTCGAGATAGGGGTTAAGAGTGGGAACCCTTTTCCCTCCAGAAACCCTAATCTACATGCATCACTGTCGTTCTAGTTTTAAATCTATTAAAGGATAAAAAGAGTAATCTTTAATTAATCATCCATAACTACTAAATCCTAATGAACCCTACAAGCCCCCTTTTATATTAAACTTACATCCATAATTAATATAGATCTATATTTTGTATCCGTGTTTAACATAGATCTAGAAGCTACAACCATTCTTTATTCTTCCTCCTTTCTTTCTTAACACGCCTAAAGTAAGAATAAAATATTCAACGTTTCCCTGAGGACGACCCGTACTCATCTCGGTGTAGCTACGCGCGACACCGTTATTGATTGCGGTTAACTACTACACATAAAAAAATAGATCAATCAAATGGCGCCGTTGCCGGGGATACGTGCGTAATTCTTTATTCTTACTATTTGTGTTGAATTCTTATACGATCCATATCATAATTAAAACAAAACTGCAAATTGCATATTTAACGAATTGTGTGAATTTTGCAAGGAGATCTGGATTCACGGACTTGAGGAAACAGAAAGACAGAGACATTCAAGGAGATCCAGAGGAGTACAGAAGGCCAGAGAGAAAAAATTCATCAATTGATCCCTCTCTCTTGCGGCGGATCCGCGGCAGAAGGTGCGTCTTGGCGGCGGAAGCGCGGCGCGTTAGAGGATCTAGGCTTCCACACTTCTCTGGTAAGATTCTCAACTCTTTCTCTCTCCTCTCAAATCCAATAAAATATCTTTTCTGCAGGATTCTTTGCAAAATATCGCCGCTCAAAAATCTTTTTGCAAAGTTTTATGATTGGTTTGTTTTGCATATTTTAATACGGACTTTAAGGGGCAAGACCAAAATTCAGATTAGGTGGGGATTTTATCACCTTTCCTAAGCCCCACAAATCACAAACCGAGCATCTGCATAAACCCTACATTAATTTAAAAAATATCTAGACCAGACTCTAAGGACTGTCGCGCTCATTAAGGACAGAGGAAGGTTGTGGGTAATCTATCGCTTATCCGCATTACTTTTGTGGTGTCTAGGCAAGTGTGTCTAAGGCAAGTGGTTACTTAATTAGGCCCACTACTTACGTAGTGGAAACCTCCCACTTACCTGGCACTTACCTGGCCATAAGAGTAGTAAAGAGGTGGTAGAGGATTGATCCTGCGGCTTGTCCTTTGGAAGTCTAGGAGCGGTCTAGAGACTGGACTTAGGTAACCTTAGTTCTAGGGTTGTTTGTGCATTTTTGTGTGATTTGTCTTAAGTCCCACTTTTTTCAAAACAGACCAATTTTAAATCACACACACGCTGCCACTTGCGCTAAACCCGCTTAGTGCATGCTTGGCTGGACACGGGATTTTAATGCCCATCTTGTCCGCGTTCCTGCTATCGACTCCGAAGTCGGTGCTTCTTCATCTTCTTTTCCTCCACCACCCACCACATCGACCGAGATGGACGGCGCTCTATCAAATTATAACACCACGCTGCCACCGCCCGTAGGTGAGCACAATCCACCGCGCATCTCTCTCCAAGAGAGATGCTATCCTATCCATGGTCCACTTCCTACTTATCTATCTATTCCACCAGCTAACGAGGATAATTTTGAAATTAAACCCCGCTACATCAATCTGTTGCCCAAATTTCATGGGCTTGAGTCTGAAGACGCGTACGTTTTCATCACTAAATTCGAAAACGTATGCGCAATGATGGGTACGTCACAACTGTCTGTGGATGCTATGCGCTTGCGTCTTCTCCCATTCACTTTGTGCGACTTGGCAGAAAAATGGCTTTATAATACTACCGCACACTCTATTGCCAATTGGGATGAATTCGTGATAGCATTCCTTAAGAAATTTTACCCAAATCATAAGACCGCCCATGTTAGGAGCGAGATCAACCAGTTCACCCAGCTTCCCAATGAACCATTTTGGAAGTGCTTTGAACGTTTCAAGGATCTGCTTGTCCAATGTCCTCATCATGGAATACAAAGATGGGATTTGTGCCGAATTATATATGAGGGCATTAATCCAGCAACAAAGCAGATGCTTGAAACAATGTGTCAATGCAATTTCATGTCTAAAGATGATGGTGAAGCTTGGAAATATCTGGAAGACCTCGCTGAAAACACTTTGCAGTGGGAAAACGTAAGACCACCTTCAACTAGGGGAGGTATTCATCAGCTCGATGTTTCCATCGCAGTAAAAACTGAAATGGCAGCGATACAGAAGAAACTCGATACTATTGAGAACAAATTCTCATCAGTCTCCCTAAATCAGGTCACGCTTCCTGAGACCGTGTGTGGTTGTTGTTCTGATCCTTCACACTTAACGGAAGAATGTCCTATGAATGCATCATTTCAAACTAATGCTTCTTTTCAGCAGTGACTTAGGAACGATCCTTATTCTTCCACGTACAATCAAGGATGGAGGAATCATCCTAACTTTGCTTGGAACCAAAACCAACCCCAAAATCAAAATCAGTTCCAAAGCAATTATCAAAGACCTCGTCCACAGCAACTACAACCACAAAATCAACACCCTTTTCAGTCACAAAATTTTCAAAATCCGGCCAACACTTCCGCACCACAACTGGCCGGTACTGATAACTTTTCACTCGCACATACTTTGGATTTTTTTATGAAACATTCCATTCAAATGTCGGCTGATATGAAGTCTTCTATTGATACCATAAAGAAAGACTCCGCCTCCCACGGTGAGAGTATTAAATCAATAGAAAACCAAATTGCACAATTGAACGCCGCAATGAGTGCGAGAGAGAAAGGGAAACTCCCATCTCAACCCCTACCGAATCCTGGCCACTCACAAAATCATAATGTGAATGCCGTTACTACGTTGAGATCGGGAAAAGTGCTGAATAACCGAGTGGGTGAGCAATTTGATGATGTTAGTGACACCAATGATCCCCCAGCTTCTACTTCTTCTCTTAATTCGTCTAGTCTCCCACCTTCATCCGAGCCTATTCTTCGTTTTCCCTAAGGCTCGAACACTTTGCCAAATCTATCTAAGACGATTCCCACTCCAATTTTGGGATCGTATCCGTCCCCACAATCTTCTCCACAAATGTTGGACCCAAAACTTATTGATCAAGCTCCGTTTCCAAACAGATTAAGGGCCAACAGACCTAACCCGCAAATGGAGAAGATTGTGGAAATGTTTAAGCAAGTTAACGTAAATATTCCTCTCTTAGATGCTATTCAACAAGTCCCATCTTATGCAAGAATCCTTAAAGACTTGTGCACTAGGAAGAGAAAAACTCAAGTGCCTAAAAAAGTTTTCATGACGAGTAATTTTAGCACAGCTTTTACCCAGCAAATACCAAAGAAACGTAAGGACCCTGGCTGTCCTACCATCTCTATTTCTATTGGGGGTAAAAATATCAATCGTGCTTTACTTGACCTTAGCGCTAGCGTTAACTTGCTTCCTTATTCAGTATACGAGCAGTAAGGGATTGGAGAGTTGAAACCAGCCTATTGTACTCTCCAGATGGCAGACCGATCTATTACCAAACTACGGGGTGAACTAGAGGATGTGTTAATTAAAGTCGGGGAATTCATATTCCCTGTGGACTTTATTGTTTTAGATACACAGCCTGTGGCAAACCCACGCAATCAAATCCCAGTGATACTTGGTCGACCCTTCCTAGCAACTTCTAACGCTGTAATTAATTGTCGTAACGGTTCTATGAACTTATCCTTCGGGAAAATGACAATTGAGCTTAATATTTACAAGTTAGGAAGTCAACCATCGGAACCTTCTGCTCATTTGCTAGATGTTTGTTCCATCCACGAGATAGCTCCCGAAAGCTGCATGGATGAGGAACTTTGCTTTGATGATCTCGACAACACTAGTGAGACATCGTTTGATCTTGCACAACTTCATAGTGAGGATATGTTCAATGAGTCCGTCCATGAGTTTGAATCAGTTGACTCGTCGCAAAAGTCAGCAGCACTTTCCGAGTCAATATCTTATGCAAGTTTTGAACCTCTTAGGGAGTCCGAATATCATTCCCTTACCCCACCTTCTATTGTCTCTCCGCCGATACTTGATCTCAAACCGCTACCTTCTCATCTTAAATATGCATATGTAGGTGAGAATGAGACTTTGCCAGTGATTATATCCGCCTCTCTATCCTTAGAGCAAGAGAACGCACTTTTGGCAGTGTTGAGATCGAATCGGGAAGCATTTGGTTGGACAATGGCTGACATCAAAGGGATTAGTCCCTTAATTGTTGAACATTATATACATCTGATGGATGAAGCCAAACCAACCCGAGACTCACAAAGACGGTTAAATTCCGTTATGAAGGAGACGGTAAAGAGATAAATCGTCAAGTGCCTTGATAGTGGTATAATTTACCCTATATCTGATAGCCAATGGGTAAGTCTAATTCATGTGGTCCCTAAAAAGTCTGGCATCACGGTCATAACTAATGATGCTAATGAGTTAATCCAAACACGAACCCAAACTGGGTGGCGCGTATGTATTGATTACAGGAAACTCAATGCCGCGACGAGGAAAGATCACTTCCCTCTATCTTTCATTGACCAGATGTTAGAACGATTAGCTGGACACGAATACTATTGCTTCTTGGACGGATACTTTGGCTATAACCAGGTCCCCATCACCGAAAAGAATCAAGATAAAACCACATTTACTTGTCCTTTCGGTACTTTTGCTTATAGACGCATGCTCTTTGGGTTATGCAACGCTCCCGCTACATTTCAGCGGTGTATGATGGGGATATTCTCAGATATGGTGGAGAATTTTCTGGAAATTTTTATGGACGATTTCTCCATTTTTGGGGACTCCTTTGAGGACTGCCTTCGTAATCTTGACGCGGTTCTTACCCGCTGTAAGGATAAGAACTTGACTTTGAATTGGGAAAAATGTCATTTTATGGTCCAAGAAGGTATTGTCCTTGGACATATAATTTCACGAAAAGGCATTGAGGTTGACAGAGCAAAAAATGATGTCATTCATAACCTCTCTCGTCCCAAATGCATCAAAGATATACGATCCTTCCTTGGCTATGCAGGATTTTATAGGAGATTCATTAAGGACTTTAGCAAAATTGTTAGACCCTTAACCCTTCTATTGGCCAAGGATACTATATTTCACTTTGATTCGGATTGTGAGGCTGCTTTTGAATCACTTAAAGGATCGCTCACTACAGCCCCCGTTCTATTATCTCCGGATTAGAACCACCCGTTCGAGCTTATGTGTGATGCATCAGATTTTGCTATTGGTGCGGTCTTAGGACAGCACATGATAAGATACCACATATAATTTACTATGCAAGTAGAACCTTGAATGATGCACAAATAAATTACACAACTACCGAGAAAGAACTCTAGGCAGTTGTATTTGCATTAGAGAAATTCAGGCCCTACTTGATTGGCTCGCCAATTGTGGTTTACACTGATCACTCCGCCCTACGACATCTTTTATCGAAGAAGGATGCGAAGGCCAGGCTAATACGTTGGATCCTATTGTTACAAGAATTTGATCTTGTCATCCGAGACAAGAGTGGATGTGAAAACGTTATAGCCGACCATCTTTCACGCATCACTTCTTCACCAACTTTGACTGTGCCAATAAATGACTCATTTCCTGACGAACAACTCTTGACTGTATCCTACGAACCTTGGTTCGTGGATATTGTGAACTACCTTGCGACAGGACTTATTCCTAGCGATTGGTCGAAACAAGACAAACTTCGATTTTTATCCCAAGTAAAATACTTTTACTGGGATGAACCTTATCTGTTTAAGTATTGTTCCGATCAAATCATTCGCAGGTGTGTCCCTAACGATGAATTCAAGAGTGTGTTATCATTTTGTCATGATCAGGCATGCGGCGGTCATTTTGGTCCTCGAAAAACGGCGGAGAAAGTTTTGCAATGTGGCTTTTATTGGCCAACATTATTTAAAGATGCATATGAACATTGCAAAACTTGTCCGCGATGTCAGCATTTAGGTCGGATTTCACGAAGAAACGAGATGCCGCTCCAACCTATATTGGTTGTGGAAATATTCAATATTTGGGGTATTGATTTTATGGGCCCTTTTCCCAATTCTTTTGGAAATTTATATATCTTGTTAGCGGTTGATTATGTCTCGAAATGGGTGGAAGCAATACCGTGTCACATAATGACAACAAAGTTGTCATTAAATTCCTTAAAGAAAATATTTTTTTGCGATTCGGACACCCCCGCGCTATAATTAGCGACAACGGGACACATTTCTGTAATCGGTCTTTCGAGGCCTTGATGCGGAAATATTCAATCACTCACAAGCTTTCTACGCCCTATCATCCCCAAACAAGCGGGCAGGCTGAGATCTCAAATAGGCAGATTAAACAAATTTCGGAGAAGACGGTTTCTAAAAACCGTAAGGATTGGTCAACCAAATTGACGGATGCTCTTTGGGCATTTCGCACCGCTTACAAGACCGATCTTGGTATGTCTCCATACCGCCTTGTGTTTGGGAAGGCATGCCACCTTCCTGTCGAGATCGAACATAAAGCAATGTGGGCTATTAAAGAGCTTAACTTCGATTTTGATCATGCGAGCGGCTATCGGAAGCTGCAATTTAATGAGCTAAGCGAACTCCGCGATGAAGTTTACGATAATGCGGTGATAGTAAAGAACCGGACTAAAGTGTTCCACGATAAAAACCATTTTAGAAAAACTTTCACATCGGGGCAACAAGTCCTTTACGATTCCCGTCTCCATCTTCATCCGGGTAAGCTTAAATCTCATTGGAAAGGACCTTTTGTGGTGCGGTATGTACATCCGCACGGGGCAGTAGAAGTTGAAAATTTGAAAAACGGTTCAATTTTTAAAGTAAATGGGCATAGATTAAAACCGTATTTCTCTGCTGACCCAGTGGAGGAGCTCCTGTTTTTACAGGAGCTGCTTTATCAGAACTGAATTTCCTCCGCCTCACCTCCATGTTTTGGTAACACTTTCTCATTTTAAGAACGGAGGTGAGTGAAAATGGACTTAACTGAATATCTGTGCATGCCAAAGAACAAGTTTGGGGGTAGTTTTCATTTAACTATTATTTTACCCCTTTTTGTCTCTCCCCAAGTATACAGGTCATGCTCTCAAAGACAACATCAGTGAGGACACTGCTGAAAACAGGTTTGGGGGGGAGGTTTGTATTCACTGAATTATCTTTGACACTGGGCATTCAAAATTTTTTTATAACAAAAGAGTAGAAAGTGAAAAATTACATCCAAAAGATAGGAATAGTTTAAGAAAACCAAGAAAATTAGAAGTTTTCTTAAACAAACTAGTAATAAATAGTTATGAGCCGTTGTCCCAAGGGTTTGTAAGATGAAAGAAGTCACTAATCTGAGGATAAAAATAAGTCTGAAAAATAGTTCCTTTTCTGGAAGCCAAACATTTGAATGTCGATACCCTATTATACGCACTTACACATGTCTTAAAACTCGGGATAGTAGAGAATACCTTGAAATGCTCTTGTCTAAAAGCCAAAGTATGAAGGAAGTAAAAAATAAATAAAAGATAAAATGGTGGAGAAAAATGAACATTGGTTTTGTTATTACTAAGACAGCAATAAAAAAATATAGCGAGGGTGCTTCATCACCTAGTGCCTTAAACCAACTGGTTTGGGAGTCACTGCTAAGCCTTAGGTGGTGTAAGACGAGGAAAATACTAATCAGCAAGCACATGAGTAATCGGTCGGTTAGTACCTCAAGAAGTATTAACGGTCGCATGAAAAATGTGTGAGCAAATCCAACCAAATATTCATCAAATTAAAAAGTACTGAGGTAGATGGACAAAAGTATGATAGCTTGAATTGAATTCTCCGAGTGTAGGGATGTTTTATTCACACACGTAGGGGTATATGATCGATGTTTGGATGAAAGGTAGGAATGAAGAATAAAGACTATGTTTTATTGAGGGATGAAGTGATTTCTAACATCTTTTCATGACTATTAAGATAGTGCTCATGACAACTGAAAAGCTAGTGTAGTTGGAAACTCTAAATTTTCAAAGTATTTCTTTTATGGTTCTTATCTTTATATGTAAATTTCACCATCTCTCTTTTATTATAGGATTTTGTGGGTGTAATCCGCTGAAAACCCTCAAGAGACAACACTCCTCCTCCTAGGGACACCTAGAGGTTTAACGGCTTGTTGCACGTGCTCAGTGCAATCGTGTTGCCTACGAAAGTGTGCTTAGTTTTCTCCTTTCTTTTTCTTCTTCTCTTGAATAAACCAGTTTGCTCGGGACGATCAAAGATAAGTTTGGGGGTATTTATGGGAGGTTTGTATTCACTGAATTATCTTTGACACTGGGCATTCAAAATTTTTTTTATAACAAAAGAGTAGAAAGTGAAAAAATTACATCCAAAAGATAGGAATAGTTTAAGAAAACCAAGAAAATTAGAAGTTTTCTTAAACAAACTAGTAATAAATAGTTATGAGCCGTTGTCCCAAGGGTTTGTAAGATGAAAGAAGTCACTAATCTAAGAATAAAAATAAGTCTGAAAAATAGTTCCTTTTCTGGAAGCTAAACATTTGAATGTTGATACCCTACTATACGCACTTACACACGTCTTAAAACTCGGGATAGTAGAGGATACCTTGAAATGCTCTTGTCTAAAAGCCAAAGTATGAAGGAAGTAAAAAATAAATAAAAGATAAAATGGTGGAGAAAAATAAACACTGGTTTTTTTATCACCAAGGCAGCAATAAAAAAATATAGCGAGGGTGCTTCATCACCTAGTGCCTTAGACCAACTGGTCTGGGAGTCACTGCTAAGCCTTAGGTGGTGGAAGACGAGGAAAATACTAATCAGCAAGCACATGAGTAATCGGTCGATTAGTACCTCAAGAAGAATTAACGGTCGCATGAAAAATGTGTGAGCAAATCCAACCAAATATTCATCAAATTAAAAAGTACTGAGGTAGATGGACAAGAGTATGATAGCTTGAATTGAATTCTCCGAGTGTAGGGATGTTCTATTCACACACGTAGGGGTATATGATCGATGTTTGGATGAAAGGTAGGAATGAAGAATAAAGACTATGTTTTATTGAGGGATGAAATGATTTCTAATATCTTTTCATGACTATTAAGATAGGGCTCATGACAACTGAAAAGCTAGTGTAGTTGGAAACTCTAAATTTTCAAAGTATTTCTTTTATGGTTCTTATCTTTATATGTAAATTTCACTATCTCTCTTTTATTATAGGATTTTATGGGTGTAATCCGCTGAAAACCCTCAGGAGACAACACTCCTCCTACTAGGGACACCTAGAGGTTTAACGGCTTGTTGCACGTGCTCAGTGCAATCGTGTTGCCTACGAAAATGTGCTTAGTTTTCTCCTTTCTTTTTCTTCTTCTTTTGAATAAACTAGTTTGCTCGGGACGATCAAAGATAAGTTTGGGGGTATTTGTTCAGTTGATAAAACTGCACATTTAATATGACAATTTTCCTACTATTTCTATATTAGAAAAAGGTGTTTATTATAATATATGATACATATGAGGGTTTATCTGTAAAAATACTATTTTCATGTGTTTGTATATTATAATTAACATTTGGTAGGAAAATGTATGAAAAAATACCATTGACCAAATCTTAATGTTGAAATTAATATCTCAATAAAACAAACTCTACTAATATCATTTGTGGAGTTGTTGTGCAGAATTTTCAGGGCTAAAATTAAGGGAATCAAAGTTGTTAGAGCAAACCTGTCTAATTAAGAAAGCAAACTAAGAAATCAAGTCTGGCAGTAACTACAAGAAGATTTTCAGTTTCCTGAGATTCAAAAGATAGCCACGTGTCATAATTGAGGAAACCCCAGAAAAATAAACAGAAGATCCCTCCACAAGGCCGCGGATCCGAGGCCAAACCCACCTGTTGGCCGTGGATCCGCCGCATGCCAGAAGAGTTATGAGCTGGGATTTCTTCTGTTGGATCTTAACTGATGGTTTCCAATTTAGGAAGCTAGGGTTCAGGCTCTGGGACTATAAATAAGGACCGAGAGCCTCTTGGAAAAATTATCAAGCTGAAGAGATCACGAAGTCCAAGACGGCTCATGCATCCAGACTTATCATCAACTGTTCGTCTACCTCCTTAGAAGAGATCGAGAAGCAAACTAGCATTTGTAATCATTTTCTAAGAGAATAAAGTGTAAATGAATTTTGTTGATTAATAAAGATAGTTCTTTTTCTTATTCTATTTCTTTGTAGTTTTTAATATGATTTCTCTCTCCATCTCTTCTTCTCCCAACATGCACGAGTAATTCTCCGCTTGTTAGGGTTCGTACGATTAGGGTAGGTTAATGGATGATGAAGATCCTTAAACTCTTTTTACGTCCTATGAAGTTTATAAACTTTATCAAAAGAATCATTAGCATCCTAATCGGGCGCGCTACCAATTTATTGGTAGTCTCGACCGCGATTAGAGATTAGATTAATGATTGTTTTGGTAAAGGCTAGATATGAACGGGGTTCCATGTCGAGATAGAGGTTAAGAGTGGGAACCTTTTTCCCTCCAGAAACCCTAATCTACATGCATCACTGTCGTTCTAGTTTTAAATCTATTAAAAGATAAAAAGAGCAATCTTTAATTAATCATCCATAACTACTAAATCCTAATGAACCCTACAAGCCCCCTTTTATATTAAACTTACATCCATAATTAATCTAGATCTATATTTTGCATCCATGTTTAACATAGATCTAGAAGCTACAACCATTCTTTATTCTTCCTCCTTTCTTTCTCAACACGTCTAAAGTAAGAATAAAATATTCAACGTTTCCCTGAGGATGACCCGTACTCATCTTGGTCTAGCTACGCGCGACACCGTTATTGATTGCGGTTAACTACTACACATAAAAAAAACAGATCAATCAGTGTATATATCCACTCGCTCTCCCACTAAGTAGTGATGCCAAATATTGAGTGCGAAGATGACGGCTGCTAATTCCAGATCATGTTTTGGATAGTTGCGTTCATGAACTTTTAACTTCCTTGATGCAAAAGCCACAACTTTTCTATGATGACGCAGAACACATCCTAATACTTTATCGGACGCATCACAATGCATATCGAATCTGCCAGATCGATCCGGTATTATGATGATAGGAGCAGAGGTTAACCTTAACTTGAGTTCTATGAAAGTCTTCTCACATGCTTCTGATCACACAAATGCTTCGTCTTTACGTGTAAGCTTGGTCAAGGGTGCTGCGATCTTTGAAAAAAGTTCGATGAAGTGTCTGTAATATCTTGCTAAGCCCAAGAAGATTCTTATATTTTTTACCGTCTTTGGTGTCGACCACTCGCTGACAGCTGACACCTTAGTTGGATCCACAGAGATTCCTTTGTCTGAAACGATGTGTCCGAGAAATCCAACCCGGTCTAGCCAAAATTCACACTTGCTGTATTTAGTGTAAAGTTGATATTCTCGTAGTGTCTCCAGGACAATCCGTAAGTGCTTGGCATGTTCTTTCCAATTCTTTGAATACACCAGAATACCGTTGATGAAGATAACAACAAACATGTCTAAATACTCTTGGAAAACTTGGTTCATCAGGTTCATAAAAATGGTAGGTGTATTGGTCACTCCAAATGGAATTACGAGATATTCATAATGGCCATAACGAGTCCTAAACGCCGTCTTCAGAATGTCGGACTCTTTGACCTTCACCTGAGAATATCCTGAACGAAGATCTAAGTTTGAGAAGACACAAAATCTACTTAACTGATCGAAAATTTCATCGATGCGAAGTAACGGATACTTGTTCTTAGTCGTTACTTCGTTCAGTGCTCGATAATCTACGCACATCCGGTAAGTACCTTCCTTCTTCTTCACTAAAAACACCGGTGATCCCCAACATGAAGTATTGGGTCTGATCCAACCTTTCTTCAGAAGCTTGTCTAACTGGATACGAATTTCTTTCAATCTTTCCAGACTTAGTCGATATGGAGCTTTGATTACAGGTTGTACACCAGATTGTAAATTAATACTGAATTCAAGAACTCAATCCGGAGGCAAACCTAATATGTCTTCAAGGAAAACATACTCGAACTCTCGAACTACTTCAGGCTTTTCTTCTTCAGCTGGTAGGGAGAACACTTCTGCGGTCTTCGTTTTAGCACGATAGCTTCCTGGCTCTAAGGTTCTGTCTACACTTTTGAAATAGAAGACTGGGTGATCTGGTATCTCAAAAACTACCCTCCTTTAACGGTAGTCAATGGTAGTATAAAATACTCCCAGCCAATCCATTCCCAAAACAGCATCGAAATTTGGTATGCCCAGCACTTTGAAATTTGCATAGAATTCTCGGCCGCAAACTACAACTGGGCACTGATCATACCCTAAAGTTGCCTTCAAGTCTTCATTCCTGGAATTGACATTCCAGCTTGAAACGAGTGGCTTGACGGGAATCTCGTGCGTTCTCACGAACCGTTGTGACATGAAGCAATATGAAGCTCCAGTGTCGAAAAGTGCTAGTGCGGGAAGGGTGGCTACTAGTATAGTACCTAAGTTGTGTGAGTTTGCATTTAGATATAGAGGAAAGTATAACGATATACAAGAATTGAAAGGTTGAAAGGATGGGAGAATTTACCGGTGATGACTTGTTATGTGGCTTCGGCCTCCTCGACTGTCATTGTAAAAGCATGTCGTCTCGGTACATTCCTTCTCGCTGGAGGCACATTCCTCTGCCCTTGAGGCACATTTCTCTGTGCCTAATGGAATTGACACTGAGGCTGTGCAGATGGTCTATGTGGAGCCGGTGCAGGAAGAGTTAGGTAGGGTGCAGGTGCCTGGATAGCTGGCCTCTGCGGAGCTGGCATTGTGGGTCTAGGTGCTGGTGCTGTGTTACTTCAATATAGGCATACTTCTATAGCGTGAGTAGATGTGCTACAAATCAAACACATGCCATTTGCACGCCTGCAGTCCTTTGCCAAGTATCCAGTTCTTTTGCGGTAGAAACAAAAATTTGGACTGGACCGGTTAAACAATCCTCCTAGCCTCTTAGGTGCAAAAGTTGGCCTAGAAAAAGCTCCTCCTGGCATCTGGATAGCAGGGCGTTTGATTCTGGCTACTTGAGGCTTACCCTTCTTCTTGACCACAACTTCATAACGGCGCGCTTTAAGCGAGTGCATGAGTTGGATAGTTTCCTGCGGCTAATACCACTTGAATCTCCGGGTCTAAGCCTTGTTGGAATCGTCTAGCTCGAATCTCATCGGTAGGGATCAGGTGTGCCACGAATCTGATATGATATTGATATCAGGATAGTTAAATGTTTTACGGAACAGAATTTGAGATGAATTCTTTACCTGCTAAGCATGATGAATTCGGCATCATATTATTCCACCGATTTTACCCACATAGAGCCTTATTGTAGGTGGATGAATTGTTGTTCCATCTTCAAAAGGGCAGTCTCAGGGAAAAACTTCGCATCGAATAGATCGCGGAACGTTTTCCACTTTATTGGTTGTGTAAAACGGCTTTCCTTGGCTTTCCACCAGACTCTTACATTGTCCGTGAGATGAAACTTGGCCACACAAATCCAAGCTATATCTGGTACCTGCGTTGCTGCAAGGTCGTTCTTGATACTTTGGGCCCATTCTTCAGCCCTAAGAGGACTCTTTTTCCCTGAGAAGTTCTTAGGATACAATGCCCAAAATTGCTTTACTTCAGGTACTTTAGCTTCGGGACGGTTCATGAGAATAGCAGTCTGCTGCTGCTTGCCCTCCAGAAGACTTTTGATGGCTTCCAGAAATACCGTTTGTTCATTGATCGGCGTCGCAATGGTAGGGAGAAGAGGTAGGGCAGGTGGTGGTGTGTTGCCATTGACGTTGGTGCTAGTGTTGTTTGGAGAATCCATCACCTTGATAGAAGAGAAAATGTTAGGTTAGATTCAAGAAGTTTGAAAATGCAAGGAATGTATAGTTGTTGATTCTTATAATTCTTGTGATATATTGCTTAAGACTTCATGCAAAACTGACCTGCATGGGTCACCAATATAGCATGTCACGTCCCGCTTGACAGTAGACGGAAATGGTGACGTAGCAAGCCCGCAACATATTTACTGCGAGAATACGTTAAGCGTAATTAAGCAATATAACAATGTACAAGAATAACAAGAGTAATAAGATAAAACAACAAATTTATTTGCATTCAAATTTACATACAACTGTTTGTAATAAAAAGATACAATGATAAAGCAAATGTTTAAACAATGACATACTGGAAGTAAATACAAGCAGGAGTTAATAGTCAGGCTGAGAAGCAAACTAGTTCAAGTCCTCCGGGCTCGGCTCTATCTCCTCTAAATATGGTCCTCGTGACGAACATTCCAAAAAAGAAACAGAGAGAAGTGTCATCAGCGAACTAACGCTCAGTAAGTCCCCAAAGAAGTTAAAGAAGATGATATATAAAGTGAAAAGAAACCAAGTAAAAGTGAACATGCAAGGTTATATATGAGAGTATATAAGCATGTTTATTTACCGGTATAAAATAGTTATTCTAACGTGGTTATTTGTAGTTTGATAAAGAAGGTATTCATGTATACGAGAAAAGTCCATCTTACCCCGTGGACTATGCTAACATATAGTACAAGGCCCCGTCATAACCCACGGGACAACATCATGTGAATTCATGTAGGTGTCTTTTAAATGACCTCTCAAGTCATGAGATACATTCCGTACCAATGTACCCCTTTATCCCTGTCACACCCCGCTTCCTGGTATAAGGCGAAGGGGACAGGACGTGGCCGCTACGTATTTACTGTGAAGTAAATACGCTAAGCGTATCTAAACAATATAAAAGTAAGGCACAAGAGACAAGATATAATAAAACATCAACTTTATTTATTCACATTCTTTCTGTACAATGCATGGAAAGTAAATACAACTGAAATAAAAAGCAATACCTAAACAATGGCATAACAAAATGAAAAGTACTGAAATGGAAAAGTGTACAATGAACTAGAGCTCGGGGTCTTCACTGAATTGGTCCAAGTCTTCAGCAGTGGGCTCGATCTCTGACGTGTCCAGATCACCTGACGATATTCAAAGAAGAAAGAAAGAGAATGTCGTCAGCGAACAGGTCGCTCGGTAAGTCCCAAGATAAGAGAAAATAGAATGACAGAATAAGAAGGTATCTTTTTAAGTTGTAATATATTGTTGTGTTAACGCTGTTGATTGTAGATTGGTACAGAAGAATGACAGTGTATACGAGAGGAGTCTCTATATGCCAGAGACTAGAGGCAAGTATAGTATAAGGAACCGTTTATGCCACAGTACAACAGTAACTGGATTCATGTTAGGTGTATTAAGTCTTACTGTCTCGTGCCACTTCTAACACCTTCTGTACCAATCTACCTCTTAAACCCCGAGATGTCTTGTTTGTATTGTATTGTTTTGCAAATTGTATTGATTGTATAATTGGATGACTGACCGAAACCATGATATCAGTAAACAGATGTAACCGTAGAATCATGTAAATGGATGTAACTGGAGAATCATGTAAATGGAATATATATCCATGGTTCGGTTAAGTCAAGTTGTATAGTTTGATAATTGGATTCATCGATTTATGTTGAATTGTAGTACTGTAAATTGTAGGTTGTAAATTGTAGATTGTAGATTGTACTTGAATCATATTCAAGTCAGATTATAATGAGACTTAAACTGAGTCAGACAATTAGAAAAGTAAATTGAAGTCCTGATTGTTTTGATGTTATCAGTAACCACTGCACATTGGCGGCAGGATTTGTGTCTTTTTCAAAAATGATTACCGTATTGATAACACCGTTGTTAAGTTGTCCACCTTATATAGGCAAGCACCCACTTCTCCGGCTCCCTGAGGCTCAAGAGATTGGTCCCGCTTAAACATATATTTACTAGGGTCCTTAGGATAATTTATAGAACTTGAGGGGGTTTTATGTAAAAATACTATTATATACTTTTCAAAATACTCCCTAAGTATTTAGTTATCGTCTTTAGAGTTGTAATGAATGTAGATTTTATATTGTGATTTTTCTAGTGAAAATATCCTAATTTCATAAATAAAGGTATTTATTTGTAATATTGATTTATATGGAATTCATGGTATTTTAGTGTAAAATGATTCTTGTGATATTTTTAGAAAAAGTGGAATATTTATATTATTACAAAATAGATATTTTAAGGATAAATATACATATATTTATATGAAAATAATTTTTAATATATATTATATTTCTAGAAATCACATTTTCTTTAGATTTTTGTATTTAAATCTTTCGAGACCGAGTGCTCCTTGCGGAGGTCTGAATCTCGCACTACTAAGCCCGAGGATGTGCGATAATCTGCACCATCCCAAACGGGTTCCCCAAAATGGGTTGTAGCAGCACTTTACAAAGATTTGTATAAATACTAAATCCTTTAGAAAACGGTTTTATTAAGTAAATGGTATTTATATGAAAATATGTCGTTTTCCTGTATTCTATGTTCCCAAGGGTATTGTGTTATGTTGCACATAAGTGTGTGAGAAGGTAGGTCATTACCTCGTGATTTACTTAAAGATATAGCAAGTTTTGTGATGTTAAATATAGAATTGAAACTATATGGTATTTAAATGAAAAATACGGTAAAATAAAATAGCAATTATTTTATGATATGAAACATGATCAATATGGTTGATTAGTGTTTAATAGTTAACATGAAAGGGTTTAAGTATAATTGTATTAAAGAAAAGTGAAGTTTTATAGAGAAACCGAATCGGAAATCGGATTTGTTCCGACTCCGTCGGGTTTTGTAATCCCGTATTTTTAGAAAGAAAAAGGAAGATAGAAATGGGACTTACTGGTTTAGGACAACCAGGAGAGGGAGAAGGATCGGGAGGAGACGCCGGTGCGTCGTTTCATCGCCGGGAGCTCCTAGAGTCGTCGTCGGAATTTCCGCCGGAGAATTCGCCGGAGCTTCGCCTTTCGCTCACTTCGATTGCACACAAGGGTTTCTAGTGATTTCTTAAGAGTTGGCTCAGAGTTTTGGGGTGAGGGGATAGTGTGTAGGGTTGGTATTTATAGGGTTAGGTTAAGGTTAGGGTAGATGAAGGGTTTTAATTTTAAAAAAATGTAAAAATGTATTAAAATTCATTAAAAATGGAGTAAATGGGGGTTAATGGTGTCTCTGGAAACGATCTAATTAAATAAAGTGTGCAGGGGGTATGAGAATGTCAAAAGGCGGAATTTTGGTGAAGGGAACTCGGCCGTCCGACCGAGTCCTGCCGGCGGCGCCGGCCCAAGTCGGCCGGTCCGCCGGCCGACTCGGTCGAGTCGGAGGTCAGGGAGGTGGGGGGTCGTCTGGTGTAGCCTCTGGTACATTTACTTTTCTATGTGTAGTGGGGTTTTTTGGGAGTTAGCACGTGTTGACTGTTGGTATTCTAAAAAATTCAAAACAAAATAATATTAAAAATAATGTGGGGTATGGGATTTGAACTCTGATGGCTTGGTTCAGCAGTGTAAGGTATTACCAATGAGCCACAAGCTCCTTCTTGTAATTAAATTGCTAATTAATTACTTATGTCTTGTGCTTAGGTAATAAATACCCCTTTATGGATTTTGAAAAAAAAATTGTAAAGAATGTTGTATAGGAAAATTATGGTTGTTACATTCTAACCTCCTTATAAAAATTCCGTCCTCGAAATTTGTAAAAGGAAAGTGTAACAGATTCAAGAAAGTTTAGTGACTGAAGTACTGACAGTGTGTGAAAAAATAACAAGGTGGTGCAAGGGTTTTAAAAATGTGAAAAATGTGTGAAGGAATGAAAGAATGCGAAGATTTTGGTAAGATTGTAAAACAGGTGAGGGAATTTTAGGTTAGGACAGATTCAAAATATATGATTTAAAGAATATGAAATGATAAGATTCAAGGAACATGGATTGTAAAGAATGTTTTAGTTGCTGGTTCTTATGTTATATTGCTTAGGTTGTTCACGCAGAACAAAACTGTATAGTATGGTTCTATACAGCTCTGACCTGCATGGGCCACCAACAAAACCTGTAACGCCCCGCTTTCCGGTATACGGCTAAGGGGACGGGACGAGGCCGCTACGTATTTACTGTGAAGTAAATACGCTAAGCGTATCTAAGCAATATAAAAGTAAGGCACAAGAGACAAAATATAATAAAAACAGCAATTTTATTTATTCACATTCTTTCTGTACAATGCATGGAAAGTAAATACAACTGAAATAAAAAGCAATGCCTAAACAATGGCATAACAAAATGAAAAGTACTGAAATGGAAAAGTGTACAATGAACTAGAGCTCGGGGTCTTCACTGAATTGGTCCAAGTCTTCAGCAATGGGCTCGATCTCTGACGTGTCCAGATCAGCTGACGATATTCAAAGAAGAAGAAAAGAGAATGTCGTCAGTGAACAGGTCGATCGGTAAGTCCCAAGATAAGAGAAAGTAGAATAGACAGAATAAGAAGGTATCTTTTTAAGGTGTAGTATATTGTTGTGTTAACGCTGTTGTTTGTAGTTTGGTACAGAAGAATGCCAGTGTGTACGAGAGGAGTCTCTATATGCCAGAGACTAGAGGTAAGTATAGTACAAGGAACCGTTTATGCCACGGTACAACAGCAACTGAATTCATATTAGGTGTATTAAGTCTTACTGTCTCGTGCCACTTCTAACACCTTCCGTACCAATATACCCCTTAAATCCCGAGATGTCTTATTTGTATTGTATTGTTTTATAAATTGTATTGATTGTATAATTGGATGACTGACCGAAACCATGATATCAGTAAATGGATGTAACCGTAGAATCATGTAAATGGATGTAACTGGAGAATCATGTAAATGGAATGTATATCTATGGTTCGGTTAAGTCAAGTTGTATAGCTTGATAATTGGATTCATGGATTCATGTTGAATTGTAGTGCTGTAGATTGTAGATTTTAGATTGTAGATTGTACTTGAATCATATTCAACTCAGATTATAATGAGACTCAAACTGAGTCAGATAATTAGAAAAGTAAATTGAAGTCCTTGTTGTTTTGATGTTATCGGTAATCGCTGCACATTGGCGGCAGGATTTGTGTCTTTTTCAAAGACGATTACCGTATTGATAATATCGTTGTTAAGTTTTCTACCTTAGATAGGCAAGCACCCACTTCTCCGGCTCCCTGAGGCTCAAGAGATTGGTCCCTCTTAAACCTATATTTACTAGGGTCCTTAGGGTAATTTATAGAACTTGAGGGGGTTTTATGTAAAAATACTATTATATACTTTTCAAAATACTCCCCACGTATTTAGTTATCGTCTTTAGAGTTGTAATGAATGTAGATTTTATATTGTGATATTTCTAGTGAAAATATCCTAATTTCATAAATAAAGGTATTTATTTGTAATATTGATTTATATGGAATTCATGGTATTTTAGTGTAAAATGATTCTTGTGATTTTTTTAGAAAAAGTGGAATATTTATATTATTACAAAATAGATATTTTAAGGATAAATATATATATATTTATATGAAAATAATTTTTAATATATATTATATTTCTAGAAATCACATTTTCTTTAGATTTTCATATTTAAATCTTTCGAGACCGAATACTCCTTACGGAGGTCTGAATCTTGCACTATTAAGCCCGAGAATGTACGATAATCCGCACCATCCCGAACGGGTTCCCCAAAATGGGTTGTAGCGGCGCTTTGCAAAGATTTGTATAAATACTAAATCCTTTAGAAAACGGTTTTATTAAGTAAATGGTATTTATATGAAAATGTGTCGTTTTCCCGTATTCTATATTCCCAAGGGTATTGTGCTATGTTGCATATGAGTGTGTGAGGATCTAGGTCATTACCTCGTGATCTACTTAAAGGTATAGCAAGTTTTGTAATGTTAAATTTAGAATTGAAACTATGTGGTATTTAAATAAAAAATACTGTAAAATGAAATAGCAATTATTTTATGATATGAAACTTGATCAATATGGTTGATTAGTGTTTAATAGTTAACATGAAAGGGTTTAAGCATAATTGTATTAAAGAAAAGTGAAGTTTTATAGAGAAACCGAATCGAAAATCGGATTTGTTCCGACTCCGTCGGGTTTTGTAATCCCGTATTTTTAGAAAGAAAAGGAAGATAGAAATGGGGCTTACAGGTTTAGGACAACCAGGAGAGGGAGAAGGATCGGGAGGAGTCACCGATGCGTCGTTTCGTCGCCGGGAGCTCCTAGAGTCGTCGTCGGAATTTCCGCCGGAGAATTCGCCGGAGCTTCGCCTTTCGCTCACTTCGATTACACACAAGGGTTTCTAGTGATTACTTAAGAGTTGGCTCAGAGTTTTAGGGTGAGGAGGTAGTGTGTAGGGTTGGTATTTATAGGATTAGGCTAGGGTCAGGGTAAATGAAAGGTTTTAATTTAAAAAAATGTAAAAATGTATTAAAAAATCATTAAAAATGGAGTAAACGGGGGTTAATGATGTCTCTGGAAACGATCTAATTAAATAGAGTGTGCAGGGGGTATGAGAATGTCAAAAGGCAGAATTTTGGTGAAGAGAACTCGGCCGTCCGGCCGAGTCCTGCCAGCGGTGCCGGCCCGAGTCGGCCAGTCCGCCGGCCGACTCGGCCGAGTCGGGCCGATTCGGGGTCAAGGAGGTGGGGGGTCGTCTGGTGTAGCCTCTGGTACATTTACTTTTCTATGTGTAGTGGAGTTTTTTGGGAGTTAGCACGTGTTGAATACATTTACTTTTCTATGTGTAGTGGGGTTTTTTGAGAGTTAGCACGTGTTGACTGTTGGTAATCTAAAAAATTCAAAACAAATAATATTAAAAATAATGTGGGGTATGGAATTTGAACTCTGATGACTTGGTTCAGCAGTGCAAGGTATTACCAATGAGCCACAAGCTCCTTCTTGTAATTAAATTGCTAATTAATTACTTATGTCTTGTGTTCAGGCAATAAATACCCCTTTATGGATTTTGGAGAAAAAAAATTTGTAAAGAAAGTTGTATAGGAAAATTAGGGTTGTTACAATCTCCATGTATTATATTGTATAGTTTAAGATTACATGTCTTGGCTGAATCCATGAATATAAAAATATAAAGGTTCACGTTCAAGATGCAATCATGTATTCAGATATTCATGTCAAATTATATCAATGGTTCGGTCAAGTCGAGTCAAGTATTCAAGTTCAAATTTGATATTTGAATTCGAGTGTTCAGGATCATGATCAAGTATTCAAGTTTGTGTTTGATTTTGGATTCTTATTTGAGTTTGGATTCAGGTTGGAGTCAGTATCTTATGAAAGGATTTAGCTCTTGAATTTCTTAAGTTTGGGAGTAATCGGACAACTGCTGCATATGGACGTCAGAATTTGTGTCTTTTTCCAAGACAATTGCCATTGATAAATTCTGTTAATTTGCAGTGTTGTCTAACCTGAATAGAGAAGCAATCACTTTCTCCAGCTCTCTGGGCTCAAGAGAAATGATACCGCTTAAATCTATATTAATTTAGGGTCCTTAAAGATTTATTCTTATTTGTTTACATTGTATGCATTTACTAAGGGGGTTTTATGAGAAATATTTTAATATTGTTTAAAAAAATAAACATCGAGAGTGATTTATAATATTAAGTGTTTTTATGAACATGCATTTTAATTTTAGTGATAAAACTTAGCTTTTAAAAGTTTATGGTATTTTAATGAAAACAACTTCTTTTGTAAACTTGGTGATATTTTATTAAATATTTAATTTTTCATTTAAAAATATGTTTTTTCACACTTTGTTTTTATTGAAAATACCGTTTCATAATTTTATATAATTTTTCAAAGTTTTAATTTTGTTTAAGAAAATCGTATTTCTATTAAAATCGTAGTCTTAGTCCTTTCGAGACCGAATTCTCCGTGAGAAAATTTGCATCTCGCTCTAATATCCCAAAGACGTGCGATAATCCGCACCATCCACAAGCGGGTCCCCTAAAGAGGGTTGTAGATGCACAATTGTAAAAGGAGGTAAAAATATCGATTAAAAACGTATTTTGTAAAAGCGATTGTATTTTATTGTAATTCGTATACTTTAAATTAACTATATATCTAAAATATCATGCTATGAAACTATAGTGATTGTGAATGGGGTATCTCATTACCCCGTGAATTTTCTAAAGGTCTGTATGCTAGTTATCGAATAAAGGTTATATTTAAAGTTCATGGTATTTATGTGAAAAAGTTTGTTATATGATCATATCATATGGAATTTTAATTGCATAAAAATGTAAATAAAGAGAATAATATTTTAAAGTTATGTTAGGTATTGGTGTGACTTAAACAGTGGATTAAAATATTGAAAGGAAAATGTTATCGGAGTGAACTCCACTTTTGTCGATATGTTTTAAGAATGCGATTTGAGACGAAATGTCACGCTCCGCTTCTCGGAGTGCGCTAAGATCGGCACGTGACAGAGCCAACCATGCTACCTGTGGCTAGAAAATATCCCTCCACATTCACATTACGGCTGTCTATAACATATCAAGAATAGTAAAAGTAAAATAAACTATCTAGTACATGTCCATATGCCAGAATAAACGAGTCAAGAAATAATATGCGAAAGCAATAAATCCAATAAACAATAGCATCTGGAAAGTACGTCCCAAATACGGGCTCACATCAGGAAATGAAAACACGGAAATAAAACTAAACTAAACTGGATACTAACAGGATCCTCACTGCTCGGCCTATTGGCTGAAATACTCCAGATCAGCCTGCGAAAGAGATAAAAAAATCCGGGCCATGCAAAACCCAGACGTCAGTGCGTCATAATATCAGTAATAATAAGCAACCAGGATACACGAGATATGCATGCATGAATTATAAATAGTGACAGGAATGTAATAAGTAAACACGGATATAGAACAGTGAAGTGTATCAGTATATGTGATGTGTGGTGATCAATCTAAACTGTGCTACTGGGTTATCTATTCTAAAATTTGTTTGAAATCAATTAATGTACTCCTCCATGTAACTCAAAAGAATATGTCTCGTTATCCCCCGGGACCACGGATCAGGTAGTGGGAGTCACGAATGACTCGGTCCCGTTATCCCCCGGGACCACAGATCAAGTAAGAATTACGAATGATTCTGTCCTGTTATCCCCCGGGACCACGGATCAAGTAATACCCTTTTAAACTACACTTCAGTTACACTTTTGATTTCCCCATGCTCCCAAGGTTATGTGTTCAAGTCAGGTATTGATAATCTGGAGCTAATACCAACACAGGATCAAGCAGGTACAGATTTGTCTAAATAGACAACAGGATACGTCTGTCAGGACGACAAGTCAGGATTGTCGGCATTAGGAACAAGATCAGGTATCAAGTCAAGCAGTGGTATAACAGGTCATGTCAGGTAGTGCACTGTGTATCCAACAGATGCTCATAATAAAACTGTAGCAAGTACGGATGCACAATAAAAGTACGATACACAGTAAAACACAGATGCACAAATAACTATCAGGGATTACATATACAACTCCATGACTACGTAGGATGCACATTATCAAGCATGGGGTGTTAATACAACAGTAACATGAAATAATATGATCTGTAGATGCAACTATACATATAATAAATGATACGGATGCACACGGTTATCCGAAAACAATAAACATTAATATGGATGTACAATGCAATCAACAAGTGATATTTTTATTCATATGGATACAAAATATATAACATGGCATGTAGCAAGATAAATTTGCATGCGACTAGATATGTAAATAACGGTATGGATGCATACGGGTATCGAAAACTGTAAAATTGTAGTATGGATGCACAATGAAATAAACATGTAATATTTTTTTTATTTATATGGATGCAACATATGTATCATAGCATGTAGCAAGATAAACTTGTCTGATCGGATCTCACGACGGGGTGCGTACGCTGCGTCCGATGTTGGGTAAACGTCGCGATGCACACACGGCGTACAGAACAGAACTCGGCAAGGCAAGAACGCGCCCACGCTGGCTGGGAGCGCCCACAGGGTTGCCCGGATCGTCAATGACGGCACGGCTCCGGAGGTGACGGGAAACGCGAAATCAATAAACAAGAAGAGAAGAAGAAGAAGAAGGAAAGGCTGGTGTTCTAGGGTTGTCTCGGGGTCAGAGGAGGTGGCAGGAGAGCGACGACGGCGAGTCGACGGTTTTCCGGCGAGATTTTACGGCAAGGGCAGTGGGTGTGGGGTTCTTGTGCTCTGGTTCTCATCGGGTGTGCAGGGAAGTGAGTCGGGAAAGGAGGTGGTGGTGTCAGGAAAGTGGTGATGACGAGGGCGATGTGGAGAGGACGACGAGGTCGGAGCTCCGGCGACGAGGGCTTGGGTGAGGCGTGTAGTCGGGGGTGTTCTTAGGTTGTGCAGGGGTAAGCTCGAGTCAGGGATCTCTTCGGAAAGGAGGGGAGAAGAGGAAGAAGAGGAGATGGAGGTGAATGGTGATTAAGGGAAGGCTGACGAGGTGGTCGGCGTTGTGGGCGACGGCGACAGAGAGAAGGCCGCAGTGGGTTCTTGGGTTCAACGTCGGGGCGAGGGCGAGGAGGAGAGGGAGACGAGAAAGGTGAGGTGAGCGACGAGGGTGGAGGCAGCAACGGTGAGCGCGAGGAAAGGCTCGGGCGTAGGTTCGAGCACGGGAACGAAAGAAGAAGATGAGAAGAAAGAGAGAGAGACGTGGGAATTATTAAATAGGTTAAATAAAATAAAAGAATTATATATAGATATAGTGTGAGGCTAAGATCCGGGAGTTAGTTGGTTAGGAAAAATCTTTTAGGAATATTTAAAATAGAATAAGAAATATATTTTGTTTTAAAATGGTATATAAACGGTTTTAATATAAAAGAATATAATATTGAATATATATGAGTTTCTGGTTAACACAAAATACTCCAAAATACATCCGGGTCGGGTCTAAAATTACGGTTTGAAAATACAGATAATATACGTATCAACCAAAACCAAAATAGGATATCCGGGTAAATAAAATGCATCCCCCAAGAACGGATACACGTAACATGCACGTAGCTATCCAAACGAGTCCGTTTCACTGAATGGGACGAGAACAAGATCTGCGGATGCTACCACAGGGTCAGGGGTATGATGCAGGCCATGCAAGACATTTTTAAAATATTTTATTTGACTTTACTTGTTTTATTAAAAAAAATGCAGATGCCCGATATAATGCAGGTGTACAGGATAAACAATATGAAAGTGCATGGATCCTCATAACTAGCAGGGATAAGTCATAAAAAGAAATCAAGACGGGTTTCCAGCAAGCGGGTCGGGTCGGATGCAATACATATGCCAATTACACTATTCGCACCCAAAACACAATAAATCAAGAAATAGTCATAAATAAAGAAATACCCAAAATAGAACTGGTATAAATGAACTAGGGTGTTACATTATACCCAACTACAATAAGAATTTCGTCCTCGAAATTCCCGGAACAAGAAACAGAAAACAAACATGAATCTACAAGAAGAGGTGTGGAAACTTCTGTCGAATCTCGTCTTCTCGTTCCCAAGTCGATTCTCCGTGCGAGCGATTCCCCCATGAAACAAGTACGAGCGGGATAACCTTGTTCTTAAGAACCTTTTCTCTTCGATCAACAATCGACATCGGTCGTTCCTCGTAGGTCAAATCCTCCCTTACAGTCAGCTCCGAGTGATCTAGCACGTGTGTTTCATCTCGAACATACTTACGGAGTTGAGATGCATGAAACACATCATGAACACTCGCCAAAGATGGTGGTAACCCCAATCGATAAGCCACTTCTCCAACACGCTCAATAATCTCGAAAGGCCCGACGAATCAAGGACTAAGCTTGCCTCGACTCCCAAAACGAATCACTCCTTTAGTCGGTGATATCTTCAAGAATACCAGATCACCGACAGCGAACTCTAGAGGTCTTCTAGATATATCTGCCCAACTCCTTTGCCGATCCTGTGCTGCCTTCATGTGATTCCGGATAGTATTAACCTTCTCTACTGTTTGCATGATCAAATCTGGTCCCAACAATCTTCGTTCTCTAATATCGTCCCAACAAACGGGTGAGCGACACTTGCGACCATACAATGCTACGAAAGGAGCCATCTGAATAGTCACCTGAAAGCTGTTATTATACGAAAACTCCACCAAGTGTAGATGATCCTCCCATGAACCCTTGAAGTCTAACATGCAAGCTCTCAACATTTCTTCAAGAGTTTGGATCGTTCTCTCCGACTGGCTATCTGTCTGGGGATAATAAGCAGTGCAAAACTTCAATCGCGTCCCCAAACTTTCCTGTAACCTCCTCCAGAAGTGCGATAAGAATTGGGTATCACGATCGGAAACGATGCTCACAGGTACTCCATATAATCTCACAATCTCCTGCATGTACCGCTCTGCTGACGCTTTCATTGACTGACCAACTCGAAATAGTATGAAATGAGCTGCCTTGATCAATCAATCAACAATCACTCAAACTGCATTGTTGCCTTTTGGACTCCGCGGTAAAGCTGTCACGAAATCCATGGTTATATGTTCCCACTTCCACTGTGGAATCGGAAGTGGTTGGAATAAACCAGCTACTCTTTGATGTTCAGCCTTAACTTGCTGACACACCAAGCACTTCGCTACAAAGCGGGCGATCTCCATTTTCATGCCTTCCCACCAGAAATGCGTTCGTAGATCACGGTATATCTTCGTGCCTCCTGGGTGTACGGAATATGTGGAACTGTGCGCCTCCATCATAACTTCTTCACGAATGTCTCCTTTCGGCACACACAAATGGCTATTATATCGCAACAAACCATCTTCATGAATCAACAAGTCTGTTCGAAGTCCTGCTTCTACCTGTTCTCGAAACTTCTGCAATCTTGGATCGTACGACTGCACTGCCTTAATATTATCGATCAATGATGACTGTACTTGCAGCTGCATCAACTGTCCCGAAGATTGCAGTAGCACGATCTCCAACTCGAATCTCCGAAAGTCTTCGTTAAGCGCCTTCTGTGCAGTCAACATCCGAATTGCTGGCAACCGACTAAGCGCATCCGGCACTACATTAACCTTCCCCGAATGATACTTAAGATCAAGATCATAGTCAGCCATTAGCTCCAACAATCTGCGCTGTCTCATGTTGAGATCTTTCTATGTGAACACGTACTTTAGGGTTTTGTGATCGGTGAATATTTTGACCCTTTCTCCCAGTAAGTAGTGTTTCCAAATCTTCAAAGCGAAAATAACTGCTGCAAGCTCCAAATCATGAGTTGGGTAATTCTTCTCATGGGTCTTCAACTGTCTCGATGCGTAGGCTATGATTTTCCCATGCTGCATCAAAACACATCCCAAACCTTTCCCAGATGCGTCGCTGTGAATCACCAATCCTCCGGAACCGTCTGTTACGGTCAAAATAGGAGCGGTTATCAGCCTTTGCTTCAATGCCTAAAAAGCTGACGCATATCTATCCGTCCATACGAACGGTACCTCCTTTCGCGTAAGCTTGGTCAACGGCTCAGCTAAACGAGCAAAATTCTCCATGAACCTTCTGTAATATCCGGCAAGTCCAAGAAAAATTCTGATCTCAGCTACGTTCTTCGGAATCGGCCAATCTTGAACTGCTGCAATCTTCTCAGGGTCAACGGCGATTCCATCTCCGGATACAACATGGCCTAAAAACTTCACTTCTTCAAGCCAAAACTCACACTTGCTCATTTTTGCATATAATCTTTCATGCCTCAATGTCTGCAGTGCGATTCTCAAGTGTTCTGCATGCTCTTCTGGGCTCCTCGAGTAGACCAGAATATCATCGATGAACACCACTATAAACTGGTCCAAGTACGGTGAAAAGATTCGGTTCATCATGTCCATGAATATCGTCGGTGCGTTCGTGACTCCTAATGGCATCACTAAATACTCGTAATGTCTATATCGAGTTCGGAACCCAATCTTGCAAATATCCTCTGATTTAACTCGAACTTGATGATATCCGGTCCGCAAATTCAGTTTCGAGAATACCCTCGCGCCACTGAGTTGCTCGAATAATTCGCTAATGCGAGGGATCAGGTACTTGTTCTTAATAGTCACCCGGTTTAATTCTCGATAATCGATGCGCATCCTCCTTGTGCCATCTTTCTTCTTGACTAGAAGAACTGGAGCTACCCAGGGTGAATTGCTGCTGCGAATCCAACTATTCTCTAACAATTCGGTAAACTGCTTCTTGATTTCTTCCAACTCTACTGGTGCCATCTGATAGTACGCCTTTGAGATTGGCGCTGCACCAGGAACAAGATCTATCGCGAACTCCACATCTCGTTTGGGTGGTAAACCCGAGATGTCCTCGAACACATCTGTGAACTCTCGAACTACAGCTGGCACTTCCTCTTTATCAACTTCCATCGACGAAAGAACGGTATTTGTCGGCCTAGCCTTAAACTTGACTGGCCCGACAGAACTACTATCTCCAGCAAATACAAACTCCAGATATCCGGGAATCTGGAAAATCACTTTCTTTGCTCTACAATCAATGTGAGCATGGAAAGTGTTGAGAAAATCCATTCCCAAGACAGCATCAAAGCTGTCAGTACTGATCACCAAGAAATCCGCAAATAACTCTCGTCCGCAGATAACAACTGAACAATCCTTGCACTCACTACTAGATATGATCTTCCCATTCGCAGTGTGTATGTCCCAACAACAAGACAGGGCCGTGCAAGCAATCAAGTGTGCAGTAATAAACTTGGACAACATAAAATAATGGGATGCACCAGAATCGAATAATGCTAATGCGGGAAAATCATGAACAAGTAGGATACCCGAAATGACTTCATCTGAAGCCAAACATTGAAGAAGATAAGCACGGTAAACATGATTCAAGCTCGATAAAACATAAAGTGGTAAGCAATGAAACCGAGAGGAGTAAGGTAATATCACGGCTATAAATCAAGGAAATGAATCAAGACTAGGACTCCAAGTTACTTAAATAGAGTACCGCATTGTAACCATGCTGCAGTTCATAGTTACAATCACATAACTTCGTTCAAGTCGCCCAAATCCTAATATCAGAATCGAAAGAATAAGTAGGGAGAAACAATAGGGAACCAAAAGATTTCAAGTCGAGATGCACAGTTGTTTGCATATCGTCAAGACAAGGGTCAAGAGAAAGATATGATTCAAGAATCACGATAACAATGTGACAGGACATGTTCCTAATCACGGGTTTTCTGATTCGTGTATTGGGTTCAATACCCAACTACAAAAAGAATCAAATCCGATTAACCTAAATCCTATGGTTCTGATACCAAATAAACCCTGTCACTCCCCGCTTCCCAAAGTGTGCTAAGATCGGCACGTGACAGAGCCAACCATGCTACTTATGGTTAGGAAACATCCCTCCACAGTCACATTACGGCTGTCTATAAAATATCAAGAATAGTAAAAGTAAAATAAACTATTTAGTACATGTCCATATACCAGAATAAACGAGTCAAGAAATAATATGCGGAAGTAATAAATCCAATAAACAATAACATCTGGAAATTACGTCCCAAATACGGGCTCACATCAGGAAATGAAAATACGGAAATAAAACTAAACTAAACTAGATACTAATAGGATCCTCACTGCTCAGCCTGTCGGCTGAAATACTCCAGATCAGCATGCGAAAGAGATAAAGGATCTGGGCCATGCAAAACCCAGACGTCAGTGCGTCATTATATCAATAATAATAAGCAACCAGGATACACGAGATATGCAGGCACGAATTATAAATAGTGACAGGAATGTAATAAGTAAACACGGATATAGAACAATGAAGTGTATCAGTATATGTGATGTGCGGTGATCAATCTAAACTGTGCTACTGGGTTATCTATTCTAAAGTTTGTTTGAAATCAATTAGTGTACTCCTCCAAGTAACTCAAAAGAATATGTCCCGTTATCTTCCGGGACCACGGATCAGGTAGTGGGAGTTACGAATGACTCTGTCCCGTTATCCTCCGGGACCACGGATCAAGTAAGAATCACGAATGATTCTGTCCCGTTATCCCCTGGGACCACGGATCAAGTAATACCCTTTTAAGATACACTCCAGTTACACTTTTGATTTCCCCATTCCCCCAATATTATGTGTTCAAGTCAGGTATTGATAATCTAGAGCTAATGCCAACACAGGATCAAGCAGGTACAGATTTGTCTAAATAGACAACAGGATACATCCGTCAGGACGACAAGTCAGGATTGTTGGCATTAGGAACAGGATCAGGTATCAAATCAAGCAGTGGTATAACAGGTCATGTTGGTAGTATACAGTATATCCAACGGATGCTCATAATAAAACTGTAGCAAGTACGGATGCACGATAAAAGTACGGATGCACAGTAAAACACGGATGCACAAATAACTATCAGGGATTACATATATAACTCCATGACTACGTAGGATGCACAATATCAAGCATGGGGTGTTAATACAACAGTAATATGAAATAATATGATCTGTAGATGCAACTATACATATAATAAATGATACGGATGCACACGGTTATCCGAAAACAGTAAACATTAATATGGATATACAATGCAATCAACATGTGATATTTTTATTCATACGGATGCAAAATATATAACATGGTATGTAGTAAGATAAACTTGCATGCGACTAGATATGTAAATAACGGTATGGATGCATACGGGTATCGAAAACTGTAAAATTGTAGTATGGATGTATAATGAAATAAACATGTAATATTTTTTTTATTCATATGGATGCAACATATGTATCATAGCATGTAGCAAGATAAACTTGCCTGATCCGATCTCACGACGGGGTGCGTACGCTGCGTCCGACGTCGGGTAAACGTCGCGATGCACACACGGCATACAAAACAGAACTCGGCAAGGCAAGAACGCGTCCACGCTGGCTCGAAGCGCCCATAGGGTCGCCCGGATTGTCGACGACGGCACGTGTCACGCCCCGCTTCCCAGAGTACGCTAAATTAGGCACGTGACATAGCCAACCATGCTACCTGTGGGTAGGAAGTATCCATCCACAGTCACATTACGGCTGTAGAGATATCAAGAACAAGATAAAGCTATCTAAAAACATGTCCATAATCCAGAATAACAAGAGTCAATGATAAATAAATGCGGAAGCAAATGATCCAATACAATATCTGAAAGGTATGTCCCATAATGCGGGCTCACATCAGAAAATAAATGCAGGAAATAAAACTAACCACTACTGGACTCACAACTCAGCCTGCTGGCTGAAGTACTCCTGCTCGGACTGCGACAGTGGTACGTAATCTGGGCCATGCAAAACCCAGACGTCAGCGCGTCATGTCAACCAGTAATATAATATGAACAATGTAACAGGCAATGCAAAATAAGCATGAATAAGGCAATAATGTGAAACAAGCAGTGCAGGGTAGTGTGCAGTGGGTAACTAAACTGTTCTATCAGGTTTTCTGGTCTAAAGTCTTTGAAATCAATTGATGAATCGTCGATATAACTCAATAGTATCCCGTACATACCCGGGACCACGGCCACAATATTCTCGGCTGCAGCCGAGACATGCCGCTAGGCACAAAACAGGAATGTGTACACTCGATAGTATCCCGTACATACCCGGGACCACGGCCACAATATTCTCGGCCGAAACCGAGACATGCCGCTAGGCACAAAACAAGAATGTGTACACCCAGAACAGGTAGTGAACTGTCGAGTTACAAGTCAGGTTTCACCTTTGATTTCCCCATACCCCCAAGTTATATATATGTCAGGTCAGGTATTCAGTAATCAAGAACTAATGCCAACACAGGATCAGGTAAAAGCAGGTTTGTCTGGATAGACAACAGGAACGGTCCATGAGGACTACATGTCAGGTTTGTTGGCATTAGGCACGAGATCAGGTAACAGGTCAGGTCATGGTACATCAGGTCTAGTCAATAGTAAACGGTACCATGTCAAGTGTATCATATAAATACCATGTGTGACAATGTCAAGTCAAGATGTAACAATATCGTGGGTGTGCTCACAAACAGATATATAATCGAACAGGGTATTAACAGCAGGAAATAAGCAATGAGTTAAACAACAATAAGCAGTTTCATTCAATCACAAGAGTGCAGTAATTCAGTGCAGCCATTTTAATTATATTACCAGGTTTAAGCACCCTTAGCGGTGCAATAGTTTAGATATTGATGCAATACAGTTATATCGAGCCTTTGAATACGAATGTCCGAATGAAATAGAACTACATGGGTAAGTGCTACCATCTATTAAACAGTAAAATATGATTAACAAGTAAACTTGGTTATTCGGTTTAAATTAGCAAATTGTAGTTTTTACGTTAACTGTAAAATGATATATGTCATATTGCAACCAAATGAGAAACGACTATACCAAGTTAAGTTTTACAGGTTTAATGTGTCAAACATACATAAATATATAGTATAGCATGTAGCAAGGGATACTTGCCTCGACGGGTCGCGAACCGGGAAAAACGGAACGTAACGTCTGCGGGGAAACACGCGACGGACGCACGATTCACGGATTGAACCCAAACAACGAACCAAGGGATCTCACGGGTCAGAGCACTCCGCTGGATCGTCGGGACACGTCACCGGCACGGCCGGATTCCGGCGAGCACAAAAACAGTAAATAGGGTTTCAAGCGGGTATAGACTTTGGAAAGAAGGAAAAGACCAGAGAAGAAGATGATGGGGGAAATACTCACTGGTCCAGAGGGTATTTGCGACGACGGCGAGATCGACTGCGGCGAGGACGGCATCTCCGGCGATCTGCAAAACTTCCAGCGACTGTTTTCAGTTCTGGAAAAAGAGAAAAGGAAAGGAAAGGTGGAGGGGCACTTACAAGGTGTTTAGAGGTGGTTGGGGCTCGTTGGCGACGGCCAGGGGCGGCGCAGGGGGTCGCGGTGACGTCTCAGGCGGCTGTAGGGAAGTCTGCCGGTGGCCGCTGTTGTGCAGGGTGCGCGGGGAGAAGACAAGGGTTGGTTGAGGCGAGGAGGCGGAGGCGAGGGTGACGGTGGCGCCGGCGTCGGGGCTGTGGCGGCGACGGTGAAGGCGGCTAGGGTTAGGGTTCTGGTTCGCGATGGGTTTTGTTTCGCGTTCTGGAAAATATGAGGGGAGAAGAGAATATAAATATATATAGGAGAGAGAGAAGCTAGAGAGAGAGGGAGATAGAGAACGATTGAGAGAGAGAAAGAGATGTGAGAGGTAGAGAGAGAGAGTTAGGGAAAGATAGAGAGAGAGAGACAGAGGAGGAAAATGAAGAAGGGCCCACGGGGGTGTTAAGAAATCTCGTGATAGGCTGGAAAAGATTCAGAGCGTTACAAACGAAATTTTAAAAGATTTTGAATATTAAGGTAACAGTAAGATAATATATAAACAAAATATTATATGGTCTGAATATTATATTAATTTGGGATTTTGGCGCTAAATGAAACATTTCCAAATCGCGCTCGGGTCGGGTCCAAAAATTCGAAATTTAAATAATAGGATTTTAAGCTGGTTCCAAATTTTAAAATGAAATGTTTTATGATTAAAAAGCATACCCCCAAGACGGACACCTGTACCCGCGCGTAGCCGTCCAAACTCGTCCGTTTCACCGAACGGGACGAGAACTCGATGTACGGACGCTACCACGAGACTAGGGGTGTCGAGTAGGCCAAGATGGATATTTTTAATTTCATTTTAGACGCTAAAATTTGTTATATGCAGAAATGACTTTGCCAGATAAAATTTTACAGTAAGACCCAAACAAGCAAGATAAATGAAATAAGTACTATCTAATGCTCAACCAGTGACAGAAATTAGTAGTATTGGGTTCAGGTGTTACATTATACCCAACTACAAAAGAATTTCGTCCTCGAAATTCCAAGAATACAAGATATAAATTACAGGAAAAGGTGAGGAAATTTCTGCCGGATCTCATCTTCTCGTTCCCAAGTGGACTCCCCATGCGATCGATTACCCCAAGAGACAAGCACAAGGGGGATAACCTTGTTCTTAAGAACCTTTTCCTTTCGATCCACGATTTCCACCGGTCGCTCTTCAAAAGTTAGGTCTTCCCGTACTGTTAACTTCGAATGATCCAAGACGTGTATTTCATCTCGAACATACCTTCGTAGTTGAGATACGTGAAACACATCGTACACACCTGCCAAGAATTACGGTAACGCCAAACGGTACGCTACCTCTCCAACACGTTCCAATATCTCAAAGGGTCCAACAAATCGAGGACTAAGCTTCCCTCGACTCCCAAAACGAATCACCCCTCTAGTCGGTGATATCTTCAAGAATACCAAATCACCCACGGCGAACTCTAGAGGTCTTCTTGACGTGTCAGCCCAACTCTTCTGTCGGTCTTGTGCTGCCTTCATATGCTTTCTGATTGTGTTAACCTTCTCAACTTTCTGCACCACCAAATCTGGTCCCAATAATCTTCGTTCACCAACATCATCCCAACAAACAGGTGAACGGCACTTACGACCATACAAAGCTTCAAACGGAGCCATCTGGATAGTTGCTTGGAAACTATTGTTGTAAGAAAACTCCACCAAGTGTAGATGATCCTCCCACGAACCCTTGAAGTCCAACATGCATGCTCTCAACATGTCTTCAAGAGTTTGGATCGTTCTCTCCGACTGACCATCAGTTTGAGGATGATAAGCTGTGCTAAACTTTAATCGAGTCCCCAAACTTTCCTGTAAACTCCTCCAGAAGTGTGATAAGAACCGAGTATCCCGATCGGACACGATACTCACCGGTACACCATGTAATCTTACAATCTCCTGCATGTACCGCTCTGCCAAAGTCTCTGTTGATTGACCAACCCGGAAAGGAATAAAGTGAGCTGCCTTGGTCAACCGATCAACAATCACCCATACTGCATTGTTGCCCTTTGGACTCCGCGGTAAAGCCGTCACGAAATCTATGGTTATATGTTCCCACTTCCACTGAGGAATCGGAAGTGGTTGCAATAAACCAGCAACCCTTTGGTGTTCAGCCTTAACTTGTTGACACACCAAACACTTAGCCACAAAGCGAGCAATCTCCCGTTTCATGCCTTCCCACCAGAAATGCTGTCGAATATCTCGGTACATCTTTGTGCCTCCTAGATGTACAGAGTAAGCCGAACTGTGTGCCTCCTTCATAAGCTCTTCACGAACATCTCCCTTTGGCACACCCAAACGGCTACCATACCTCAACGAACCATCTTCGTGGATCAATAAATCTGTTCGTAGTCCGGCTTCAACTTGCTCTCGAAACTTTAGCAGTCTAGAATCCTGCGATTGTGCTGCTTTAATTTTCTCAGTTAAATACGACTGTACTTGCAACTGCATCAACTGTCCTGTAGAACGCGGTAGCACAACCTCCAAGTCAAATCTTCGAAAATCTGCAATGATCTCCTTCTGCGTAGTTAACACCTGAATTGCTGGTAACCGACTAAGCGCGTCCGGCACGACGTTAACCTTTCCCGGATGGTACTTAAGATCAAGATCGTAGTCGGCCATCAGCTCCAACCATCTACGCTGCCTCATATTCAACTCCTTCTGAGTGAACACATACTTCAAACTCTTGTGATCTGTAAAAACTTCGACTCTCTCGCCCAAAAGGTAGTGTCTCCAAATCTTCAAAGCGAAGATCACAGCCGCAAGCTCCAAGTCATGAGTTGGATAATTCTTCTCATGGGTCTTCAGTTGTCTTGATGCGTATGCTATGACCTTCCAATGCTGCATCAAAACACATCCCAATCCCTTTCCCAGATGCGTCGCTGTGAATCACCAATCCTTCGGAATTGTCTGGCACGGTCAGAATTGGGGCGGTTATCAACTTCTGCTTCAACGTCTCGAAAGCTAACGCACACTTATCCGTCCATACAAAAGGTACCTCCTTGCGCGTAAGCTTGGTCAACGGTTCTGCCAAACGAGCGAAGTTCTCTACAAATCTCCTGTAGTATCCGGCTAATCCAAGGAAACTTCTTATCTCAGCAACATTCTTTGGAATCGGCCAATCTCGAACTGCTGGAATCTTTTCTGGATCGACGGCGATTCCATCGCCCGACACAACATGCCCCAGAAACTTCACTTCTTCCAGCCAAAATTCGCACTTACTCATCTTCGCATACAATTTCTCCCGTCTCAATGTCTGCAGTGCGATCTTCAAATGCTCAGTATGCTCCTCAAAACTCTTCGAGTAAACCAGAATATCGTCAATGAATACCACGATAAACTTGTCCAAGAACGGTGAAAAGATTCGGTTCATCAAGTCCATGAATACTGCCGGCGCATTCGTTACTCCGAAGGGCATCACTAAGTACTCGTAATGTCCGTACCGAGTTCGAAATGCCGTCTTGCAAATATCTTCTGCTTTCACTTGGACCTGATGATATCCGGATCGTAAATCCAGCTTCGAGAATACCCTCGCGCCACTAAGCTGCTCAAAAAGTTCTCCAATGCGAGGGATCGGGTACTTGTTCTTAATAGTCACCCGGTTTAATTCTCGATAGTCGATGCACATCCTTCTCGTGCCATCCTTCTTCTTTACTAGAAGAACTGGAGCTCCCCAAGGCGAGTTGCTGCTTCGAATCCAACCCTTCTCAAGCAATTCAGCAACCTGTTTCTTAACTTCTTCCAATTCTACTGGTGCCATTGGATAATACGCTTTAGATACTGGCGCTGCACCAGGAATAAGGTCAATTGCGAACTCCACGTCTCGCTTCGGCGGTAAGCCCGATATATCTTCAAACACGTCCATAAAATCATGAACAACCGTCGGCTCTTCACTACTATCAACTTCCATAGCTGCAAGAACATTGTTTGTCGGCCTAGCCCTAAACTCGACTGGCCCGACAGAACTGCTTCCTCCAGTGAAGGTAAACTCGGGATGTCCGGGAATCTGGAAAATTACTTTCCTTGCCCCACAGTCAATGTGAGCGTGGAAAGTGCCAAGAAAATCCATTCCCAAGACAACTTCATAGCTGCCCGTATCTATCACCAAGAAATCTGCAAAGAGTTCCCGTCCGCACACGACAACCGTACAATCTGTACACTCCCTACTAGATATGATTTTCCCATTCCCAGTGTGTATGTCCCAGAAACTAGACAGGGTCGTACAGGCAATTGAGTGTGTAGTTATAAATTTGGATGACATAAAACAGTGGGATGCACCAGAATCAAATAATGCCACTGCGGGAAAACCATGAACGAGTAGAATACCTGAAACCACTTCTCCTGATGCCTTAGCTTCCTCAGCTGTCAAGGTAAAAGCTCGAGCCTGATTAGGTCCTTGAGTCAGCTGTTTCTGCCCTTGGAACGGTCTCTGCGAAGGCTTCTGCATATCATCCCTCGTGCGAAGCTTCGACGGACAGGCACCCACTGCGTGATCAGCCGCTCCACAAACCAAACAAAGTCCCAGCCTCCTTCGACAATCCTTTTCCATGTGGCCAGGTAAATTGCAGTAGTTACAATTCATGCTCTTTCTTCGATCAACGATCACAGGCTTCTTCATTGGTGCTACACCTCGACGGTCCACTGGAATACCTTTGCGACCATGAGCTCGGTTAGGTACAAATGCTGGCTTCCTGGCCGCAACTGCTGTCTGCTGCAAGCTCCCTTTCATCCCAGATAAACTCTGTTGTTCCCGAACTGCCGTAAGAACCTGTGAGAAAGTGGTCAAACCCAGGGAGACAATCTGCCTCTGGATGTCCACATCCAAGCTGCGCATGAATCTTCGTGCCGTGTCTGCATCGTTGGCGACTAAAGGTCTAGCGAATCTGCTGAGTCTCGTCCACTCTGCTGCATGCACGTCCACGGGTGCTCCATTCTGCCTTAGCCCAATAAACTTCTCTTCCATTTCCTCCCGTGCAGTCTGCGGGAAGAACTTCTCCAGGAAACTCTTAGAAAAATCCGCCCACTTGATCGGCTTGGGCAAGCGGGTCTCTTCCACAAGCCACCACTCTCGGGCGTAGTCCACTAACTGAATGCGTACCACGTCAACTCTTTTGTCATATGGAATTTGTGCCGTAATCAGCAAGTTCTCCGTGTCAACTAGCCACTGCTCGGCTGGCAACGGCTCCTCCAAACCAGTGAATGTAGACGGACCCAAACGTCTGAAATCTGCCACGGTCCCTACTCGGTCAACTGGTTTAGCTCCAACGTTGTTTACAGACTGCTGAACGATCTGCAAACCTTCTTGAAACGAGTCTGCTTGCTGCTGGATCAGCTCAGTCTGCCTCTTCTGATTTTCCAGCATTCCTCTTATCACTCCAAGCATGGCGGCTTCGTCCACACGCCTCTGGTACGTCTTCAAATTCTTATCTGCCATATTCCTGAAATCAAGAACACCCAACATTAGCATGATAATAGATTCAATATATAGATTAAGGCTAGAACTCCAAGATACTTAAATAGAGTACCGCATTGTAACTATGCCGCGGTATCATAGCCACAATTACTTAACTCCACCCAAGTCGTCTAAGTCCTAGAGATAACAAGAAATCAGGTTTTTCGAGTCGACATGCAAAGTAAGTTTGCACGCCGTAAAAGATATAATCAGGAAGAATGTGATTCAAGAATGGCAAACGGCAAAGTGGTAGGACATATTTCCTAACACGGGTATTCTGATTCGTGTATTGGGTACAATACCCAACTACAAAAAGAATCAACCCAACTAACCTATGTCTCTGATACCAAAAGAACCATGTCACGCCCCGCTTCCCAGAGTACGCTAAATTGGGCACGTGACATAGCCAACCATGCTACCTGTGGGTAGGAAGTATCCATCCACAGTCACATTACGGCTGTAGAGATATCAAGAACAAGATAAAGCTATCTAAAAACATGTCCATAATCCAGAATAACAAGAGTCAGTGATAAATAAATGCGGAAGCAAATGATCCAATACAATATCTGAAAGGTATGTCCCATAATGCGGGCTCACATCAGAAAATAAATGCAGGAAATAAAACTAACCACTACTGGACTCACAACTCAGCCTGCTGGCTGAAGTACTCCTGCTCGGACTGCGACAGTGGTACGTAATCTGGGCCATGCAAAGCCCAGACATCAGCGCGTCATGTCAACCAGTAATATAATATGAACAATATAACAGGCAATGCAAAATAAGCATGAATAAGGCAATAATGTGAAACAAGCAGTGCAGGGTAGTGTGCAGTGGGTAACTAAACTGTTCTATCAGGTTTTCTGGTCTAAAGTCTTTGAAATCAATTGATAAATCGTCGATGTAACTCAATAGTATCCCGTACATACCCGGGACCACGGCCACAATATTCTCGGCTGCAGCCGAGACATGCCGCTAGGCACAAAACAGGAATGTGTACACTCGATAGTATCCCGTACATACCCGGGACCACGGCCACAATATTCTCGGCCGAAACCGAGACATGCCGCTAGGCACAAAACAAGAATGTGTACACCCAGAACAGGTAGTGAACTGTCGAGTTACAAGTCAGGTTTCACCTTTGATTTCCCCATACCCCCAAGTTATATATATGTCAGGTCAGGTATTCAGTAATCAAGAACTAATGCCAACACAGGATCAGGTAAAAGCAGGTTTGTCTGGATAGACAACAGGAACGGTCCATGAGGACTACATGTCAGGTTTGTTGGCATTAGGCACGAGATCAGGTAACAGGTCAGGTCATGGTACATCAGGTCTAGTCAATAGTAAACGGTACCATGTCAAGTGTATCATATAAATACCTTGTGTGACAATGTCAAGTCAAGATGTAACAATATCGTGGGTGTGCTCACAAACAGATATATAATCGAACAGGGTATTAACAGCAGGAAATAAGCAATGAGTTAAACAACAATAAGCAGTTTCATTCAATCACAAGAGTGCAGTAATTCAGTGCAGCCATTTTAATTATATTACCAGGTTTAAGCACCCTTAGCGGTGCAATAGTTTAGATATTGATGCAATACAGTTATATCGAGCCTTTGAATACGAATGTCCGAATGAAATAGAACTACATGGGTAAGTGCTACCATCTATTAAACAGTAAAATATGATTAAGGTAAGTGCTACCATCTATTAAACAGTAAAATATGATTAACAAGTAAACTTGGTTATTCGGTTTAAATTAGCAAATTGTAGTTTTTACGTTAACTGTAAAATGATATATGTCATATTGCAACCAAATGAGAAACGACTATACCAAGTTAAGTTTTACAGGTTTAATGTGTCAAACATACATAAATATATAGTATAGCATGTAGCAAGGGATACTTGCCTCGACGGGTCGCGAACCGGGAAAAACGGAACGTAACGTTGGCGGGGAAACACGCGACGGACGCACGATTCACGGATTGAACCCAAACAACGAACCAAGGGACCTCACGGGTCAGAGCACTCCGCTGGATCGTCGGGACACGTCACCGGCACGGCCGGATTCCGGCGAGCACAAAAACAGTAAATAGGGTTTCAAGCGGGTATAGACTTTGGAAAGAAGGAAAAGACCAGAGAAGAAGATGATGGGGGAAATACTCACTGGTCCAGAGGGTATTTGCGACGACGGCGAGATCGACGGCGGCGAGAACGGCGTCTCCGGCGATCTGCAAAACTTCCAGCGACTGTTTTCAGTTCAGGAAAATGAGAAGAGGAAAGGAAAGGTGGAGGGGCACTTACAAGGTGTTTAGAGGTGGTTGGGGCTCGTCGGCGACGGCCAGGGGCGGCGCAAGGGGTCGCGGTGACGTCTCAGGCGGCTGCAGGGAAGTCTGCCGGTGGCCGCTGTTGTGCAGGGTGCGCGGGGAGAAGACAAGGGTTGGTTGAGGCGAGAAGGCGGAGGCGAGGGCAACGGTGGCGCTGGCGCCGGCGTCGGGGCTGCGGCGGCGACGGTGAAGGCAGCTAGGGTTAGGGTTCTGGTTCGCGATGGGTTTTGTTTCGCGTTCTGGAAAATATGAGGGGAGAAGAGAATATAAATATATATAGGAGAGAGAGAAGCTAGAGAGAGAGAGATAGAGAACGATTGAGAGAGAGAAAGAGATGTGAGAGGTAGAGAGAGAGAGTTAGGGAAAGATAGAGAGAGAGACAGATGAGGAAAATGAAGAGGGGCCCACGGGGGTGTTAAGAAATCTCGTGATAGGCTGTAAAAGATTCAGAGCGTTACAAACGAAATTTTAAAAGATTTTGAATATTAAGGTAACAATAAGATAATATATAAACAAAATATTATATGGTCTGAATATTATATTAATTTGGGATTTTGGCGCTAAATGAAACATTTCCAAATCGCGCCCGGGTCGGGTCCAAAAATTTGAAATTTAAATAATAGGATTTTAAGCGGGTTCCAAATTTTAAAATGAAATGTTTTATGATTAAAAAGCATACCCCCAAGACGGACACCTGTACGCGCGCGTAGCCGTCCAAACTCGCCCGTTTCACCGAACGGGACGAGAACTCGATGCACGGACGCTACCACGACACTAGGGGTGTCGAGTAGGCCAAGATGGATATTTTTAATTTCATTTTATAGACGCTAAAATTTGTTATATGCAGAAATGACTTTGCCAGATAAATTTTTACAGTAAGACCCAAACAAGCAAGATAAATGAAATAAGTACTATCTAATGCTCAACCAGTGACAGAAATTAGTAGAATTGGGCTCGGGTGTTACAGCATGGCTCCGGCGGTGACGGGAAACGCGAAATCAAGAAACAAGAATAGAAGAAGAAGAAGGAAAGGCTGGTATTCTGGGGTTGTCTCGGGGTCAGAGGAGGTGGCAGGAGAGCGACGACGGCGAGTCGAGGGTTTTCAGGCGAGGTTTTACGGCAAGGGTACTGGGTATGGGGTTCTTATGCTCGGGTTCTCGTCGGGTGTGCAGGGAAGTGAGTCAGGATAGGAGGTGGTGGTGTCAGGAAAGTGATGATGACGAGGGCGATGTGGAGACGACGACGAGGTCGGAGCTCCGGCGACGAGGGCTTGGGTGAGGCGTGCAGTTAGGGGTGTTCTTAGGTTGTGCAGGGGTAAGCTTGAGTCGGGGATCTCGTCAGAAAGGAGGGGAGAAGAGGAAGAAGAGGAGATGGAGGTGAACGGTGATGAAGGGAAGGCCGACAAGATGGTCGTCGTTGTGGGCGACGGCGACAGAGAGAAGGCCGCAGTAGGTTCTTGGGTTCAACATCGGGGCGAGGGCGAGGAGGAGAGGGAGACGAGAGAGGTGAGGTGAGCGATGAGGGTGGAGGCAGCGACGGCGAGCGTGAGGCAGGGCTCGGGCTTGGGTTCAAGCACGGGAACGAAAGAAGAAGATGAGAAGAAAGAGAGAGAGACGTGGGAATTATTAAATAGGTTAAATAAAATAAAAGAATTATATATGGATATAGTGTGAGGCTGAGATCCGGGAGTTAGATTGGTTAGGAAAAATCTTTTAAGAATATTTAAAATAAAATAAGAAATATATTTTGTTTTAAAATGGTATAAAAACGGTTTTAATATAAAAGAATATAATATTGAATATATATGAGTTTTCTGGTTACCACAAAAAAACTCCAAAATACGTCCAGGTCGGGTCTAAAATTACGGTTTGAAAATACGGATAATATACGTATCAACCAAAACCAAAATAAGATATCCGGGTAACTAAAATGCATACCCCCAAGAACGGATACACGTAGCATGCACGTAGCTATCCAAACGAGTCCGTTTTACTGAATGGGACGCGAACAAGATGTGCGGATGCTACTACAGGATCAGGGGTATGATGTAGGCCATGCTAGACATTTTTAAAATATTTTATTTGACTTTACTTGTTTTATTAAAAAAAAATGCAGATACCCAATATAATGCAGGTGTACAGGATAAACAATATAAAAGTGCACGGATCCTCATAACTAGCAGGAATAAATCATAAACAGGAATTAAGACGGGTTTTCAGTAAGCGGGTCGGGTCGGATGCAATACATATGCCAATTACACTATTCGCACCCAAAACACAATAAATCAAGAAATAGCCATAAATAAAGAAATACCCAAAATAGAACTGGTATAAATGAATTAGGGTGTTACACGAAATGAAAGGGAAGAATAGGGATTTACGGGTTGCGTAGCGTTGATAAGAGAGTAAGGAAGAGAGGGGGGTCTTCGTGGCGTTGCGGTATCGTCGGGAAAAGCTCCGATCTTTAACAAAAAGAACTTGATCGCTAACTCCACTTGACTAGCATTAACCCTTCTTGAATTTAAAGAATTTTGGAGAATTTTTTGATAGGGATTTTCAGAATGGGGAAAGATAGGTGATAGGGTGTATTTATAGTATAGAAATGAAGGTGTGTGAGTTAAAGAATTGAATAAAAAAGCTTTAAAATATGTTTAATGGGGAATTGAAGAGCCTTGGGATGAATGCAGAGAAATCAAACACTACAGTGGAGTATATGGGAATGAAAAGGACACACGTCCAAATAATGGAGCGATTTTGAGCTAGTTGGACCATCGGTGGCTGCCAAAAGACGGATTTGGACGGTTGGATTTAGTCCATCTGTCTCGAGATTCGTGCCATGTGTTATATACTGTGTTAACTCCTCATTTATCTGAAAAGTTAAAATGAAAAATATTAAAAATAATTGAGACTGATGATATTAAAAATAATTTGGACTGATGGGATTCGAACACGCATGCTATGGCACAACAGTAGAAAGTCTTAACCAGTAGGTTATAAGTTGTTTCTTAATTTTATTGAGCAAAAATAACTTATAATTTCTAATCAGGCTAAAATACCATGTCTATATATTGAATAAATTACATTTGTATAGGGATTTCAGAATCATTACACCCGTACCACGTTACAAAAAACTCCCTCTACTTCACCATTTTACCAAAAGGTTAGGTATCATTGAATATGAATTACCAACCATTTCACCATCTAACCACAAGAAACCATTTTGCTTCACCATCTACCCTCCACCTATTTAAATTTAGGTTACATAATTTCTAAATACAATGGAACTTGAGCAATTTTAAAAATTTACCGTAATTTATTCTAATTTTTTCAATTAAAATATTTTCATAATATCATGATTTGTAAAAATTCGTTACCTAACAAATTTAATTTTATACGTACCTTGAATTGACGGCAGAATCAAAGACGAGAGCGATGGACGGGCTGTAAAGAGAGGCGTGGAGGAGGAAGGCTGCAAAGAGAGAAGCATGGGATGGCTACGGAGGGGGAGTCCCGGCGAGGGAATCTGCGAGCAAGACAAGATCGCCGGAGGAGGGGAAATGAGAGGTCAGAGGAAGGGGAGCAGGACGCGGAAGAGGTCGTCGAAGGGGGGCACGAAGGAGGTCTTCAGAGGGGGTCGATGAGGAGGGTCGGGGTAGGGATTTGAAAAGAGATTTTGAAGTGAGAGAAGAGATTGGGAAGAATGAGATTCGATCGGGGTTTGATCGAATATGAAGGTGGGCCCAAATGAAAACGTTAATGTCAAAAGCGTTTTTCTCTAAATAAAAACACTATTGATATTAGTGTTTTCATTTGTTTTAATTTACCCAATCTGAGACTCTTCTCCTAACCCAATCCAAGACATCTGAATATGCATGTTTGAAAACGCTACTGACAGTAGCGTTTCCATTAGGATGAAAACGCTACTGTCTGCAGCGTTTCCATACAAAGGAGAACGCTATTGTCAGTAGCGTTTTTCCTTCCTCACCTACTGCCACGCGAGACCTATTTCTACATGGCAGCACGAAGGCCTATTTTGGAAATTAGTTTGGAACCGGTATTTTTTTTTGGAATTTTTTTTATTAAATAGTATTATTTTGGTAAAAAGTTTGAAATATCCTATTCTACCTAACATAAAGTCTAGGCTTTCGTTCACAATATCATTGTAAGCTCCAAAAGAAGAAGAATAGCCATGGCATTGAGCCACTGTCAAAAAGTTTATGCTCAAAGTAGATAAATTGATAAATTATGAGTTCTTTCTTTCCAAGTACCATAACTTGAAAACTGTAATCCTCAACATCGAAGTAACTGGGAGTTATAACCATAATTTGTAAATTACTTATATAAACAAAAGTTAAATGGATTGGATTTAAATTGCATCAAATTAAACAAATCAAGACTTGCACGACTCATTAAACCATTAAACAAGTCCGGTAGATAGGATTGCTATATATGCACGAGTCTGGCCAGGTCCGAGTCTGGACTTGTGCTCGAGGGTTGAAGCTGGTAAGAGAGACGTGATAAAATCTTTTTGATAGAGACAAATTTTTTGATGATATTGTTCGTCATAATAATGAGATAAAGAAATAAGAATATAGATCCCATCAACACACCAACAGAATGCGCCAAAGATGCTAGATATTTTTCTCACTTGCTCTCTCCTGTAGCATGCAGGGGCGTTGGACACCCGAGTAACTTGTAATTTCTCCAGCGGATAATGAAGAATTTCTTCTTTTCTTGTACTTTTTTGAACTTTTCTTTGAAATAAGGAAAAAGAAAAAGAGAGAAAAAGATGCATGCACCCGCTTGATATCAAGCTATAATAGCAAAGACGATGACTTCTCCCCCTTCCCTATCCCCTTTCTTCTCTCCACTAAATTAATCCATTCCGTCGAAACCTTAGAATTAAAAATCCCATCTTTGTCGAAATCCCCTTTGCTATATTCATCATCAATCTTGATTGATTAATGAATGGCGATCAGAATCCCATGTCTCCTGTCACTAATTTTTCCAATTTGGTGGATTAGGGTTTGAAATTGGGGTTTTAGGTTTTGCTGCAATGGAGCCTCGCGTGGGGAATAAGTTCAGGCTCGGTCGCAAAATCGGCAGCGGCTCCTTTGGGAAGATCTATTTAGGTAAAGCTGTAATTTTGCTTCTCTTTTTTGTTGATGGCGCGCAATTGATCTCTCTTGGTTGTTGTTTGTAGGCACCAATATTCAGACAAATGAGGAAGTGGCGATTAAGCTTGTAAGTATCGGTGCAAGTTCTTGGAATTATAGTTTGTTATTGCCTTGGCATTAGAGTCTAATTCTGCTCTGATGAAGTTATCGGCTTTCATAGAATCATATATTTGAGATAGCTGGTGTTTATGGCAGTTTATTTGGATTTCTTAAAAAAACATGTTAATATAGAATTGGGATAGATATTGCTTAGTTTGTGAAGTTCCATATGAAAATACAGTGAACTCTTTTTTAAAACTTTGACGGTTTGATTTGGTGTCTGGTAAATCGAAAGTCAAAAATACTATTTTGAAGAGACCAGCATCACTGCAACATCTTGTTTAGTAAATGTCGGCCAAACGCATGTCGCCAAAATTTCGGTTTTAGAGAGTAATTGACATGAAATCGCTAATTATTTCTTTTTCTCAAATTTAGAATATATCAGCCGAAATTTCAGTATATAGGCAGAAATTTCGGTATATTGGTGATATTTATGTATATCGGCAGAAATGTCGCTATACTTGCCAAAAAAAATCTTGTTGTGGGTTTTTTTGGGTTTCAGGACATAAATCTTACCCGATCAGCTATCTTATAACCCTATTTTCTCTCAAATCTATTCAGAGATGGCTTGTCTTCTCTCGATTTCTCATAGGAAACTTCGATCTCCTCTCAATTTTGATCTTCAACACGAAAACCCAGCGATTTCGTTCTCCTCTTTCTCCGCCTAGGCTTCAGATCTTCAAGGAATTCAACCTCGATTCCTCTCAGACTTGAAACCCTTGACATCAACTGTAGCCCCTTACTCGATCAACGATCCTTCTCGACTTTGACTTTAACCCTTCCTCGACTCAGAGCTTCACCTTTCTCTTTTTTTTTTGACTTCGATCTTCTCGACTTTTACAATTTATATTTATATTATGTTATATTAAGTTATAACGATAACATTTTTGTCAAAAACTTAAGTTATATAAATGACATTTATAATACAAAACTATAGAATTAGATATTTAGAAAATATTACCGAAAAATCTCTCTGATACCAGATATCAAAATCTTTGGACCTACACGACATTGATATTTGACATTTAAAACATTGTGTTTAGCATATTATTCTAGACATTGATACTAAATAGTGTACTTCTAGATAAGGCCTTTCCTGGTTCCTCCCTTTTCTCATAAATTTCATCAGACATTAACTACTATCCCCACGGAGAGAGAGCACAACATCCTTCCCTTTCTTTCCTCCCAGTGCTATCAGTAAACCCTGATACAGTTAGGATTTCATGTAGGTTCCTCTGGTTGGGAAAGATTATGTATATGTCTAAGGTTAAATTGATTTATGTTCAGACTGGAACACTTTTAACTCTTTAAAGACTCAAATTAGTTTGTGTAAAACTCGGTTTGGGCCCACAACGCATAGGTCCACACATGGATGCATATGGGCTTTTAATATAGTGAGACTCCATCCAAAAGACTCAAGTCTTATGGAGGTTTATACCATCTTGTATCTTATACCCATATGCATCTCACAATTTTCCTGATATGGGACTATGTTAACCATATTCTCAACACTCTCCTTCCTTCATGTGCAACGTACGTGGACAAAAAGACTTCATGTGCAAGCTCAAATCTCATGTGCAATGTGGACAAACAAACATCCGTGCTCTGATACCATGTAAAACTCGGTTTAGGCCCACAACACATGGGCCCATATATGAGCTTTTAATATAGCGGGATTCCATCCAAAAAACTCAAGCCTTATGGAGGTTTATTTTATCTTATATCTTATGCCCATATGCATTCCACAATTTCCCCCCGATGTGGGACTATGTTATCCACATTCTCAACACGTAAAGATACATTGTCATAAATAATTACAATGCCATAACTGTAGTCTTTGTAGATAACAATTTTTTTTCATGAAATAGTAAATCCAAAAGTATATTTCCCAATAGCAGAATATTTGCAATAATGGAGTTTTAGATTATTAAACTTGTTTAATCTATAAAAATAGCATAAATTTTTTGGCAGGTTCGATAAGATTGATATAACAACCTAACAAGAAAAGCCAAAATAATTTTAACAAGATAACTGAGATTTCAAACCCTGGTTTAAAAATCTGGCTCTTTTAGGCTATAGATACCAATACTTTTAAGTTGAAGGAAACTGAAATCTATCCTTTTCAGCGGAAGGAAACCAAAGTCAGCGTTAGTCACATTGAAAAGAGTAATCTTGGTCATATTGGAAAAAGATTTATATTGCTCCTTTGGGTGAAGGTGGAATAAACATTGTAAAGGAGAGAGAAGGGTGGCCCATGGATCCAAATATCAAACTCATTTCTAAAATCTTTGCTTTGTTCTTGTTGTTCCTCCAAGTATGGATGCCTGGATGGCGTAGAAAGAAGTGTGTAATTGGTTGGGAGTTGGGACAAGATCATTTAAACCAACGAGGAGATCTACTCATCTATAAACTGAAATAATAACATTTAGTTCATATAAGGAAACTAGTCTATCAATTGTATCTTGAGGCCTACGAATTTATAGTCTATGTCATGAATGGTATCTGGAAGTGCATAATGACCGGACTAGGAAACGAGTCCTCAAGTCATCGTAGGGTTTGCACACATGTATGTAAAAGTTGTAAAATAGTGATGTCTTGGATTGGATAATTTAGTATGGTTGCAAACTGCAGTATTGGAAAGAAAATGGTGGATTGATACCAAATATTGTGAGATTCTTGGTGCAAGTCATCAATTGCGTTGATCACCAGACTCAATGAACTTGTTGACAAGCATAAGTTGTGATTTTTGTCTTTGACTTGAATGAAAGGCAAACGATATGGAATGTAGCTATTCCTAAGCTTCATACGGGTGATAATTACACCTAGCATGGTGTGGTTGTAAGCCACTTAAGGGAGGATCTATATTGTATAGAGTAAGTATTATGCCAAAAGAGGGTATAAATATTCAAATATTACAAAGAATTTTGTATTATAACACAAAATCTGGCTTCTAAGGGGAGATAGAAATGAATATAGAAGCTAAAATTTTCTCCCATATACAATGTTGGACATGGAATTAAGTTTCTGCTCCTCGCCAAGCTAAAGCCTTTTATATTAGATGGAGCTTAAGCATGTGTTCTTTATGCCCAGTAGGTCAACTTTAAAGGCTTTGAAGCACATGACTGTGGGAGCCTTTAAGATAATGTTAAGAACACTTGCTCTTCCTAAGTTTTATAACAAGCATCAGCATCAATATCGTGCCTTTTTACCGCATAGAATGGGGCTATTGGGCAAATGAAGGCTTAAGGAAACGGCGCTATCGCAAACTATTAGCTTACTGCACCCTTTGTAACTATTTTTCAATATTTACGGTGATATTATGTTGATATGATTATAAATTATGAAACCCTGCTAGGGTTATGTCGAGGTAGCATACATTGTGCGTGAGTAGTAGCTATGCATGACCTTTGTGTCGAATCTGTATAATATGTTATGAATTAGCAGTCCAAATGTTAATAGATATGGTAAGAGTGGAGGTTCTGAACGATAAACCGAAACAGGCTGATATTGAAAATGCATTAGATGCTCGTTATGCTCATCTTTTAATGATGATGGCTGTTTGGCAGATAGACACAAGCTATTCATAATTGTGAATCAAATGTATAAAAGTGTGGGTGGTGAGAGTGGACATTTTATTACTGGAAGTAATGGAAGTATATTTGTAGACATCAATATGTCACACATTACTTTTTGAATGACTTTATAGTTTATATCATGCCTCGAAAGTGAATGCATTCCCTATAGAAAATATACTAGATCCAATCCGTCAAGTTGACTCATAGTCACTATTGTAGAACAACAATTAAAAGGCCAATTAGTCACTGTTTTAATATTCTTGGTTAGCAACATCATTAAATTAGGTTAATTGGGCAAATTGCCCATAATTGGCTTTGTGCGAAATATGCGAGTGAATGATCATAAGCTACATGGTGTCCAAAACATGATACCGAAACTAAAGATCCTATTAATAATGCCCAATTATTTCATTTTATTATTTGACGACTTTCTTAGTGACTTTTTCTATGCAAGTATTCAACAAATTGTTTTTTTTAATTATTTTGCATAACCCGATTATTCCGAGCAATGATGCGAAACAAGGTTTAAAAGGCTAAGTAATCATCACTTAAAAGTTTTCGGCTAGTAAATCACGTTGAATAATATTAAATTGGTAGCTGATCATATAATTGACTATGCGAAATATGCGAGCAAATGATTAGTTAATCGGGTGCGTATATGATGTACATAACCTGTTCTATATTTATATACAAACTCAATATTTACTTAATAAAGACCCAGTTCATTTGTTTTCTCAACAGCGACATATTTTTCCCTATATATTTATGTTTTTTTCTTTAGAATTCTGTGCACACACATACATAGTGGTGTTTGTGTATAGCTGCATAATCCTATTATGCAGTGGATAATCTGTATGTGCATTATCTGTTGGCCAATCAAATAGAGAATGATTGCGTGTTTTACAACATTTATACAACGAATAATTTTGTTACGTGTTAACCTAGTGAGTAGAGAACAAATATGTACTTTACCACATTGCTCTTAGTCTTGGAGAACTTTGGTGAGTAGCTCCTTGGAACAAAGTAAGAGAAGAAAAAAGGCATCTATTGATCAATGACCTTAAATATGGTAGATAGTTGATATAAGCGAACTTTCATTGGTTAGGTTTCAAAAAGACCTCCTTATTTGTTTCTAGCACCTTATAGGAACTAATGTTGGCTACATATTGTCTTTTTCCCCTTGTTGAATATGGTTTTATTGAGCATAGCTTGTTAGAGCAACGAAACTTTGGGCACTTCCTTAACACGATAATTACTAATTGAGAAACAAACCTTAACACATAGTTTTAAAAAATGGTATAGACGGCCGACCATACAGAAGTGGCCTTAGACTGATCCTCTTTGGACCCATGCATTGGAATTAAGCGGTCAGAGTATCTAGTCAAAGTTTTAAGCAGATAGGGTCCAACCTAGACAGAAATTAAGCATCTTCTAGACATTTTATACGGTGTTATTTATTTCATGCTTGTTAATTATCATTAAAGTTATATATATATATATATATATATATATATATATATATATATATATATATATAACTTCATTTCTTACCTTATTACATGTCTATTCAATTTTAGTAATCAGTTTTCATATCTTTTATATTTTTATTAGAATAAATATTAAGTGAAGTCCTTGTGCATTTCTTTGCCATTTTCTGCATTTACGCATATATTTACTTGAAATAAAAGAATTAAACCGCCTTGCTGGGGCTTAGGTGGCGCCTAGGTGCTAAACGGTACCCCTACCACCCAGCATCAACTAGCGCTTTTCGAAACCATTCCCCAGTGCTAGGACCATAATCAAATAACCAAGTGAGACAGACACCCTAATATATGGGAAGAGCCAGAAAAAATCCACTACGATGATATCTAGAATTACAAGAGAGCCTCAGCCTCAGCCTCAGCCTCAGCCTTCTTTAGATCCTTATACAAGGCCCTTATGTAGGCAATATCCCAATCTTTGCTTTGACCTTCAACTTTAGAGAACTACCTTTATTCCTCTCTACTCCAAACCTGTCTATGCATGATCTCATTAGAGCTCCACCTTGATCTTATTCTATACCGACGATCTATAAAAAATTCAAGACTGAATCACAAGATAACTGTTTGATGATGTAGTAATTGCATCAATGCTTCTCTTTAGGTTGATCTACATTCTTTATAGAATAGCTTGCTTCAGATTCTATATTGTCAAGACTCCTTCAGTGTAACTTTTCTTCCCATACTATTATGGCCCACTCATTATTTCATGTTTCAGGAAAATGTGAAGACCAAGCATCCACAATTACTGTATGAATCAAAGCTCTACAGAATTTTACAAGGAGGAAGTAATGGAAAATGTTGCTTTCAGTTTGTAGGCATTCAATTTGAAGTATAACTTACCATCTTACACAGTTTTATCTTTCCTTATTCTGACTTTTTTGGCAGCTGGAATTCCGAATGTACGGTGGTTTTGTGTTGAAGGTGACTATAATGTTCTGGTTATGGATTTATTGGGACCAAGTCTTGAAGATCTGTTCAACTTCTGCAGTAGAAAGCTCTCTTTGAAGTCTGTTCTCATGCTTGCTGATCAGATGGTATATTTACTGATAAAATGTTCTTTTTTTTTTACTTTATTGTAATTGTGCATTTTTTTGTTAAAATATCTTCGACATTTTTTGTATCAGATTAATCGGGTAGAATTTGTTCATTCAAAATCGTTTCTTCACCGAGACATCAAACCTGATAATTTTCTAATGGGATTGGGCAGGCGGGCAAATCAGGTATATGCCATTAAAGTTATACCTAGTTGTTTTCTTCTATTCATGTTTCCCACTGTTGATCTGACTACTATTATTTCTTATAAGGTCTACATAATTGACTTTGGTCTTGCCAAGAAGTATAGGGATACTTCTACTCATCAACACATTCTATATAGGTAAGATGCAAATATCAATTAATTTATGTACCTTTCTTCTTCTTTTTTAAACTGTAGACGGCTTGATGATTTGTGTTCTTTGAAGTGCACTGGTTGCTTCTAAAAACCCTTTTAACTAATTGTTGATTTATAGAGCTATTATGTGTAATCCAGAACAAAATTCTATCATCAACCACTTGCCACTTCTGATCTGATTCAAATGCCATGGAGTACTTGACCGATCCTTGTCTCTTTGTATTAGATGTAAACTTTTCATGAGTCCCCGATCTAGTCCAATGTGTACATTGTTTTGCTTCTGATATTATTTTTGTTGATGAGCCTATAGAATTTAATATAGTAGAGAAGCAGAAGGAAACATCAGAGCCTAATTGATGTATAGTTGGTAGGTAAAAACAGAATACATTATAGCTCTAGTAAAATGTGGAGAAAAAGGAAGGTAGTGTCTATGTAGCTCACATTTGGATACATTTATAGGATATAACGAAGATTTGCATAGTCATGGATTCACAATATTCTGTAAATTTAGGATATGTGATACATTTTAAAATTAAACTTTTTAGTTAGTTAAATATAAATATATTATATATATTAATAAACAAACACACGCACATGCACACGCACACACACACAACAATCAAAATACTAGCTGAACAATTTTTTTATTAGGTACAAGACAGTAGACTGAAGACATAGAAAAGTCAGTGCATTCATGAAGATATTGTGCTATAAAGAAATGAACAGAGAGGTGGAGTTGTGGCTTTATGAAGGGCATAAAGTGAGGTGCACCTATGTGTGTCCAATTATAATTCCACTGTTGGAAAATGTGTTTGATGCAGCGCATATGCGGCTGCATATGCATATGCGTTCTCTTGGCACATAATAATGAGCCGCACGGCATACTATGTGGTCGAAGTAGATTTTGGAAGCTAAAAACGCTAATGTGGTGGTGGTTTACGCATTGGAACACATATACGAAATAAAAAACGCTTCGCGGTTCGATTGGGTTCTTTATATGATGTGCTAACGATTAAAGTATCCCGACCAAGAAGATTGACAATTTTCAACAATAACTTAGAGGAAGCGCCTTGCTATTGAATGAAATGCCTTTTCAGGGTACTTCATTTTTTTGTAAGTATAAACTATGAACTTTTGATATTTTCCTATCTGGTTTTTAATTTTCTTATCAACATTTTTGCATTATATCCTAACTTTCCTTTGTCTTTCTCTTATCCTACTCGAAAAGCCATACCGCTTATGCACCTATATGCAGTATATGCGGTATGCATCACTCATCAGCATAGTGGTGCATGCTGCATTCCATAACCTTGTGTAATTCTTCTTTCAATAGCGATGTTGTCATTCAATACATTTAAGTTATACAACTAGTAATAACTTCATTTTCCACATCACTTAAAATTTAAACATTAATTTCTAATGAAACCATCTCTTGTATCTTGTAGATTATATGTTCTAAAATACAAAATGCAGAGAGAAGAGAGCACTTCAAGGGCTAATTTTTGTGTAGAGAATCCCTGATCTTTGTCAAGTGAAATTTTAGAGAGGGAAGCGATGATTAGAGGCGTTTTGAGGAAGATGGATGCAGTGGCTGGAGCATCATGAAGAGAAAGTAGAGGTTGCAGGTCTGGCGAGGCTATCGGAGGCATTGTGAGAGAAGTATAGAAGCAGCGATAGCGATCGTGGTTGTGGAGAGAAAAAGCCTTAAATTTTTATTGATAATTTTTTTTTGCTGCGAAGCATTGTTTTTGGTGATAATGAATGGTATTTGGATATTACTAGTGAAGGATATGGATTAATTGGTTATTTCTAACTTCAAACTTCAATCCAAATCGCATTTCAAAACCAATTAGATTATCAAACTCAACATGTGAACACGTTTCGCGAATCAGGTTGAAACCTACAATAGCTGAATTGATCTTCTATTTAGTTACTTATGAAACTACTGATTCTTGACTGCAATTCATGAATCGGAGCAAAACAGACTTTGATTCGCTAATGGTGCGATTCGTGAGGCGATGTTAAGAATCTTTGCTTCATAGGGTATGGTTGAAATTGCTAGTTAGAAATGTATAGGAGTAAATATTTCATAATTTTTGTTATTTATGATAGACCATTCATTACGATAGAGACATTGTGAAGGATGTTCTATATTATAGCGTGCATCTGGTATCCATGAAGCATAAACAAAAATTTCTATAAGATGGCTATATGAGGATCCAGGCCTTGTGCATCTGGTATCCATGAAGCATAAACAAAAATTTCTTTAAGATGGCTATATGAGGATCCAGGCCTTTTGAGTCGTGCTTGGCAAAGGTGGATATTTTAAAATTAAAAATGATTACATATGGAATGACAATGCTAAGAAGTAATGGTGGCTTGAATCTAGCATAAAATACGCGAGTAATGATTAGAAATATATAACGAAGACCGATAAATATGCCACATAAAAATGATTAGATTGTAGTCGAAGGAATGAATAGTGAGGCAGACCTAAATAAATATAAATTAAGGTAGAAAAGGTATGATATGGTATTTGCTAACTAAATAATGAGACATCCCTTAAAAAAACTGGGCACTGAAGGATATTTAAGAAGTACTAACAAGAGGCCGCGAAAGATGGAGCTAATAAGGAAAATGGCCAAATGCGTTTAGTTCCCCTAAAGATAAAGCAAAATGAGAAAAGTCTCTATAATTATTTTGTTCATATAAAAGTCTCTGGAAAAAGGCTAACAAATTCGGACGTCATTACATGCAATTTGAGTCGTGAGTTGCTGGTTCTAGAGTGGTTAATTAGTTCAGAGGTTGAGTCCCTAGAAAAAGGCTAAGAAATTCTGAAGTCTTCATATGCGGTTTAGGTCATGAATTTTTTTACATACTTACACCATCCTTTCCCATTTTACACCTTATCGGTAGTACATTTCAACTATTTTTTATTTATACACTAGTTTATATATATGCTATGTTTTACTGTATTTGTCCAATTCATTTTAATTTAAAGTATTGCACTATAGTTCAAAACAAGTATTTGAGGCTTGTACAATATCGTAATCTTATTAAGATGGCTAAATTTGAGAAGATTTTTTATATACGTCGTCATCTTACTACGTGTATGCTAGTAATTTTCTACTTATATTGTTATATGTTTAAGCTGAAAATTATTTTATTTTATTTATGGTAAGTCCCATATATTGTTTTTAATTAAACCGCTACATTTACAAATTCAGAAGAAGGATTATGGTACATAACTTAGGAAGATAATGCAGTAGACTCTAGAAACTAATGTCGCATAGGCATATGATTAAAGATATGCATGGTGAAGCAAATACTAGAATGAGACGATTGGAGCAGAGATGGTCATTTTCTATGACATGTAGGTTTATTCCAAGGATCAATATCAAGTCCTTATCCTTTTGCATTATTTATGGATAAATTAATTAAGACTTGTTTAGGATGACATCCCATGGTGTATGTCGTTTGTTAATAATATTGTTTAAGTAGATGAATCTGAAAAGGGATAGTTTTTAAAGTAGAAAAAAATGAAGAAATGCCTTAGAATCTAAAGGATTTTAAAACTAGTTTAACAAAAACAGAAAATAGGGAATGTAACTTCAGCAAAACAATGTGAAGAGTTAGGCATATGATGTAATTGATGACTAAGAAATATATAGAAATAACCATTTTGTTACTTTGGATATCTAATTAATTATGATGGGGAGATAAAGTAATACGGGATGATTGAAGTAGAAAAATGTTTTAGGAGTGTTATGTGATCATAAAATACCTTTGAAACTGAAAGAAAAATGCTGCTACGAGGCCGACATTTTTTTTATGGATCGCAATGTTGGGTAATTAAGAAACATGTCTAAAAATAGTGTGGCTGAACTAAGAATGTTAGATAAGTGAATGGTAATACACTAAAAGATAGCAGAAGTAATGAGTCATGAGTGTATTCATAACAAGTTTGAGGTCGTTCTCATAGAAAATAAGACAGAACCGATTAAGATGGTTTGGATATGTGCAATGGTGTCTAATAAATGCTTAATTTATAAGAAATGAAATTATAGTTAAAGACACAACTAGCGGTAAGGGTTTGACCTAGAAAAACATGGATATAGGCATTAGGAAATTAAGAACGATATGTTAATTGCTAATTTTACCGAGGATACGGCCCTTAACAGAGTAGAATGGAAAAAATGGATATAACCGACCATAAAATTTTGGGATAAAGACTTGGTGTTGTACTTAATATTACCTAAATTTTGATTTTACGAGTTGAAATTACTATATTGTATTTATGGCTAAATCACATTAATTGGTGTTTTCTTCATATAATTTTATTTTCAATATTTAATGCTTACTTGCCAAACAGCCTAATAAATTTGAGAGAGTAAGATAAATTCTATTGATTATTTGTACCTATCAATAAATTTAATCAGTTTTTATCAATTTGTTATATTTCATCCAAACTTGCTTCATTGATAAAAGTTTACCACATCTTACTATATTTGTCAAAAAGTTTTTACATTTGACACTGTTTTATTATATTTATCATCATTTTTCAATCTCAAAACTAAAAATTAATTTATTCCATTTATAAATGAAATCCATCAATCGGTGTTTTATCTAGTACTACAAATTATTACTCGGTATTATATTTGACTCTTTTCTACTATAATTTAGTAAAATGTACCTTTTGATCTACAACCAAAAATTCCACATGAACCTAGAAAGGGAAATAGAGAAACAAATAATATTGTCCACATACTTAAATTTCGTATACATTCAATCCATCAAATGATTACTAAAATAATCAAAATCTCCACAAAAGATCCTGCAATCTCCTTAAATCAAACCAAAAAAATAATCCAATAGTCCAGAAATTTTCTAAATGCCGATGGTCATGAAGGAGATATAGCTCAAATAACGTTTAAAAAAAGCAACAACTTACCCTCATTTCCATAGCAGCAGGAGAAAGGGAAACAAATTAATCAAAACCAAATGATTCTAGGGACACCTAATTATGTAATGAGAAACAACGGGAGATTTTGTTGATTTAATTGGGAAAAGGGAAATCCCAATTCAGTTTTTTTGTTTGTCAAATCTGATGAAACATGCCTGACTGGTTATACTTTTAGGCCTTGTGTCGCAGTTATCCTACAGAATTTGCATCATTCTTTCACTACTGTCGTTCACTACGATTCGATGATAAGCCAGATTATGCTTGCCTTAAGAGAATATTCCGTGATCTTTTTATTCGTGAAGGTTGGCTGCTATTATGTCTTCCATGGATATTAATTAAAGCGTCTTCATTAAAAAACTTGGGACTTGATCTCGTTTCGATCATAGTTTTGGTGTTATCGCATTTTAGTCACTGTTGTCCATCTGTTCCTTTATAATCCAGGATTTCAATTTGATTATGTTTTTGACTGGACTATATTGAAGTACCAGCAATCACAGATTGCAAGTGCTCCTCCCCGTGCTCTTGTGAGTCATATATGGATGGTTTTTTCGCTGCTTGTATTATCTTACAAATAATTGGTCTTTCTGAATTTTCTTCCTACATCACTTAAAGGGTTCTGGTGTCGGCCCCAGTTCTGCTATGCCCCCTGCCATCACCAATGCTGATCAGCAGTCAGGTAACTTATTTTTTTTCTTTTTATAATTTTTTTCCATTAAAATTTCTTAGTTTCCATTTGATACATAACGGTGAGGTGAATCATAATGCCATTCTTTTTTTTGCTAATTTTTGACCTGCAATATCTAATAGAAGAAAGTGTTGATACTTTCCTAAGCAATCTAAAGCAACAATGAACAAAAGAGGGGGTTTGGGACCCACTCATATGGGTGGGACCTGCTCTCTCCACCCCACTTTTGTTCCTTATGGCTTAGGATTGCTAATATATGATTAGTTAGTTTACACATCTCTCTTCGTGCATCCCTCTTTTACATCACCTGTTGATATTCTATATTTGGCCTAAAGTGGTCAAAAATTCGAGGGGAAGTACATTTAGCACGTCATTCACGGTCATTGATTATTATTATTATTATTATTATTATTATTAAGGTAACAATTGTACTTATATTACAAATGAATGCATTTGTATGGAGTTAGCTTCCATAGAAAATAAAATGAGGGCGAACAACCAAGGTAGTTTTGTCGCGTGTCTACCGCGAGGAGTGATAAAATTGTAGGTAGTGGGGTGTAGTCGTAGGGCTAATTAATCAAAATTAGTTCGTATATGCTGTGCGGAAGGAAGGATTCATGCATGCCACCCTAAAAGTTTGACATAGGTCTTCTTGCTGTCAAAATAGCATTTTAGCTATGTACAAGTTAAGTGGGAGAGGTTTTCTTGTAATCTTAAACATCTATATGATATATATAAAGCTATATAAGATAATATTACTTGAAGTATTCCCTTATCTAGCTTGGGCTTTAATGGAAAATTGTTATCTAGCCCCAATTTAATTCTGTTACTACATTTTGGGTCATGAATTTTTTTTTGGCTTCCCACACAATATTTATCACTCTTTTATTCCATACAGCTAGGCTGATATGGTGGAAAAATTCTAATCGATCCTTTCTTTAAAATCTTTTTCTAGTTTCTCTCTCATTACTTAGGTTTTACTGGCAAAATATCTCAAAATTTCACGATTTTTGTGTGCTATAGCATGCAAAATATTTTAAAAGCGATTTTTTAGAGTTAAAAATTTCACGATTTTTGTTTGGTATTGCAAAATAATATATAGAAAAACCAAAGAAAACTGAAATTTTGACATTTTTGAAAATTCACTATTTTCATGTGTTATTGCACGTAAAATATTAAATTTTAAAGGAAACGGAATATTTAAGATTTTTAAAAATTTTGTGATTTTCATGTGTTATATATATAGCATGCATAATATGAAAAAATGGAAGACAACATAAAAATTTGAGATTTTTGAAATTTTGCGATTTCCTTATGTTATGCATGTAAAATATAGAAAACGGAAGAAAGCATAAAATATTGGGACTTTTGAAATTTCGCGATTTTCATGTGCTATGGTAAACAAAAATGTTTTAAAAATTGAAGAAAATAGAAAATTCTCATGATTTTTGAAGAATTTTGTGATTTTTGTATGCTATAACAAGAAAAATATTAAAAAATCAAAGTAAACAGAAAATTTTGAGATTTTTGAAAATTTCGCGATTTTTGTGTGTTGCGTGCAAAATATTGGAAATTTTGAAGGAAAAAAAAAAGTTTAGGATTTTTAAACATTTCGTGATTTTTAAACAAAAAAGTTTAGGTTCTTAGTAACAATCAACGATCTTTTATTCTTTTAATTCACTTAGCTTTTTATCTCCTTGATCTTTGAATTTTTTTTTAAAATATGAGCAAGTAAAATATTGGAATACCGAAGAAAACATAACGATATTTGAAATTTTATGATTTTCGCGTGTTATGTAGCCTGCAAAATAATAAAAAAGAAAGAAAACATATTTTTTTGAGATATTTTGCAATTTGGCAATTTTCATGTGTTATACATGCAAAATATTTTTGAGATATTTTGCAATTTAGCAATTTTCATGTGTTATATCATGCAAAATATTAAAACAGTGAACAAAACATAAAAAAGAATTCTTTTGAGATATCTGAAAATTTACGATTTTCATTTGTTATAGTAAAGCATAATGTTGAAAAAAACGAAGAAAACAGGAATTTTTTGGAATTTCGAGAATGTTGCAATTTTCATGCTTCTTATATAGAAAGCAAAATAATACAGAAAATTTGGAGATTTTTTAAATTCGTTTGCTTGCATACAAAAAATTGTATAACTAGAAAAACAATTTTTTTAGATTGTTTAATTCAGCGTTTTTTGTGTGTTATATAAAGAAAAATATAGAAAATCAAATGAAAACATAAAATTATGTTATTTTTGAGAAGTTTGCGATCTTTGTATGCTATATATATAGCAAGCGAAATATTGAAAACCGAATAATACAGAAAATGTTAAGATTTTTGAAAATTTTGCGATTTTTGTGTACCAAAATGCTAAATATTGAAAATTCGAAGGAAACAGAAAATTTTGGGGCTTTTGAAGGTAGCACGATTTTTGTGTGCTGGCAAGCAAAATATTGAAAACACGAAGATAAATAAAATTTTGAGATTTTTGAAAATTTCATTATTACGCTTGTAAAATATTAAAATATTAGAGAAAACTGAAAGTTTTTGAGGTTTTTGAAAATTTCATGGGCTATTGAAAGCAAAATATTGATAAACCGAAGAAAACATAAAGGTTTGATATTTTTCAAAATTTTGCAATTTTTTCTATGCAAAATAACAAAAACGAGGAAGAAAACAGAATTTCTTAAAGATTTTTGAAAATAATTCATGTGATATCATGCAAAGTATTGAAATAGCGAAAACAGAAAATTGTTGAGATTTCTGAAAATATTGCTATTTTCATGCTCCATATGTAGCAAGCAAAATAATAAAAAATGAAGAAAACAGAAGAATATTAAGATTTTTGGAAATTTGGTGATTTTCATGCGTTATAGCATGCAAAATATTGAAAATTTAAAGGAAACAGAAATGTTTTGGGATTTTTGAAGATATCACGATTTTCGTGTGCGTAAAGTATTGAAAAATCGAAAAAAAGAAAATTATGATATTTTTGTAATTTGGTGATTTTTGTTTGCTATATATATAGCATGCAAAATATTGATAAAACAAAAAAAAATGAAATTTTCACGACTTTCGTTTGCTATATCATGGAAAATATTGAAAAACCGAAGCAAGATTTTTGAAAATTCCTTGATTTTCTTGTGCTAGAGCATGCGTAATATTGAAAAAAAGAAAGCAAACAAAAAATATTGAAATATGTGAAAATTTTGTGATTTGCGTGTCCTATATCATTGAAAATATTGAAAAACCGAAGAAAACAAAAAGTCTAATTTTGAAATTGAATGATTTTCTTGTGCTATAGCATGCAAGATTTAATTTTAAGATTTTTAAATTCTCGCCATATTCATGTGCATTTCGTGATTCTTGTATGTTGTAATAAGCAAAATATTGTAAATACTGAAGAATTTTTTTAAAAGTTTAAAAAAAATCACGATTTTCATATGTTAAATATTGAAAAGCTGAAGAAAAATGCCGAAATATTTGCAAATTAATCCTTCATATATTTTATATATGAAGTTCATAAATATGAGGTATTACAACTTACAATTCATATAACAATAAAAATTTAAATTAATATGATTTTTCTTGACTTTGGACTTTGTGCTCGCGCTTTGCGCGGGAGCCGTTGCTAATTAACTCAAATATATTGATTTAGTGAAGAAGGGTTAGTCTCAAAGTTCGAGAACTCGGTTTCAGTTCCTCAAAATTTTATTAGTTTTAATGGGTTTCGAGTAGTTTTCGCTAATCTCGGTTCGGATTTCGGTTTCGTTTTCGATAGCAATACATATATGTAGATATATTAAATTTATGGTTTTATATTACAAGACAATGATTCTAACATTTAACAACTACTCACCACTAGCGATCACGATGTCAGAAAAAACAATAAAAATTTCAGGTTTCGTCCAAAACGATATTGTATGGTTGGTTTCGAATCGGTCTCCACTGAAACCAATTCGAAATGTCCACGTATCGGTGGTTTCGGCCGAAGCCTCGAACCTTAGTCCCTAACTTCTGTCTCCCTCTTTCTCATGGCTTATTTTTCTGATGATCTCATCTCTCGAAACCTAGAGAAACCTATTAGTTTTTCATCTACTACATTAACTTCCAAGTAAAAAGAAGTGTCTTTTCCTCGATCCCTTTCTGCATGAATATTCCAATTCATTTATAGATCAACATAATATTTCACCCTTTATCTTTGTTTGTTCCAGGCGGTGAAGAAGGACGGACAAGTGGTTGGTCAGGGTCAGATCCCTCTCGTTGGAGAATTTCAGCAGCACCAGTTGTAAATGCAGGTAGCAGCATATCAAAGCAGAAGAGTCCAGTGGGAAACGATTCATCAGTTGTTACAAAAGAAGCTATGGTGAGCTAGTTTCTCCTTTATCTTTTACCTCATATTTAAGCAAAACAGAATTTCATAAAATGGGTTCCTCCTTTGGGGACTGCAATTTCTAGAACATGAAGATTTTACAACTTAAAAATTATCTATAACAGATCCATCATCTTTACTGTAAAATATAGAAATTTATATTGTGAATCCTGTGTGCTATCAAGTTTCATTATGCTTTGATATGCAAGGTACTAGGGGCAAGTTATTACAGATGCATGGCAGATATGTTATAGAATTATATAAATATCATTTCTATTTTATTCCCATGTTTTTGCTAGTCATTTCTTTATTTGAATCTGAAGAATTTTCAATCCATGTTAAAAGCTATTAAAATTCAATATGCTTATAGTTATACATGTTGCCTTTTGCAATTAAATTTCTTGAATATCTGTATGTATAATGTTTCTGTTCAATATACAAAAATAATTTGGAGCCACAACTCGAATTATTTTTATTAGGGTCAAAATTATATATAATGAAAAATTAACATAAAACGCTTGATCACCCCTCTAACTGATTTCTTATCACATAACGCCCCTTGAGCACCTGCCAACCATCACATCAAATATCCTCTTCTAAGTCATTGATACCACTTACCATCTCTCAAGGGGTTTGTTAGCACATAACATCTCTAAGTTGGTTAACAACTAGATCGATTTATCTTCTAAATTATATCAAGTCATACCCTAGGGGGTGCTATGTACCTTTAAACTGGTTATTTGGTGATAAGCGACACACACACAGAGAGACGGACACTGCGCGCGCGCGCACACAAGGTATACTTGAAGGCTGTTATATTCATTTAACTGTTGTTATTTTTAGTAAAGTGAAGCTGTTCATGATCGGTATAATCTGCAAAATTGTGTTGCTTTCTTCTTAGTTAACTGTGTTGTTTTCAAATTCGAGTAATTCTTCCCTTTCTACATGCTGCCTTCGAATATTCGGTGGAATCATCATTCCTTTTCCCTTTCAAAATAGATGATAGACAGTTGAAATTTATTGATGATAACCAGGATGCATACAAGTTTTGCAATTCACATATCTTGCAGGTTGCTAATGTTTCTTGCTGACTGAACCCTCAATGATAGGATTCATATTTCTTTTTCCCCCCTATAAGGATGGATGCATCTTAATTCTACATTTATGCTACTTTCTGAGCATGACTAGATTTACAGATGCTTAATTTCCTCTGATTAGTATTCTTCATACAAACTTTAGGTTAAATTGCAGGAAACATCTGCAGTTCTGCCTAGATAGAAGATAATCTTCCTTATCAAACTTTGTACTTTGCCCCCTTGTTATATAGCCATTTATTAGCTATTTGTTTTTTCCTGGGGTCAAATTATTGTTTTTATTCCCAAATACCCCTCAGTAAAAGAATTAAATATGCAATACTTGCTAGTATAAAAAGTGCCAGGAAAAGGGCAGCAAATAGGGGCATTGTAGGAATAAAATGGGTGAATAATGCTAAATACTCGTTTACTTTCAATGTTTTTTTTTATACAACCATTGAACTTTATAATTTTTCTGACAACACCATCAGATAAGATGCCCATGGAGACTACGTAAAATTTATAAATTTCAACAATGTTATCTGTAATAAATAAAGGCTGATGGAGAACATTTGAAAGTTATTACGCTCTTTTTATTTATTTATTTATTTTTTAAGCATATTGATGCTTTTAATGCAAATAATTTGCATGCTGCTTGTTGACATATGATAGTGTAAATTATCGTTTTACCTCGTTTAAATGAGAAAATGGTCACTGTGTTTGTACATCTGGATTTATGCAGCAGTAGAAAATGTACAAAAAACATTATGGATGTAGTTATAATGCAATTGGTTTTATATGTTGCCTTGTATCATCTCATTAGGAGAAATAATGATAGATGATGCTGGAATGAACTGAGTCTAGCTGTGTAACTATGGATTTTTTTTGTCACATCAATCTCTTCATTTTTTTCATATGGTGTCGAAAAAATACACGCTCTCACATTTTTTCCGCCGATCGGCACCCACCATATTCATCGTTATCATCTAAGATGTGGGTACACAAAATTTCATGTGATTTCACAACTTTTCACCGTTAATTAGCAATATAAAAAGTTCAGTTGTCCATAAACCGTTAATTTGAACCCACTAAATCAATGGTAAAAAAGTTCTAGAATCACATAAAATTTGGTATACCCACATCTTAGATGATAATGATGAAGATGATGAGTGCCGATCGTCAGAAAAAATAAGGGAGAGTGTATTTATTCGACGCCATAGGAGAAAACTCTTGTGGCATCTTTCCTCCCATGGCGTCGAATAAATACACTTTCCCTCATTTTCCGACGATCGACACCCACCATCTTCATCGTTAGCATCTAAGATGTGGGTACACCAAATTTCATGTGATTCTACAACCGTTTCACCGTTGATTTAGTGGGTTCAAAATTAACGGTTTACCGACAATAGAACTTTTTACATTGCTAAATCAACGGTGAAAAGATTGTAGAATCACATGAAATTTGGTGTACCCACATCTTAAATGATAACGATGAAGATGATGGGTACCGATTGTCACAAAAAACAAGGTAAGGTCTATTTTTCCGACGTCATAGAATGAAATTTCTCCTATGTCCTCTTCCCTTCATTGTTCTCTCTCTGTATATTCCCCTTGATTTTGATTCTTTGATGTGAGTTATTCTGCTGCTTTTATATATCTTAGAATGTGAATATGTGATAGAACTTATCATGGTAGGAGTCCTTTTTGTTTTGGAAATCTATCTCTGGGTTGAACTTGCGACGACTCACAAGGAGAGGAAATTGATGCCTCAGTTGGTTCGTGGTAGAAGTCTCGGGATAACCGCCATGGAGTTCTGAAATAAGCTAATGCTTTTGTGGGTGAGGACTTTCACATGTTTGAACAAAAATAGTACTTTTTATTTAGCATTTTGAGCATGTAGCTTCAGTTAAAATTTTGATACTGCAATAGAATTTTCACTTAACATTAATGAAGATTGTGGAAAGTGTAAAAGTACTGTTGATTTGTGATGGAAACCCCCAAGTTCTTAATCAAGTCCTATTCAGTTTAGAATTTGATTCCAAGTTTAAAAAGGTTTGAAAAGGCAAATTTGATTAAGATTTGGCAAGTATTTTGGAAAGATTTTGTTTTCTTTCTTGTTGCCTAATTAAGTCTCTTAATCTTAGTCTTTTTAGGTCTTTCATGTAGGCTATAAATATAAAGCCAAATGGTTTAGGGTTTTATGAGTTGCCAATATTTCTCCATAATTAAAAGGGGGTTTTGTGAGGATCAGAAGAATACTGTTGTAAATGACTTAAAACTTTAGTAGTGCATGTGTTTTGTGAAGCCAATTTGTTTGACTTTGTGAAGCGGGTGAAGATTGCCCTCATTATTTAGAGGGGACAAAGCATGCGGTGATTGCTGAAGAATTTTTTTTTTTGTGTGAAAGGGACGTAACATATCACATGTGGAAAGCTGTGCTTCTTTTGAAAATAAGAAAGAGGGACAAAGTGCTTTAAATGCAGTAGAAGAAAATTGCAAACGGATGTATCCTTTACTATTGCTATAAAAAGCAATTAAAGAGATTTATTCTTTGACCACCCAATCAAAAAGAAGTGAAGTACATCAGACTTCATTCTCTGTTCTCTAGAAAAATTGTGTGAGGGAAAATACAAAGAAAGTGATTGCTGCAAATTTGCATTGAAAGAAAAGAGTTTGTAATCTTGTATCTTGAAAAAGAGAGAAAATAAGAAAAACTAGTGCGGTAAGTGGACTAAGCAAATTGCTGAATCTCCAATTTATTTGTGTGGTTATTTTCTTTCATTCGTCGTTTTCTCCCATATATTCAGTGGATCTATTCCTAACAACTGGTATCAGAGCAAGAAACCAAAAAGGTCTTCGATTCTACGGTTTAAGTTTATGGTGGGTGTCGACGTTTGTGTCTGCTCCCCATCTTCACTAGTAAAATAGGGGGTTGCCCCTACGGATATTGGAATCCGTAGGGGCATATTTAACTTGGCCCTACGGATTAATCCGTAGGGCTAAAAGGTTGCCCCTACGGGCACAGACGTCCAAGAATAAAAATATTAATTCTTAATTTGGTGTTTGCCCCTACGGAGCCGCAAACAAAGGGCCTACGGGTATATCCGTAGGGGCAAGTAAATATCGATTTAACAAAAACCCAGATCGATCGCCTACGCTCGATCACTTTCTCTCTCTCTCGATCGCGCGCGAATAAATTCCCCAATTCTCCACGCCGTCGTCGCCAACGTCGTTCTCCTCGTCGCCACCGCCGGTTTCGTCGCCACCTCAGCTCTCGTCGCCACCGCGGTTCAGGTCGTCGCCCCAGCCCCAGCGCAGCAGCGGTTCAGGTGAGTAAATCTTTGGATTACTTTGGGCTTAGGGTTCAGGTGAGGTAAATTAAAGAATTTTGGGATTATTTTGGGCTTAGGGTTCATGGCGCGCGAGTTGGGGTTGGGCAGGGGTCGCGGTCGCAGTCGGGGTCGGGGTCGGGATAGGGTTAGGGTTGGGGTTCGGCTGCTGTGGGGTGGGGCTGGGGTTAGGGTTTGCCTTAGGGTTGGTGTTGGGGTTTAGCTGGCCGCACTGGGTTTAGGGTTAGGTTGGGGCTGGGCTGGGGCTGGGGGCGGGGGCTGGGGCTGGGGACGGGTTAAGTGGTGGGGAGTTGGAAAAAAACAAGAAAATGAAAGAGGGTTGCATGCATATACACATTCTCACACATTGGCCATTTATGTAGTTATTTCAATGACCACCGTGACCTTGATTTATGTTGTCACACTACACTTTTGGATTACAAGCGGCATTGTAGTGTTCCTCAATGTGGGCAGCCATACAACCCTGAGGAAATGGAGAATGCTCTCCTTCAAATTGTTCGGCTAAGGGAGAGGCTGTACCATCTGCAAGACCTAGTGTGCCTTGGATGCAGACAAGTTAATGTCATGCATTTGGCTGAGCAATGTGTATGCGGTGGCTTATTCAAGTGCAAAGAACCTTTGTCTGAATTTCTAAGCAAAATGCAGGTGTTTTAGGATATAGCCGTTCGCCAAAACTTTCGATTGTTACAGGATTGTACATCATGGATTTTAGAAGTGAGGTGATGATCAATTTATTGGCGCATTATCATTATTTGTACATAAGTGGGAGGTGTGATTATACATGTTTATAATTATTGAACGGTTGTAATTGTAGTATCCCCCAGTTAACGAATTCTTGTGTATGAGTTAGAGAAGAGTGTACATATGTTATAACATACCTTGACTGTAGTGAACTGTGAGGATCATGCCTCATAAGAATTTTTTTTCTCAAAATTTAAATTTTTAGTTTGGACGAGTATTGTTGCCGAAGGCTAGTGATTTGGTACTAAATGCTGTTGAATTGCTTGAATTATTAAGCAACTTGGGGTTAGGGTTAGGTGGATTGATGACAACAAAATACCATAATTTATAACTATATTACTCATATAATGTGTATGTCATGTGAAAGATAGATGAAGGTCGAGGCAAGCACAACAAATTTGTTGGATGGGACAATGTCAATAGGAGTTCAATGCTATTTGGAAAAATAATAATTCAAAAACATAGTGGAGTTTCCGATTGGTGGCATTGACTAGTTTGATGTATGTAGTTGGTTTGATTTATGAAAAAATAGGGAGACAACATGCATGTATGCATATAGGTAACATCTGCCAATATGCCATATCCAGACCGCAATCTATTTTTCCCTATTGGCTAATATGAAAATATCGGCCCGCGTATATGACATAATCAAAGTTGTTAAATCTTGATACGGTTTGTGTTTCGTTTTTTTATTTATCAGTTCTATCAATGTTGCGTATAACGCTTTATGATATCAGTATCCTACATTTATAGTTTTAATTGTTGATTGTTATAGATGAATACCATTGCAATAATAGTTTTTGGTTGATGAATGCTGTTGCAATGTAGGATGATCAGTTCTATCAATCTTGATCTCGATGGTTTAAAATCATGTTACACATACAAAACGAATGCACAACAAACGCATAATTAGAGAGCGACTCGAGATATTCAGGTTAAAACCAATATATGATACTCGATGATAATATGAAACCTTCATATTCCCATCGATACTCATATATGAAACTAAAAGCGTCACTTAGTCCCCGTCTATCGGTTAACATACGTGCGATACTCGTCGTGACCTAGAACTATACGAAGGTTGTTAAATATCGGACAGTATAGCTCGATACTAACAACCGTCGTATAGTCTACGCGACGAGAAAATTCAATCGTATGGTAACCCATAGATTTGTCCCATGTGGACAAGTTAAGAATGTATAAAGCAAACGCCTTCATTCACTTATGTTTTCATCCGTTTCGAGATATTTCGTCGGTACCTTTCCGCTGGTTCTCCGTGTACAAAGATAGATTAGATGTTCATTTCAACGTTGTTTCACAGTTTTGAAATGATTATCTATTCTATTACAGTGTACTCGGAGAACAGCGGGGAGGTGCTGCCGAAATTTACTCGAAACGGTTGAAAGCACAAGTGATGGGCGTTCGCTCTATACATTCTTAATGGGATAGAAGCCTACCCCCGACAGCCGGAACATACACATACAACAAGAATACACAACAAACGCATAATTAGAGAGCGACTCGAGATGTTCGGGATAAAACCAATATATGATACTCGATGATAATATGAAACCTTCATATTCCCATCGATACTCATATATGAAACTAAAAGCGCCACTTAGTCCCCGTCTATCGGTTAACATACGTGCGATGCTCGTCGTGACCTAGAACTATACGAAGGTTGTTAAATATCGGACAGTATAGCTCGATACTAACAACCGTCGTATAGTCTACGCGACGAGAAAATTCAATCGTATGGTAACTCATAGATTTGTCCCGTGTGGACAAATTAAGAATGTATAAAGCAAACGCCTTCATTTACTTGTGTTTTCATCCGTTTCGAGATATTTCGTCGGTGCCTTTCCGCTGGTTCTCCGTGTACAAAGATAGATTAGATGTTCATTTCAACGTTGTTTCACAGTTTTGAAATGATTATCTATTCTATTACAGTGTACTCGGAGAACAGCGGGGAGGTGCTGCCGAAATTTACTCGAAACGGTTGAAAGCACAAGTGATGGGCGTTCGCTCTATACATTCTTAATGGGATAGAAGCCTACCCCCGACAGCCGGAACACACACATACAACAAGAATACACAACAAACGCATAATTAGAGAGCGACTCGAGATGTTCGGGTTAAAACCAATATATGATACTCGATGATAATATGAAACCTTTATATTCCCATCGATACTCGTATATGAAACTAAAAGCGCCATTTAGTCCCCGTCTATCGGTTAACATACGTGCGATGCTCGTCGTGACCTAGAACTATACGGAGGTTGTTAAATATCGGACAGTATAGCTCGATACTAACAACCGTCGTATAGTCTACGCGACGAGAAAATTCAATCGTATGGTAACCCATAGATTTGTCCCGTGTGGACAAATTAAGAATGTATAAAGCAAACGCCTTCATTCACTTGTGTTTTCATCCGTTTCGAGATATTTCGTCGGTACCTTTCCGCTGGTTCTCCGTGTACAAAGATAGATTAGATGTTCATTTCAACATTATTTCACAGCTTTGAAATGATTATCTATTCTATTACAGTGTACTCGGAGAACAGCGGGGAGGTGCTGCCGAAATTTACTCGAAACGGTTGAAAGCACAAGTGATGGGCGTTCGCTCTATACATTCTTAATAGGATAGAAGCCTACCCCCGACAGACGGAACACACACATACAAACGCATAACTAGAGAGCGATTCGAGATGTTCGGGTTAAAACCAATATATGATAATATGAAACCTTCATATTCCCATCGATACTCAGATATGAAACTAAAAGCGCCACTTAGTCCCCGTCTATCGGTTAACATAACGTGCGATAATTTATTCTTTTCAACGACAAACGCACACACAAAGCATATACACGGATTTTCTCCTTTGTCAGTAACTATCCCGTTCTTATATTTCTCAATATAGTCAGCATAACCTACAATTTATATGTTATTCAGTCTAACATGGCCCATGAGTACGTCAGAGTTAAGGACTGGATGTATGTGGATTCGAAACAACGTATGCAACCTAAGTTTGTCGCAGGAGTTGCTGCTTTCCTTGAATTTGCACGCGCACATAATAAGATCATAATAGAGAAGATTCTCTGTCCGTGCGATAGATGTGGCAATAAGTACTGGCAGAAGGTAGAATTGGCAGAGCTTCATATTGTAAAATATGGGTTTACAAGACTTTATGTAAGTGCACGGCGGCGCCCCGGCCGTCAATCCGACGGCCAAATGCGGAAACGGTGATAAACTTTAATTTTGCGAACTTAGCAAACCGGCACCACCGCGCACTAAACCCCGGATCGGGCCATTAAACTAGATCTAGCAAAGTAACAAGATCGGGTTAGAGATATACCGAGTGATCCGAGTCCTCCGGTCTTCTCGTCATCATCCCGATCTCCCGCGGAAACTCCGGTCGTCGCCTCCTTGCCGGAAGGGCACCACATCGTCTGTATCTTTTACGGGCTCCCACCTCAATACCGAGGCAACTCGGGCACGAAGCTGGCAAGTCGACGTGCCCAAGATGTGCTGTAGAATGTAGTGTAGAATGCGCTTTGTCTCAATGGGGTTTGTAGTTGCCTTGATGGAGGAATCAACAAGATATGAACTTGGGAATTTTGGTGGCAAGCTAAAATGAGATAGATGTTTAATTTTGCCACACCAAAAATGAAATCAACCACACTCCTATCCAAGAAGTGGCCGGCCATATACATGTGAGAATGGTGGAGGAAAAATCAAGCATGAAGGGAGGTGATGGTAGGAGAAGAAAAGAGGTGACCACATCCAAACATCAACCATAACCAATCCACATCAAACCCATACCCTCCCTTAACTCAATTAATGCAAGTGATGGTGCAAAAGAAATGATGCCATCATAAAGAATACAATTGCAAGAAACCCCCTCCACAAATGTTATTTGCACAATTGCAAATAACCCCCTCCATCGGAAAAGTCCGGCCGGGAAAGAACAAAGGAAAACCGGCCGGAACGGAAAGCAAACTGGCAACTCCAGAAAACTGGTCCCGTAATAAATCACAGGAAAACCCCGATACTGTGCATACACACCCGCATCTGTATTCCGACCGGATACAAATGCAATGAGACAAAATCTACACAGTACTAAACTAGGATCCGGCTTAAACCAAAGCCGGCTAGTAATGTTCGTCCGATCCTGATCCGTGCAATACCGCACGTATCAGATCGAACCCTGCCATATATCCATACGGCCACTAGTACAAACCGTCCGATCCTGACCCGTGCAATACCGCACGTATCTGATCGGACCCTGCCATATCTCCATACGGCCTCTACAGCGTTTCGCCCGAAAGCTTGAGTAACTGAAAGTGTGGTGGACTATAAAGACTCGTCAATACTATGGCTGTGGATTTAACCACTAGCACGTCAGAGGTATAAGCCAATACGTAACGGGCCACCAGCTATTGACCAAAAGGGACGTCGATGAGCGAACTCATCCTGACACCCTACTGAGCCTGTCAGTGACAATATCCGTACAGTCCGATCCGTTCGTCTATGAGCATCGCATGGCGGGCCTAGGGGGTTGGTAAAAGTCAGACCCCCAAAAGCGGTACAAGTCGTGTCGGAGTGTAGCCCAGAACACCCTGAGATACTACTGGAATACCTACCAGTAAATCTCCTACCTTGGCCAAGGACTTTGTGTAATGGCTCTCCTAGACACAGCGCGACCTCACCCCCAATACCGGGAGAGACGAACCCCCGAAGATCCGCTCACTGCCTCCATGTGGCTCGGGACTGTACCCAACTAAAACCTGTTTGCACGACTCCTTTGAGCCGTGGTAGGGTAGTAATCAAAGTACAGTGGGAACTCACACGAGACAAATGACAATCCCCAGGTCGATGAACTAACCTGTACACATGTCACCAGGGAACTGCTATCTGACGTCAGGTATAAGACCAACTAGCATGTTCCCGGCGAGTCCTGTCCGGTGTACTCATAACCCAATGAGCACCTGTATACATCTTAGGTGAACCAACTGACACCAGTGGCTTGTGAGACCGGCCACCGCCCCTCGTCGGGATCTCGACTGTATACACTAGTCTACTCTGGAGAATCGATGCCCTGTCTCGAAACTCCCACGACTAGGGACCATTTAAGGATGTGCTTATAGACTACCAGCTCCCACGTATATGATCGCCCTCATACTGCCGGCAGTCAAGTAAGAATCCTAAGGGCTCTATCAACGTGCAATAGCGACTTGTCAGGTCACCTAAAGCAGTACACGATGATAAAGGTAAACCAGATAGCATACTATCATCTCGAGTAAGACTGTCGTACCGGGATAGGTCCTCCCTCAATCATTGCAATCACGTGCCTGTGATCCAATAATTGACTCTGAGGGCACTATCTCCAACAATCTCCCACTTGCACTCAAGGCTAATTATTGCGATGTCGCATACTCACAGCCCGTGTGATACCGAACACCCAACTCCTCTACTAGTCAGTCTCACAAAGCCTGTTTGGAAGACTATTGCGTTCGAGGAATAGCCTCAGTGAGTGGATCCGCCTTGAAGTTTCTTTCTATGTCTCTCTATATCTCAAGTTCGCGGAGAAAGCCATCTCCCGAAATGAGCAATACCTGTCTTAGAATGTCTGGATGTCTGATGGGACCGAGCTCATAAATGAACTCCAAATCCAAACTTCTTAGACTGTATCGTCAACTGAACTTAATCAGTATCCTGCGCCATGCCACCCTCAGTATTTCCTTGGACCACCTGTCCAAAATACTGCCCCTCGTCAGAAGGAAAAATATAACTCTGACAACTTCCTTGTCGTCCATGTCACCTTGGAAGCCTGGAATGATAACTGTCTCCCAAATGAGGCTGTCGTTATCATATCCCTAGAACATCCACTTATGTTCTTAAACTGCTTCCGACTGTTTCTCCAGGATTGGATCAATGTTAACTTATTGCATCTAGTGCAAGAACAACATCTGGTGTGGTACTTGACATCTCATGATTGACTCAATTGCCTAAGCAAGTGATCTGCCAATCATGCATATCCCTCTCTACTTTAGTCTATAAGACACCTTTAGAGAGGGTGACTCCATCACCTGCAGATACACTACCGTGCCAGGAGTCGTCCATTCTAAATACTCTTAGAATGCTGTCGAAGTACCCTGATTGGGAAACCACCCAAATCTAGATCTAAAACCATAGATCTAGTAACCAGTATGTCTGATATAATGTCCAAGTCCCTTGTGGAGAAACCACTGTGTGACGACCAAAGTATAACCGATCGTAGTATAGGAGTGTCACTTCCTACTTTGTGTATGTCATCCAAAACCCGGATATCACACCCTACTACCTTCTCAACAGATCCATCCCCTATTCTGATGAAGTCAAACCTATGACTGTCACGTCAGAAATAGATGATCTATCTCCGCTACATCTGCTTTAGTTTATAAATAGACATAAGCCTGATGTCCACCAATGCTTCCGCTGCTCCCACTGACTACGACAACCCTCTGGCAGAGTCATATAGACGTGCACTTCTAAAGCTAGTTTAGAACGACGCTATACTCATCCTCCCACCGGGTCTCGCAGCCTGGAACAACAGCAATGGCAAGTGTGGGTAAACAAGAACTTCCCTGTCACCGTCCTTGAGCCTACCGGAGTACCTCTCGGGTGCCTGAAGTTACCCACCTTATCTGCGGAGTGGCCAATGGAATGTCAAACTAGATTGAATCTTTAGGTTCCTTATCATATCTTCAGTAATCGTTTGCGGTTCTGGAATCACTTCCAGTTCTACCATACTCCCACTACTGTTTTTGAAAAAATCCATTTTTATTAAAACTGTGGCGAGTCAAGACCAATATCACTATTGATCTTTCTTATGGTAGAAAGTCAACCCTCGTCATAGCCTAGGTCAACCCATAAACAGCCATTACAGAAACGTGCCTTGAGTTATCCAGAGTCTGGTTTTAATCATAAGCCGGACAATTCCCCGTACCTTAACAATGTTAAGATATGAACTGTACTATATCCAATATAGAACCAGAGGCACTGATTTAATTGAACCAGATTCAAATCATGCAGCTATCTCCAGTGCATGTCAACTAAATGGAGAGAGGCCGATCAGCGTTACTCAACTTAGGAATGTTTCCAATTATGAGTAACCTGAAAGAGAAGCTATTTCTCTTTATCATTACTATCAACTGAATACCATACACAAGTATCTACATCTTCGATCACCTTGAAGAATCCCGATACTTGCTACACCTGGTTCTCTACTCTATTCAAATACCTATAACTCCTCAAAACTTAGACCCTGTGTTTCTACGAAACACATGTCTAAGAACTAGAGAAGTTAAAAGTAAACAGAATATAGTATGAGGACCAACCCCTCTGTCCTAATGGACACTGGACAACATACAATACTCTGTATAAGTCCGCCGAGTCTAACAACTCTTTCACTGTGTGTCGTAGGTTGAAAACTGTACTTATGGTTAAGAAGAATTACACTGCTGTTTAATGCTCCTTACCTAACCATCCACTGATATAGGTAAATGTCATCGACATAATATCAAAAGGTATATCTCACTCTATGAAAATAGACGTACAGATATATCAATTTGAAATTGGTGCACAACAGCGGATATTCAAAACCAAATATTTGCCGACCGGCAAACAACCCAGGTGATCTCCTCAAATATCACCGATTACAACGAATCCCGATATAATGAGGATGATCACCCAATTCCCAATAACTTACTCCCACTCATCATCTGTAAAACCATACAGATGTGAGAATCAAACCTGGTAAATACATACCCTGGAGCAAGTGTCTAATCGGGAAATCAGTTTTCTTTTAACAGTACACAGTTGAACTGAAACATTGAAATGTTTCGATGGGGTATCCTGGTACTCCTAGTAATGCCTCTACCAGATTCACGATTGTAACCGTATAGTTCTTTGCCACCTCTCCAAATCCCTTTATATGTCTTTAGTCATTACCTTCTGCACACCCCTTAGGCCAAATGGTTTTCTTCCTTCCCTACCGTTCGGCACCAGCCTATGGTTTGGAAGAAGACTATCCAATAAGCATAATGGGTGTACTGTCCTAGTCCTAGGAGCACTCGCAATGCGAGAGAAGGTGAAGATAAAAGACAACCGAATAAACCTTATTCCTATTTCTCCTGGACCAGAATCCATCCCCGAACTGGAACAAGTTCCTTTCGAGTTCGTATATAACCATACGATGGATTATCCAATAAACTGTGGATCTTCGTAGTGATACGGAGTGTCCTGGAGAGATACAAAGGTGATTTAGGATTGGCGAAGAAATACTTGGTTTGGTCGTGAATATCAGTCGCAATTTACTTTGCCCTCTTACTAATCCCTTGCTTTGTCTTAATCTTAATACCTTCTGCACACCATCGTTATGCTAATTGGTTTTCTTCATTCCCCACTGTTCGGCACCAGCCTAAAGTTTGGAAGAAGACTATCCAATTTGCGTAATAGGTGTACTATCTCCTAAACTAAGGAGTACTCGTAACTTGAGAGGAGGCAAAAAGGAAAAGACAACTGAATAATCCTATCCGTTTTCTCCAGAACCGGAAACCATCCTCGAATTCCTTCGAGTTCGTATCTAACCATACGATGGTTTTGTCCAATGGAAGTAGACGTTCGTAGTAATACGGGGTGTCCTGGAGAAAAGGGTAAAAGTAGGAGTGGCAATGAGGTCTGCAACTCTGACAATCCAAAAGCCTGTGTTAAGAAGGTTCGGTCAACTTGGTCACTGAGTCAAAGTCTAGGGTCGGGTCAATGGTCGCTGCCAGAGAGAGAGAGAAAAGAAACACTCAGCGTGCACTCTAACCTAGATCAGAATGGTTATCACTTTATCTAATCTGGAAACCTCCCACTGTACCTCAAACTCTCCTCCAAACCTGAAAGAAGAATTAGTCGGGGTCACCCGAGGAGTAAACCAACTCATCAGTGGGAATCGGGATCCAACTATCATCGCATGATAACGTGACGGAATCCGCTCACGGTATTACACTCCAGAAGGTATGCGCATATCTGGCAAGTTTCAGTTCTTTTGAAAACCCCGATGTGATTTCTACCCCATGCTCTTATGACCTTGACTTTGGCCAACAAATCATAAGTCACATGTAAAGTTCTACCCGTCATTCTCCAGGTTAATTTGAATCCACCCGTACCTACCCTTGACTTTGGCCAACAAGGCAGTACGACTGTTCCAAACCAACGCATCTATCTATGCTGCATATGAATAACCAACAGCTACCAAACACTGTGCCTTGACTTTGGCCAACAAACACAGCTTGAATACTATTGACTACCCATATGAAACGACGGAGGGCTACGAATGGTTTCTGGCGAAAACCTTTAACGTAATGAACTTGATATCGTTGAAGGAACGGATAGCTTTTTAGAAAATATAGTGACGAAAACCTTTACTAAAGAGGTCACTCCCGGTGAAGGGATCTCGGCTCTTTCCTCGTAGAATGGGGTGCAGGATATTCCAAATGAATACCACGATGCAAAGCAAAAGTAATCGGCTATAGTGAAGTTAATGCCCTGACGCAAACTTCTGTCCAAGGGGTCACTCCCGGTGAAGGGATCTCGGCCCTTGCCTCGTCGACTGAGGAGCAGGATATTCTAAATGAATACCACGATGCAAAACAAAAGTGAACGTCCTTGCAATAACAGCTTTTTGAAAAGTGTTCCAACAACATCAGATTAGGTTTGTTTATCTTGCATTGATCCGAATCAATGCAGTCCTATCAATTGATCACACCACAAAGAACGAAAATATACTGACGTACGTATATGCCATCCGCATTCGCCACTGGGTCCCGTCATCACCCGTTAGGTTAGCTAACTAACGGCAGAGCGGGGACTGGACTAGCGCGGATGAAAAACATATACAACATCTACTAATATATATACCAATATATTATATTTCGCTCAAGGCGTGATAAGAAATGCAACATCACAGAAATGCACAGCATCACAGAACAATACAGATATCTGGGATCCCCGGGTTTCACAGAGCCACTACTGAAACCCGACGTTCCCCTGGTCGTGTGGATAGCCTGTGCAATGAAATCCTAGACCCCTACGGGCGCGGCAAGTCACCCGCCAAAACCTGAAGCGAGGCAGCCCCCTTCAGCACCATGAATGGACCACCCAGCACTTCACGGAATCCGGTAACTTGGGCACCCCTCCTGGGTCAATCTGTACCCCCTACGAGTGCGGCGAATAGCCCGCCAATCCTAGAGTGAAGCCCCCTCCGTCTCAATGCCATGAGATGCGGGGTTGTTGCCCTCTAGAACCCGGCTATCCGTGCACCCCTCCGCGGGGTAACCCTAGTACAGAAAGTAAAATATACATACACCGGGTACATCGACCGCAACCTGGTCGTGCCCCAAAAGAATAATACAAACAGGCAGTGACGGCAGTCCACATGTCGGACGCTCGCCCCGCAATATCAAATGTACATAATACAACAACACTGTACTAGCATTGCATCCAGGCTATCCCCCACGACCGATCCGCAACAACACAGCAAAACACAGAACATCAACGTGAAAGTCACGTTCGCAAATCCGTTTAACCGGGCTATAGCAGTTAGACCGGATTTACCGATCGAGTGACATTCACGGTCGCAGATATAATGTAAATACTGTGAAATAATGTGTTTAAAATATCCGATCGATCAAAAATTAACAAGTGGGCCCCCAAGCAATACTGTAGCACTCACAGAAATTCTGGGCCCAATTTTAATATTCCAAAACCCCTATTATCAGCCCAGAAGCCCACTGGAGAAGTTTGACACATTGACCATTCTAACCTGCGGCGGAACCGCGGCAACAAGGGGGGTTTTGCCGCGGTTCCGCGCTGCGCCTGAAGGATCAATGTCTCGAATTTTCCCAGAACTCTTAGAATTTCTAGTACATCAATTTTCTACAACCTGAAAAATTTTTAGAGACAGAAAAAAATCGACAGAAAACTGATGTGAAGAAAAACGTGGTTTTTTGGAATTTTGGTCGATCGAAAATGCAAACACATCAAACGAAGCTAGACGAAGTTAATGGCGAGGCTTTGATACCACTGTAAGTGCACGGCGGCGCCCCGGCCATCAATCCGACGGCCAAATGCGGAAACGGTGATAAACTTTAATTTTGCGAACTTAGCAAACCGGCACCACCGCGCACTAAACCCCGGATCGGGCCATTAAACTAGATCTAGCAAAGTAACAAGATCGGGTTAGAGATATACCGAGTGATCCGAGTCCTCCGGTCTTCTCGTCATCGTCCCGATCTCCCGCGGAAACTCCGGTCGTCGCCTCCTTGCCGGAAGGGCACCACATCGTCTGTATCTTTTACGGGCTCCCACCTCAATACCGAGGCAACTCGGGCACGAAGCTGGCAAGTCGACGTGCCCAAGATGTGCTGTAGAATGTAGTGTAGAATGCGCTTTGTCTCAATGGGGTTTGTAGTTGCCTTGATGGAGGAATCAACAAGATATGAACTTGGGAATTTTGGTGGCAAGCTAAAATGAGATAGATGTTTAATTTTGCCACACCAAAAATGAAATCAACCACACTCCTATCCAAGAAGTGGCCGGCCATATACATGTGAGAATGGTGGAGGAAAAATCAAGCATGAAGGGAGGTGATGGTAGGAGAAGAAAAGAGGTGACCACATCCAAATATCAACCATAACCAATCCACATCAAACCCATACCCTCCCTTAACTCAATTAATGCAAGTGATGGTGCAAAAGAAATGATGCCATCATAAAGAATACAATTGCAAGAAACCCCCTCCATAAATGCTATTTGCACAATTGCAAATAACCCCCTCCATCGGAAAAGTCCGGCCGGGAAAGAACAAAGGAAAACCGGCCGGAACGGAAAGCAAACTGGCAACTCCAGAAAACTGGTCCCGTAATAAATCACAGGAAAACCCCGATACTGTGCATACACACCCGCATCTGTATTCCGACCGGATACAAATGCAATGAGACAAAATCTACATAGTACTAAACTAGGATCCGGCTTAAACCAAAGCCGGCTAGTAATGTTCGTCCGATCCTGATCCGTGCAATACCGCACGTATCAGATCGAACCCTGCCATATATCCATACGGCCACTAGTACAAACCGTCCGATCCTGACCCGTGCAATACCGCACGTATCTGATCGGACCCTGCCATATCTCCATACGGCCTCTACAGCGTTTCGCCCGAAAGCTTGAGTAACTGAAAGTGTGGTGGACTCTAAAGACTCGTCAATACTATGGCTGTGGATTTAACCACTAGCACGTCAGAGGTATAAGCCAATACGTAACGGGCCACCAGCTATTGACCAAAAGGGACGTCGATGAGCGAACTCATCCTGACACTCTACTGAGCCTGTCAGTGACAATATCCGTACAGTCCGATCCGTTCGTTTATGAGCATCGCATGGCGGGCCTAGGGGGTTGGTAAAAGTCAGACCCCCAAAAGCTGTACAAGTCGTGTCGGAGTGTAGCCCAGAACACCCTGAGATACTACTGGAATACCTACCAGTAAATCTCCTGCCTTGGCCAAGGACTTTGTATAATGGCTCTCCTAGACACAGCGCGACCTCACCCCCGATACCGGGAGAGACGAACCCCCGAAGATCCGCTTACTGCCTCCATGTGGCTCGGGACTGTACCCAACTAAAACCTGTTTGCACGACTCCTTTGAGCCGTGGTAGGGTAGTAATCAAAGTACAGTGGGAACTCACACGAGACAAATGACGATCCCCAGGTCGATGAACTAATCTGTACACATGTCACCAGGGAACTGCTATCTGACGTCAGGTATAAGACCAACTAGCATGTTCCCGGCGAGTCCTGTCCGGTGTACTCATAACCCAATGAGCACCTGTATACATCTTAGGTGAACCAACTGACACCAGTGGCTTGTGAGACCGGCCACCGCCCCTCGTCGGGATCTCGACTGTATACACTAGTCTACTCTGGAGAATCGATGCCCTGTCTCGAAACTCCCACGACTAGGAACCATTTAAGGATGTGCTTATAGACTACCAGCTCCCACGTATATGATCGCCATCATACTGCCGGCAGTCAAGCAAGAATCCTAGGGGCTCTATCAACGTGCAATAGCGACTTGTCAGGTCACCTAAAGCAGTACACGATGATAAAGGTAAACCAGATAGCATACTATCATCTCGAGTAAGACTGTCGTACCGGGATAGGTCCTCCCTCAATCATTGCAATCACGTGCCTGTGATCCAATAATTGACTCTGAGGGCACTATCTCCAACACTTTATTCAAGTTGGAAATATCACGGGGAAGGAGAAGAATGCAGTACTGCGGTAGAAGAAGAAGAAGAACACGATAATGCGGCAGGAGAAGAAGAATTCGGTAATACGGCAGGAGACGGAAATTTATTTCCATCAGAAGAAATGGAGGATATGGTAGAGGCTGCCCTAGGTGAATCTATTCGTACCGAAGATGACATTCCTTCCGGTCAAGGACCGCGTACGGATAAATATGAAAATTTCATGAATGATGCTAGGAAACCAATTTATGAGAATGCGAAGTATTCCACCCTCTCATGGTTCGTCCAACTTTTCCAGATTAAGTGCCTAAATGGATGGAGCAACAAGTCATTCACAATGCTTCTTTCGTTCTTGAAAGATTCTATGCCTCCGGGAAATAATGTGCCCGAAAGCTGGTATGAAGCCCAGAAAATGATGTCTGATTTGGGTCTAAAGTGCGAGAAGATTCAAGCATGTCCTAAAAATTGCGTGTTGTACCGGAAAGAGAATTCAGATTTGAAAGAGTGTCCAACATGCGGAGAGGCCAGGTATAAGCCGAAAGATTCTGATAAGAAGCCTGATATACCTGTGAAGATAGCACGATATTTTCCCATAACACAGAGGCTACAGAGGCTATTCAGGTGCAAGAAAACAGCCGAGGCAATGATTTGGCATCACCGTGCTCCTCCAAGCGAAAATGGAAAAATGAGCCATCCAAGAGATTCACCGGCATGGAAGGATTTCGATAGGAGGCACGCAATATTCAGTAGCGATCCTCGCAATGTCCGGCTCGGACTGGCTACCGATGGCTTCTGCCCATTCAACTATATGGCTGGAAGTCACAGTACATGGCCCGTTGTAATGATAATTTATAATCTGTCGCCTTGGTTGGCTATGGACCAATCATACTTTATGATGCCTCTTCTTATCGACGGACCAAACTCACCGGGGAACAATATCGACGTCTATCTCCGACCTCTGATCGAGGAGCTGAAAACTTTGTTCATTGATGGTGTAGAGACATATGATTCAAACACAAATACAACCTTCATACTGCGTGCGGCTTTAATGTGGACAATTAATGACTTTCCTGCGTATGGAATGCTATCAGGTTGGTCCGTACATGGTCACAAAGCATGTCCTCATTGCCATGAACACACAACATCAAAATTTTTGAATTTTAGCAGGAAGGTTTGTTATTGCGGCCATCGACGTTTTCTGCCTCCAGACCACCCCTATAGGTTAGACACGGTTCACTTTGATGGTCATCAGGAGCTTCTTGGACCTCCATCCCCATTATCCTGAGAGGACGTGACTGATAAATGGGATGGTTACAATAACGTGACCTTCGGGATGGATCCGACGAAACAGGTCAAACCACAATATTGGAACAAGTTAAGCATTTTCTTCGAGCTTCCGTACTGGTCTACAAATTCAGTGCGTCATTGTCTGGACATCATGCATATAGAGAAGGGAGTATCAGAGCACATACTTAACTTGCTTCTGTGTAAAGACGGGAAATCGAAAGACAACATGAATGCTCCGATGGATCTACAAGAGTGGGGAATAAGAAGTGAATTGCACCCTAGACCGGTAGCGGGTAAACCGGGCAAGTTTGTACTTCCCAATGCCGCTTATCATATGTCACAACCGGAGAAGAAAAGATTCCTGCAGGTGTTGCATGATTTGAAAGTGCCCACAGGTTTCTCAGGATCATTCAGCAAGAAAATAAAAATTGTGAAGGGCAAGATCGATGGGCTGAAAAGTCATGATCACCATGTTATCGTGGAGCATCTTCTTCCATTAGCCCTCAGGACTTCTCTCCCCGACTCGGTTGGTCTAGTAATCAACGACCTATGTTGTTTTTTTAGGGAGTTGTGTGCTAAAACACTGGAGGTTGCGACGCTGGATAAACTAGAAAATTCTATTGCGTTGATACTTTGCAAGTTTGAGCGTATTTTCCCACCGTCATTTTTCGATATCATAATACACTTGACGGTTCATCTTGCAACTGAGGCGAAGTTAGCCGGACCAGTACAATATCGATGGATGTATCCCGTCGAGAGGTACGTGTAATTTTTCGTTTCGCGCAATTTATAAATTTATTGTTGTCATGTATGCCCGTATTTATTTATTCAACATATTCTCATTAGGTACCTCTACACTCTTAAGAAGTATATACGCAATAAAAATCGACCAGAGGGTTCTATCATGCAAGGTTATCTTCTTGATGAAGCAACCACATTTTGTTCCCGCTATCTGGACGAGAATATTGAGACAAGGCTTAACCGACCACGAAGAATTCAAGACGGGCCATATGGTAAAGCCGAGTATAAGAGGGTAGACACTATGTTTATCAACAAGATATACCGGTTTATCTTGCTTAATTGCGCACATCTTGAACAAATTAGAGAGTAAGTTCTTTTGGATTAATTGTTATATCTGTGTTTGTGTGTGTATGAAATGACATAATATTAATGTCACAATTACTTGTCGAAAACAGAACTCATTTTAACGAGGCTCGTGAGGGGCATCCTGATTGGAACGAAGAACGTTTGGAAAAATACCATCAGGATAATTTTTGTGATTGGGTCACAGATCATGTAAGTTATTCGAATAACATTTTATTGCTATCAGTTTTAATCTAAACTTGTATCATTATGTATTTTGTCGTAAAATTTGTTTTGTTAGATCCACGATCCGAACCTGTCTGCATCATTTGAGAGTGATTCAAGATGTTTAGCTCAATTTCCTAGTATGGAGGTTGCATATTACAAAGGATTTGGTGTCCTTGGATACAAATTCGAAGTTAAGGACATAGAAACATCTAGAACCACTCAGAATAGTGGGATTGCGACGGTAGGATCGGACGGTGTGATTTACTATGGGTACTTAAATTGTATACTCGGCATCCACTATCCCGGACTATCAGAACCCTTTTATATATTCTAGTGTACTTGGTACGATCCGCGAACCGATACGGACAGGTGGAGAAGCAGTCTTGGGACTTGGAAAGATGAATATGGATTGACCAGTGTGAACACACTTCGATTTTACGGTCAGGACGATCCGTTTATCTTTCCGAACCAAGCGTTCCAAGTATACTACTCACAGTGTTTGAAGCATCCGGGGTGGAGTGTTGTATGCCGATGGAAACCTAGAGATGTCTACGATGTCCCAGAATACTAGGACAGCGATGAGGACGAAGAAGAGAGAAGGCTTAAAGTGCTCCGACCGTCTGTTTCGAAGGACGGGTTGTCTTCGACCGATCATGAAGTTACGTGGGTTAGAAATGACATCGACGATGCAATCCAAGTAGATATGTATGATGCGCCCACGAAATGAAAAAGGTTATCAGTAATGTTATATTATTACTTCACATTTTATACTCTAGATCATATATAGTCAATACTTTTAATGATTGTCTAATGCGTCCACGAACCGTTTATTTAGATTTGATGACGATGTCGGGAGCAGCGAGGAGCGGCAGGAGCTCCAGCCGCGGCAGAGGCAGAGGCAGGGGCAGAGCGGTTCTGCCGCCCGGAGAGCTCCGTAGGGAGCTTCAGAGGGCCGGTCTTGCACCCAGATCGGAGACCCCTTCGGATGCCTCCTTCCGTGTTGATTTGGCCACACCTCCAGGTATACTGCACGCATATCCATTTTGAATGTAATATTACAGATATTCATGCATGTTTATGTCAAAATTACTTATATTGTCAATGTTTGATTGTCTAGTTGTTGGTGATGCGTCCACATCTGGGACAGAGGCCACCCCCGCTCCTCCAGGTATGTTTATATATCATATAGTGTATGTATATTGATTTAGAATGCTATATCATAAATACACACATTCCTTTTGCTCTTACTTAACAATTTTTATTATTGTCTAGCTGTAGGTGGTGACACCACCGCACCTGCGGGTATGTTTATATATCCTATAGTGCATGCATATTGATTTAGAACGTTATATTATTGATCTACACATTCTTTTTGCAATTACTTATATAATCTATTTTTAATTGTCTAATTATAGGTGGTGCGTCCACACCTTCCACAGGGGCCACTCCTGCCGCTTCCATACCCTCCGCATCGTCTGCAGGTTAGTATGAATAAATTTAAAATATTTATTCATTTTACATATGCTCTATAGAATAAATATGAACTTCATGGAAATTTAGCGTCGATGTTTATTTTATAGTTGGAGGGGATGCGTCCGGGTCCGGGACCCCGGTTGTTCCTCACCGGAGGAACTATCGTCCCGCTCGTGCTGCTGCTCGGGCCCAGGCTCGTGCGCTAGTCACCGGAGGTATATATCACACTTGAATTTTTGTTTAACCTTGATTTCTTAATACAACTTTGTCTTATTATTGATTGTCTTGATATTTCGTGCAGACGCAGGGCCTATCCATCCCCAGAGGGGGACTCGAGGTCCGAATCAGTCCCATAGGCTGAGGCCTGATAGAGCTAGGGGGGAGGCAGCATTCCCCCTATTTTTTACCCTTGACTATCGCTATACCGGTCCTCATGCTGAGAGGTTCGGCCGGTATTTGGAGGACGAGAGCCGGATCGTGAAGAACTACCCACTTCACGTTAAGTGGGGCGAGCAGCACCAGCGCTCATTCGCCCTCTTCTTTGATCAGGCTCGGGTATGTATTAATATATATTTTCATTTGATCTATCCAATATATTTATTATTAACACTTGCAATCTAATAACAATGTTTTGTTTTGTATTTTCAGTTGGATTACGATTTTCAGCCTGTAGCCGACCCTGATCACCCGGGGAGGGTGCTCGACCTTCATGCTCTGTACAATGGCCTGATGAAGAACATGCAGGCCAAGGTCCGATACAACAGGAATGAGCTGAAGGCCGACTGCTACTCCCTGTGGATGGCGACCCCCGAGGCAGAGAGAGCGGCCCTCCTATCTACTCCGGCGTTTGCGAGAGTCGACGTAGAGACATGGCCTCTATTGTGCGCTTATTTCGACTCCCAACGCAAACAGGTATGTATTTTAAATTTAATTCATTATTTATGATATAATTTATTTCTTTGTGTTTCTTAATTAGAAAACTAAATGTTAATGCGTTGTGCAGAAACAGACCGCTCAGAATACGGAGAACAGGAAGTCGGCGAAGAGGGGTCGCCCCACTTACACAGGTGGCTCGAGGAACATTACTCGAGCCATGGAGTTATCGGTAAATTAAGAGTTATTCTCTAATATTCTGCAATATTAAGAGTTATTCTCTAATATTTTTAATATTAAGAGTTACTTTCTAATATTGCAGACATCTCGGACCGTGGCGTCAGGTGGTACACCGAGCGTGCTGTCCGCATATCTTGCCGTCCACGGCACCTCGACAGATCCCGCCACGGGCGAGCTTCGATATCCCGACGTCGCTACCCAGGAGTACTGCGTAAGTGTTAATATTTTTTCTACCCAAATTTGAAATTTTAGTTTTGGAAGGTTCAAGTTTAAATTTTATACTTATACTTTACTGCTTAATGTGGGTGTAGGAGCGCGTGGTTGAGCAGGCCCAGGCCTCGGGGATCGATTTTACCGGACAGAACGATCCGAGGCTGCTGACCCCAGTTCTGGACGCCGCACATGGAGGGCACCACGGAGGTTGGGAGAGAGGCCGGGGACTGGGCCCTAGCAGGGCCCGTATGAGGTTGGACTCCACCCCGGCGGTTACTTCCTCCGTCTCCAGTGACCGGCATGTCCATTAGGAACTGGATAGCTTGAGGGCCACCGTTCAGGAGTTGAAGGAGATGCTGGTATGTATACTATTTTATAGTAAAATATCATGTCATATTATACATATCAACATATCCATAATTAGTACGTAGCTTGAGCTTATTTGATTTTAGAGTTAGGTTTGATTAATCATACATACATATGTAATTAAAATAAACAACGCTTTTCCAAACTAGATATCCAAACAGGGTTTCGAAATAACTTAATAATGATACGAATTCGAATAATACACAGTTCTTACACGCTTCTTACACACGTTATGTCCAGACGCGACAGGGTAGATCGGCCGAGCCTCCACATGCATCTCCTTCGGCTGCGGCTCCGCAAGCCACTACATTGGCTGCGGTTCCGCAGACAGCTCCTGTAGCTCCACCGCCCACTCAGACTCCGGCAGCCGCGGCTCCGCAAGCGACTACCTCGACGGCGGCTGCGCAGACCACATCGCCAGCTCCACATGCCGCTCAGACTCCCGCTCGCGCCTAATTGCAGAGTTTATTGACCGAGGAGCAGGCGCGCGTTATTATATCGTTATTCAGAGGTGGAGCTGGACCGAGCTAGGGTAGATTTTTTGTTCTTATTTTTTGAAACATGTATTTATTTATATCATACACATTGTACTACATTTTGAAACGATATTGATATTGGTTTGTATTTATATCATATTCAGTTTTTGGGTTTCTTTTGTATATTATATATATGCGTGAGATGTGATTATGAATACTGCAATATATGATTTGATTGATGTATATATTATTGTGCACAGGGCGGGAAAAAATCAAGCAGCCCATTTTTTTAAAAAAAATACAGACAATATGTACCTACGGATTAATCCGTAGGCACACATGTTATCCCTACGGATATATCCGTAGGGGCAAAATATCAGCAGTAACTGATATTTCCCCCCTGATCTCAGTGCCAGGGGGTTGGGAATGCCCCTACGGACATATCCGTAGGGCCACTGCCTCTCCCCTACGGCGTTATCCGTAGGGGCAAAATATCAGGATTCCTGATATTTTGCCCCTACGGAAACGTACCTACGCATATATCCGTAGGGGGTAGTACATGGACCTATGGATATGTCCGTAGGTACAAGTAATATATTAAAAAAAACCGCAAATAATATAAAATCTTATACCCTACGGCTTAATCCGTAGGGGCAACAGGACCTACACAGAAATCCGTAGGGGCAATATTTTGCCCGTAGGGGCAAGTTCAGGGCCTCAACTTGCACCTGCGGTCTTTGCACCTACGGGGTATTTTTTCGTCCCTACGTATATATCCGTAGGGGCAGTGGATTGCCTCTACGGACAAATCCGTAGGGGCAACCCATATTTGTAGTAGTGCTTCTTAAATTGTAATTTCGAAAGTGTTGGTTCAAAAATCCGAGAGAGAGTTAAATTTGCGGTAAGCAAAAGATGGCGGCGGTTGAAGGAAAAGTGAAGATTGATAAATTTGATGGGAAGGATTTTGGATTTTGTAAGATGCAGATAGAAAATTACTTGTATCAGAAAAATCTTCACAAAACTTTGTTGGGTACGAAACCAGCAGATACAAAGGAAAAAGATTGGGGTCTATTAGATCGTCAGGCCATGGGTGTGATCCGTCTGACATTGTCCAAGAATGTTGTGTTCAATATAATCAACAAGAAAACTACAGCAAATGCAGATCTGATGAAAACGCTATCAAATATATATGAAAAACCATATGCCTCTACCAAAGTACATTTGATGCGGCGTGTATTTAATCTCAAGATGAGAAAAGGTGTGTCTCTTGCAGATTACATTAATGATTTTAATATGATTACAACTCAATTGCGTTATGTGGAAATAGACTTCGATGACGAGATCAAACCTTTGATCCTCTTGTTCTCTTTACCTGAAAACTGGGCTGTAACTGTGATCGCGATAAGCAGTTCTTCAAGGAGTAAGAAGTTAAAACTCGATGAAGTCCGAGATTTGATTCTCAACGAGGATGCTCGCATGAGAAAATCAGGAGAATCTTCAGGGTCTTCTTTGAGTACTCAAAACAGAGGAAGGAGTTTTCAACAAGGGCATAGGCCGAGCAATGGCAGATCTAAGTCCAAAGGGAGGAGTAAATCAAAGCCTCGCAAAGATAACACCTGTTGGAATTGCAATATTCAGGGCCACTTCTTCAATGACTGTACTAAACTAAAGAAGAACAAGAAGTTTCAAAAATATCAGAAGAATGATCATCAGCAAGAAGCGTCTTCTTCTGCAAATGTTGTTACTGAAGAGATCCATGATGCTCTTATTTGTAGCGTTGACAGTCCTATTGAGTCTTAGATTCTGGACTCTGGTGCTTCGTTTCATTCAACTCCATACAAAGACTTATTGCACAACTTCGCTGCAGGGAAGTTTGGAAAGGTTTATCTGGCTGATGATGAATCTTTAGAGATCATCGAAAAAGGTGATGTTCAAATAAATACTGCCAATAGAACCCAGTGGAAGTTGCAGAATGTCATGTTCCTGGCCTGAAGAGAAATCCGATCTCCATGAGTCAGCTAAACAGCATGGAATATACAACAATTTTTGGAGCTGGTGCTTGGAAGATCTCCAAAGGTGTTATGGTTGTAGCAAGAGACATTAAGTTGGGAACATTGTATATGACCGTAGAATGCAAAGACACAGTGGCAGTGTCCAATAGTGGTAACGATTCTAAACTATGGCACCAAAGGCTCGGGCACATGAGCGAGAAAGAAATGAAGTTGCTAGCATCAAAAGAACGACTACCTGCAATAAAGAGTGTAGATATCGGCTTGTGCGAGAATTGTGTCTATGGCAAGCAGAAAAGATTTAGCTTCTCAAAAGTTGGAAGGTCACCAAAGAAAGAGAAGTTGAAGCTGTTGCATACAGATGTATGGGGGCCAGCCCCGGTTCAGTCCTTTGAAAACTCTCGCTACTATTCATTGACAATTCCACTAGAAAGGTATGAGTTTATTTTTTAACAAATAAATATGAAGTGTTTGCTACTTTTAAAAGGTGGAAAGCTGAAATTGAAAATCAGACTGGTTTAAAAATCAAGTGTCCGAAATCTGACAATGGTGGTGAGTACGGCAGTATGGAGTTCAAGGCATTTTGTGTAGAAAACAGAATCAGGATGATAAAAATGATTCTGAGAACTCCAAAACAGAACGGTGTCGCCGAAAGAATGAACAAAACCTTGAACAGGCGTTCTAGAAGTATGAGACTACATTTAGGGTTATCAAAGTATTTTTGAATAGATGTAGTCAACACAACAGCTTACTTAAAAAATTGAGGAGCTTCAGTTCCATTGGGTTTCCAGATACCAGAAGAGGTATAGATCGGGAATGAGGTAAATCTGTCTCATTTGAGAGTTTTTGGCTGTATTTCATATGTACAAATGGATTCTGAAAAAAGAGACAAGCTTGATTCTAAGGCTAGAAAATGTTATTTCATTGGTTATGATTCTGACTATTTTGGTTATTGGTTTTGGGATGGTCAAAATAGAAAAATCAAAAGACGCAAAGATATAACTTTCAATGAAAATATACTGTATAAAGACATACTTGTAGCAGGATCTAATAGCACAGAAAATTAGCCAGAAGAATGTGAAAAAGCTGTGTTAGAAGAGATCACAGATAGTGGTGTAGTTATGAGATCTCAAGAAAATCCTGAAAACACTATAGCAGAACAGGAAGTAGAACAGGAACAAACCACTCCTCAAACAGTTATAAGAAGATCAGAAAAGGTGTCTAGACTCACATAGTGGTATTCTCCTTCCTTACATTATTTACTGTTGACTGATACTGGTAAACCAGAATATTTTGATGAAGCGATGCAGGTGAAAGATTCTGTCAAGTGGGAGTTAGCCATGAGAGATGGGATGAATTCTTGAGAGAAAAACAGAATATGGGTACTAACTCGGTTGCCAGAAGGAAAGAAAGTATTGCAGAACAAATGGATTTACGAGATCAAAGAAGAGAATGATGGTAGCACGAGATACAAAGCAATATCAGTAATGAAGGGTTTTTAGTAGAAGAAAGGTATACACCAAAATTTTCCCCTTGTAGTCAAATTAATTACTATCAGATTGGTGCTAAATATTGTTGTTGCTGAATATTTGCATCTAAAGCAATTAGATGTGAATACGGCTTTTCTCTATGGTGATTTAGATGAGGACATATACATTATGCAACCAGAAGGTTTTCAAGTTCCTGGTAAAGAAAATCTTGTGTGTAGTTTAAAAAAGAGTTTGTATGACTTGAAACAAGGTTTCAGGCAGTGGTACAAGAAGTTTGATAACTTCATGTGTGATAATGGTTTCATAAGAAGTGAAATGTACCATTGTTGTTATTTCTAGAATTTTGATGATTCCTATATTATTTTGCTTTTGTATGTGGATGGCATGCTTGTTACAGGATCTAGCATGAAGGAGACCAACAAGCTAAAACTACAATTGTCAAAAGAATTTGAGATGAAAGACTTAGGACCATCAAAGGAAATACTTGGGATGAGAATCACCAAATATAGGGCAGAAGGAACTTTGGAGTTATTCCAAAAGAAGTACATGGAGAAGGTGCTGAGAAGGTTCAATCTTTATGATGTAAAGTCTAAAATCACTCATTTGGAAAGTCAATTCAAACTTACCAAGAAGTAGTCACCCAAGACAGATGAGCAAGGAAAACACATGGAAAAAGTTCAATATGCTTCAGCGGTTGAGAGTTTGATATATGTTATGGTTTGTACCAGACCTGACATAGCACATGCAGTGGGAGTACTAAGCAGATACATGGCGAATTCTGGAAGGATACATTGGGAAGCTGTGAAGAGGCTTCTACAATATCTCAAAGGCATCTCAAGTATGGCTCTTCAGTTCAAGAAAAGCAGTGTTGTTCTCCGCCGAAAGACTGGGAAGACTGACGTCTTGCCTGAATTTGGGGGCAGATATTATTTGGTTTTATCCGTCCATCTCTCCGAAGATGCCAAGTTGATTTATGACACCGTACATCGGAGGTTTAGACGGATACGGCCGTTGAAGCAAACTTCGTCAGATTCCTTCTCATTTGAGGGTTTTTTTTATTGTGGGGACGCTCTTTCCTGCAGGCGCAAGCCCCTGCAGTTAATTACGCTACCGCATCGCGGTAACCATTTTCTCCTTCTCCAAATGGTCACTTCGTGTCGTGTGTGTTTGTTTTGTTTTTCGGTTGCCCGTGGATTGTATACGGAGACTAATTTGTATTGTCGCCCGTAGGGCGTGGATTAGTCCAAATCCGTATTTTCGTAGATTTGGGTTTTGGGTTGGTTTGTTTAAAGATCGTTAATCTCATTTGATACTAAGATCAACATAAACGTTTGTTAAGGATACGTTAGTCTAATTTTAGACTAAGATCAACTTAACCATTTGTTAAGGATACGTTAGTCTAATTTTAGGCTAAAATCTACTTAACCATTTGTTAATGATACGTTAGTCTAATTTTAGACTAAGATCTATTTAACAGGTTCATTTAGATCCAACAAAAGAGCATTTGGGCTCTATTGTTTTAGTGTAGGGACTTTGCGGTCCAGTTTAAAGACGTCATAATATGTAAAGTTTAAAGACATCATAGTCTATGAGTTTAAGGACCTCACAGTCCATAAAGTTTAAGGACATCATAGTCCATGAGTTTAAGGACCCCACAGTCCGTAAAGTTTAAGGACGTCATAGTCCAGTTTGAAGACGTCATAGTCTATGTTGTTTCGGTTCAACCGTTTGGGGATGTACCAAAAGTTATTGGTTATTGGGACCCTGCATCTCTCTGAAGACGTTGAAGGATTACAACGACGTATATCAGAGGTATGAAGAGATGTACCGTTGAACCAATATCCCGATTTAGGGAATGGGATGAACATCAGTTTAGATGTCATCTGTTAGGAGAACACTAGTCATCTTTGGGACTAGAATTAGTTTGGGGAGACCTGAACATGGGGGCTCGGTTAATTGGTGACCAAAAAGGGTCTTGGCTTCGGATGACTTGGCTAATTTGAGCTAAGGTGGATTTTCCTTAGTCACCCCATAGTGCTAAGCACCGAAACAGTCTTAAACACTGGACTTTGGAGGAGCTCACGTGTGAACACGTGAGGGGCCCCAAAGTAGGCATTGTTCCTTGAGTTTATTCCCTAATATATATATAAAAGTGCTGAGCACTTGGCTCATGTGTGAGCACGTGAGGCGCCCGAGGTGAGAACCGTTCTCTGAATTTTATTCCCCTTTCATTTATAAGTGCTAAGCACTTAGTTCATCAAACAGTCACGTGCAGACACGTGAGGTGCCTTCGAAATGTGAGCGCTGTCTTTGGAATTTTCTCCCTCTGTTATACACCACTGTTTGGGGGTTACGTGGGAATATGTGAAGTGCCCTCAAAATGGGAGCTATCTTGGGTTTATTCCCTTTTTCCTTTTCTAAGTGCTATGCACTATTGGGTCACGTGAGATCACGTGAGGCACTATGAAGAATGAAAATTGCCTTTGTTTTATTCTCCTTTTCTTTTTCTGAGTGCTAAGTACTATCAAGGGATCATGTGAGGTCACGTGAGACACCCCACAAATTAAGATGTATTTTAGATTTACTCCTCTTTTTGAAAAGCTTGTTCGGTGGTGCGCCAAGAGTTATTGGTTATTGGGACCCTCCACCTCTCTGAAGACGTTGAAGAATTACAACGACATGTAACGGAGGTGTGGAGAGATGTACCCTTGAACTAAATTCCAGATCGAGGGGAGAGATCATGGTGGGATGAACATCATTTTAGATGCCATCTGTTAGGAGCTCATTAGCTATCTCTGAGACTGAGATTGGTTTGGGGGACCCTGAGCATGAGGGGCTCGATTGATTGCCCTTGGGAGATTTGATCTAAGTTTAGCTAAAATTGACCTCTCATGGTGTTAAACACTAATATATGATGAGCGCTCACGTGCTCCCACGTGAGGCCTTAAAGTAGTGTTAAACACTAGTGTATGATCAGTGCTCACGTGCTCCCACGTGAGGCGCTTGAAATAGTGTTAAACACTAAGAATTTGAGGCGCTCACGTAGGGTCACGTGAGACGCTTGAAGTTGGCGCTGCTCCTTTGATTTATTCATTTTCTGCTTTATAAAAGTTAAGCACTGCTTGGGGGTCATGTGGGGCCACGTGAGGTGCCCCAAAAATAGGGTTTATTCCCTTTTTTTCTTTTATAAGTGCTGAGCACTTCTCAGGGGTCACGTGGGATCACGTGAGGCGCCCCAAAAATAAGGTTTATTCCCTTTTTTCTTTTATAAGTGCTGAGCACTTCTCAGGGGTCACGTGGGATCACGTGACTAGATCTCATTCGTTCCCTCTTTGTTCCTCAAAGGTGCTCACGTGGGATTATGTGAGCTTGTAGCGTTTGAATGCTAATGAATCATCAGGCTGTTCTTCTATGGTTCTGAGTGATCAAGTTCTCCTTTTATTCTTTGTAGGGATTAAATTTCTTTTTAAAGGGTTTAACCCTAGTTTCAGAGGAATTAAATTCCTATATGTTTTGTAAGAGTTAAACTTTTTTGGATTCAGTTCTTTCCCCTAGGTTTTGAATCTGCATGACAGAATCTCCCCGATGAAAATTTCTCAACTTGTGGGGAGATCCGCTTCTGCAGATCTTAACCAGAGGAAGAACTAAGTTCTTTTTAGAAGAGTTAAACTCTTGGTTTGAGAATTAAATTCTCTTTTTGTAGGAGCTTTTGGGAGGGGTTCCCCTTCTTTAGAGAATTAAATTCTCTCTCTATTTTTCTTCCCCTCTCCCTTCTGTCTGTTCCTCTCCTTGCTCTTATTTATATGAGAGGAAAAAGAATCAATTTGTTAAGGGAATCCCTCATTGAGAGATCATGATTGATTTCAGGATCTTTTGGATCAATTGGTGAATTTTATTCACCGTTGGATTTTTAATCCAAGAGCTCTCTGTTAACAGAGAAGATTTCTTGTTTGTTTAACAAGATTATGAATGTCTTGTTAGTTTTAACAAGATTAGAATTTTGTTCTATCAAATCTTTTTAGTTTAACATGATCAGAAATGTATTTTCTTAATATGGATATCTTGTTAACATAGAATTTTATTCTTGTTATAAGATTAAGAAAATATTTTCCTATGATAGATTTTTTACTCTACCAAGTGATCACTGCTGGATCTTTTATCTAAGGGTCCTCTGTTTAACAGAGAAGATCTTTCTAGTTTAAGGAAGATTAAGAAAATATTTCCCAAATAGAATTTAATTCTAGAATTTGATAGGAACATTTTAAATTAGGGTGCTCACATGCTTTGCATGTGATTGGCAAAAGCACTCACGTGTTTAACATGTGACCCCCAGTGTGGGTTTTAGCCTGTGTATGTTCAGAACGATCACGCGTGTAACATGTGAGGCATGTTTGGCCCTTAGTTATTTATGTTCAGCTCTCATATGCTTTGCATATGAGCGCCCACGTGTTTTACACGTGATGCCTATTTGGCCCTTGATTATTCAGCGCTCATATGCTTTGCATATGAGCGCCCACGTGTTTTACAGGTGATACCTATTTTTTGAGGATTCTTCCCTCTTTTTTGTAAGAGAACAAGTAGCTCTTGGCCGAAAATTTTGGCGGGAACAAATGCCCCCACTACTTTTCCCACGTAAGCATGTACGTGGGTGAAGTAGTGCAGAGTTACGCATGGCAATAGAATTGACGGCTTAGGGGACAAGTTTAGAGTCCTTGTAGCCTAAGACTTTTTCCATATTCATGAACCGTAAGGGTCTCAAGAAGGTTTTTCTCCCTACGAGTCGAAAGGATCCCGTAGGTGTAAATTCTCCCTAGAAATCGTGAGGATTTCTAAGTGTTCATCACCTCCGTGAGTCGTAAGGATCTCACTCGGGTATTTTCCCTTACGAATCGTGAGGACCCGTAAGTAGCTTCTTTATTTCATTGGCGAATGTGGCTTTGGCAAATATGGCCCGCAGATGGTCCATCTTGACCTTCTTATAGATCAGCGATGGCTTACGAAACATGTTCAGATCTACCACCTAAGACTTTTCAACTTTATGAGCCGTGAAGGTCTCATAAAGACTTTTCTCCCTACGAGTTGAGAGGATCTCATAGGTGTATTTTCTCCTTAGGAATCGTGAGGATTCTTAAGTGTGCTTTTCTCTTGAGAGTCGTAAGGATCTCCCAAGAGAATTTTCTTCCTTACAAGTCGAGAGGAATCGTAAGTGATTGATGAGTTGAGCTGCTCCCGAATCAAAGTATTGCTTTAACGGGGAGGTCGAGGGTTGACTTTGGCCGTTTTCCACGGGGTCAGGATTGACTTTAGCCATATGGAGTCAGGATTGACTTGTTTCCGCGACGGGGTCATTGGATAACGTATTTCCGCGATGGGATCATTGGATGACGTATTTCCGCAACGGGGTCGTTTGATGACGTGTTTCCGAGGTGGGGTCATTGGCTGACATGTTTCCGCGACGGGGTCATGTGCTGACGTATTTTCGCGACGGGGTCATGTGCTGACGTGTTTCCGAGACGGGGTCATTGGCTGACGTGTTTCCGCGACGGGGTCATTGGCTGACGTATTTCCGCGACGGGGTTATGTGCTGACGTATTTCCACGACGGGGTCATGTGCTGACGTATTATATTCCTGCAGAGACACTGATTTCTCTGCGGGTCGGCACGAATCGAGATGCTCTCGCCAAGGATGCTGATTTCCCTGAATCGAGGATTTGCCAAGGACATTGATTTCCCTGGAGGTCGAGACGAATCGAGGTATTCCTGCAAAGACACTGATTTCTCTGCGGGTCGACGCGAATCGAGATGCTCTCGTCAAGGATGCTGATTTCCATGAATTGAGGTATTTTCCAAGGACACTGATTTCCTCAGAGTTGAGACGAATCGAGAGATTCCTGCAAAGACACTGATTTCTCTGTGGGTCGATGCGAATCGAGATGCTCTCGTCAAGGACGCTGATTTCCCTAAATTGAGGTTTTGCCAAGGACGCTGATTTCCCCGGAGGTTGAGACGAATCGAGGTATTCCTGCAAAGACACTGATTTCTCTGTGGGTCGACGCGAATCGAGATGCTCTCGCCAAGGACGCTGATTTCCCTAAATCGAGATTTTGCCAAGGACGCCGATTTCCCCGGAGTTGAGACGAATCGAGAGATTCCTGTAAAGACACTAATTTTCTTGCGGGTCGACGCGAATCAAGATGCTCTCGTCAAGAACGCTGATTTCCCTGAATCGAGGTTTTTGCCAAGGACACTGATTTCCTCGGAAGTCGAGATGAATCGAGGTATTCCTGCAAAGACACTGATTTCTTTGCGGGTCGACGCGAATCGAGATGCTCTTGTCAAGGATGCTGATTTCCCTGAATCGAGGTATTTACCAAGGACACTGATTTCCTCGGAGCTGAGACGAATCGAGGTATTCCTGCAAAGACACTAATTTCTTTGCGGGTCGATGCGAATCGAGATGCTCTAGCTAAGGACGCTGATTTCCCTGAATCGAGATTTTGCCAAGGACGCTGATTTCTCCGGAGTTAAGACGAATCGAGAGATTCCTGCAAAGACACTGATTTCCTTGCGGGTCAACGCGAATCGAGATACTCTCGTCAAGGACGCTGATTTCCCTGAATCGAGGTTTTGCCAAGGACGCTGATTTCTCTGGGGGTTGGTTGACTTGTTTCCGAGACGGAGCGTTGATCCGGCGGGGAGGTCATTGGTTGACTTATTTCCGAGACAGAGCGTTGATCCGGCGAGAAGGTCATTGGTTGACTCTAGGTTGTCTGTTGACCGTAGAGTCTTAGAACTGGGGACTTTGCCATGGCTCCGCTTGATTGTCGCGTCTGAATCCTGCTGAAATGAGGAGGAACGCTGTTGTGGGCCTCCAGGCTGTAGATGCGGCTGTCGAGACTTGGAACTAGGAACTCTGCCGTGGCTCCGAGATTGATTGTTGCGTTCAAATCCTGCTGGACTAAGGAGGAATGCTATTGTGGGTCTCCAGACTGTAGATGTGGCCGTCGAGACTTGGCTTTCTTTCTGATGGAGCCTGGTAGGATGATATGGTTCCTTTTTTGTTTGTGCCCCTGGATTGTATACACGGATCGATGTGATCTCACATGTAGGGCAAAAGTTTCATTTTATATGTATTATTTTTTTTGTTTTCTATCCACGATGCTTTATCATTTTAGCTTTTTGTATCGCGAAAGTCGCGATTGCCCAATCATTTCGGTTATTTTTCACGGTGCCCAATCATTTCGGCTATTTTGTATGCATATATTTTACTTGCTGATTTTGTTGCAAGTTGCCCCATCATTTCGGCTATTTCATATGCATTTATGGCTCGCTGACTTTTGCCGTGAGTATGAGACTTGGGATCTGATACCGATTTAGGCATCAGCATCGCTACAACTGAGATATTGTCAGGAGCGAACAAAGGTGGCTTAGCAATCAGGGTTAGGATCCTGTCGACTAAGGCTTTTAACTTCATGAGCCGTAAGGGTCTCATAAAGGTATGTCTCCCTATGAGTCGTGGGGATCTCGTAAGTGCATTTTCTCCTTAAAAATCGTGAGGATTCTTAAGTGTATGTTCTCTTATAAGTCGTAAGGATCTTACAAGAGTGTTTTCTCCTTATAAGTCGAGAGGACTTACAAGGGTCGTTCACCGTGTGAACATATCCCTAATCTCTGGTGGGAGTTTGTTAGGGAAATGTTTATTCGTGCACGTGGATTGTATATAAGGGTCAATATTGAAACGCTTGTAGGACGGTCTAGGAAAGGTGATAGCTTAAGAACAGGTTCAGATCCCTGTAGCTTAAGGCTTTTGAATCTTATGAGCCGTGAGGGTCTCATAAAAGGGTTCTCCTTATGAGTCGTGAGGTTCTCGTAAGTGTAATTTCTCCTTAGGAATCGTGGGGATCCCCAAGTGTGTCACTCCTTTTTGAGTCGTAAGGATCTCACACAGGTAGTTTTCTCCTTACAAGGTCGAGAGGACTTTGCAAGTCTTTTAACGAGATTGCGCCCTTTCGGGTTTTCACAAACTCGCCGGTAGCCCTGTTGTTTTTACTCACGGAGCCCTTTCGTGTTTTCATTCGTGACCATCTTGCTTATGAATGTACCTTTTTTTTCGAGTATGGAACTCAAGATATGATACCAATCTTAGTATCATTATCGCTGAGACTGGAATGTTGCCAGGAGCGAATCATCATTTGCCGTGAAAGGACTCGGAATTTGATACCAATTTAGGCATCAGCATCGCTACCACTGGGACATTGCCAGGAGTGAATCATCATTTGACTTCGTCGGTTCGAGCAAAGGTGGCTTAGCAAACAGGGTTAAGATCCTGTCAACTAAGGTTTTTGACTTTATGAGCCGTAAGGGTCTCATAAAGATATTTCTCCTTAGGAATCGTGAGGATCCCTAAGTGTGTTGCTCCCTTTTGAGTCGTAAGGATCTCACGCAGGTATTTCTCCTTACAAGGTCGAGAGGATCTTGCTAGTGTGCATGAATTTTTTACGAGTCTGCGCCCTTTCGGGTTTTCACAAACATCGCCAGTAGTCCTGCTGTTTTTACTCACGGCGCCCTTTCGGGTTTTCATCCGTGCCCATTTTGCTTGTGAACATACCTTTTTTTTTGGGTTCAAGTGGGATATTCCACTTGACTGCAGGACTCGTTTATAAGCCCCTTGATATTCTTTCTATTCTTTGAGAAGAAAGGACCATCTTACGTAGAGATTCTTCCTCCAGTGAGAAATATGCCCCCTGTGTATACCTCGGGGAGAGAGTACCCACGCCATCGCTATTTTAGTGACAGGTTGTTTCAAAATCGCTCATTTTTTTGTTGAGCGTCGGCGACAAATACTACCTTACCTCCGCTTTTCATTCATCTTCATCAGATGATGAAGGGTCTTTGACTCAGCTGATCCAATCGAGTCATTTTATCCATGAGCTCTTGGAAGGCTGTCGACTTGAAAAGGGTCATATACGAGGACGCCTTTGAATTTGGGTCAAGGATGGCTATGAGCATTCCCATGGCTGCAACTTCATCGATGCGTTGCCTGTATTTGACCAGAGATTTCGCCATCGGTTAACACATTGAACCCAAGTCTCATTCGGTCTAACCCTTTCGTTGACCAGTGCCGTCACGGTAGTGCGTTTATTCACACTAGCGAATCTCTGACAGGTGGGCATCTCCATTTCGTCGAAGGTATTCATGGAGTCATTCGGGAGTTCCGCATACCATTCGAAGGCAATGCCCGCCAGACAGCCGATGAACTGTCAGAGGAGAAGTATATCAATATTGCCGCACATGGGTTTAAATCGCGCAATGTACCGGCGAGAATTCTTAGTTCCTTTGTACATGTGGCACGTTGGAAGTGTGTACTCTGGCAGGTACTGTATTTGATCGTACCATATCGAATACGGTCGACCGGTCTTGATTGATCTATTTGCGGCTTCACTGGAGTAGTGAGTCTTGATTTGCTGAGTGGAATATTCGTTCAGCTTTGCTTTTGAGAACATTTCCTCTTCGGCTGTTGATGAGACTCATAGAGGATTTGAAATGTCACCCTTGTCTTTAAGAGTGACTACCGGCAGTTCATTCGCTTGTGGTTCCGATTGAACTATCATTCCAGCCATATTCTGAAGTAGAAGGGCCATCTGATTCATTTTAGTGTACATTTCTGCCGCTTCTTCATCTCTCTTTTTCAGAGCGCTCTTTAGAAAATCAATATTTGACTCCTTCTCTATTCTTTCTTCGGGTGTGTCCTCGGGACTTTCCTTAGGCGATGGATTAGCGTTTGCTACCGCCTAAGCGAGCATATCCTGCAGCTTTTCACGTTTGCAGTTGAACTTTTGTCAGGGACCGAGTTTGAGGTCGGTGACTAATAGAAGCTCGAACTTCATCTTTAGAATTCACCACATAGACCATGTGAACTACCATGCCCCCAGACTTGGGGTGTTTGGAGTTTTGGCCTTTGGAGTTTGCTTCGGGCTCTTAAGCTTTATTGGGCCTCTTGTTGTAAAAAGCCGCTTTGGTTTTGGGAGGAACCGCTGTATCAGGATCCGTCTTGGGATGAGTCCCCTTCACCTGCTTCCACACCTTATATATAGATGAGGAAAGTTGTCTCAGGGAGCGAACTGGTTTCTTCTCTCATGGGATCTCCATGGGCTGCGGAGACTTCTTCAATATTGCGGTAAGAGAACTTTGTCTAACCTTTCATAACAATTTGAAGCTGTTCCCAGTTGGAACAACAACATTCACCACTGGGGTTGAAATAGGACCATACGGAGAACTGCCCCCAGCTCATTTTGTATGATGCTGATATTGACGTCGATTGTTTCTTACGGCCGGGACTTGAGTAGCTTCAGGATTTTGCCAATCCTGCCCCCTGTTTCCTTTGAGAGCCTAACTATTCTGCCCCCTGCGTCGACCTTGGTCCTTGGAAGGTGCCAGTTTTTGGAGAACTGATTCTGTTGGCAAAGTTGCAGCTTGGGGAACCAGCCTGTAGAAGACAGATTTCCTCTGGGCTTCCTCCATCAGTGTTGAGGCACCGAGGGTAGGAAGTGGGAGTATCGACCCAAAGAGAAGCCCGTTGATTTCTTGAAGAGCCAGATTGCAGAGATTTGAGCCTGCAAGTGGCCCGTACTTGACTCCACCAGATATGACAGAGCCTGAGTTGCTAAGGTGGAAACAAACGCCATTCTTCATAGAGACGAAGCGCCGACTTTAGTATCCCCTCCCCTAAGGGCAACCACAAACATACACACTGTGATTATCTGATCACGGGAAAAAACACGACACACGAAGTGTGGAGTGGAAAGAGGAAAAGGTCCCACCGGGCGTGCCAAAATCTGTTCTCCGCCAAAAGACCGGGAAGACTGACGTTTTGCCTGAATTTAGGGGCGGATGCTATTTGGTTTGATCCTACTACCTCTCCAATTGATTTATGACACCGTATATCGGAGGTTTAGACGGATGCGGCCGTTGTAGCAGACTTCGTCAGATTCCCCCTCATTTGAGGGTTTTTGATTGTGGGGACGCTCTTCCCTGTAGGCGCAAGCCCCTGCAGTTAATTACGCTACCGCATCACGGTAACCACTTTTTCCTTCTCCAGATGGTCACTTCGTGTCGTGTGTGTTTTTTTTGTTTTTCGGTTGCCCGTGGATTGTATACGGAGACTAATTTGTGTTGTCGCCCGTAGGGCGTGGATTAGTCCAAATTCGTATTTTCTTAGATTTGGGTTTTGGGTTAGTTTGTTTAAGGATCGTTAATCTCATTTGAGACTAAAATCAACTTAAACGTTTTTAAAGGATACGTTAGTCTAATTTTAGACTAAAATCAACTTAACCATTTGTTAAGGATACGTTAGTCTAATTTTAGACTAAGATCTACTTAACCATTTGTTAAGGATACGTTAGTCTAATTTTAGACTAAGATCTACTTAACAGGATCATTTAGATCCAACAAGAGAGCATTTGGTCTCTAGTGTTTTAGTTTAGGGACTTTGCGGTCCAGTTTAAAGACGTCATAGTCTGTAAAGTTTAAAGACATCATAGTCTATGAGTTTAAGGACCTCACAGTCCATAAAGTTTAAGGACATCATAGTCCATGAGTTTAAGGACCCCACAGTCCGTAAAGTTTAAGGACGTCATATTCCAGTTTGAAGACGTCATAGTTTATGTGGTTTCGGTTCAACGTTTGGGGATGTACTAAAAGTTATTGGTTATTGGGACCCTCCATCTCTTTGAAGACGTTGTACAACGACATATATCAGAGGTATGAAGAGATGTATCCTTGAACCAATATCCCGATTTGGGGAATGGGATAAACATCAGTTTAGATGTCATATATTAGGAGAACACTAGTCATTTTTGGGACTAGGATTAGTTTGGGGAGACCTGAACATGGGGGCTCGGTTGACTGGTGACCAAAAAGGGTCTTGGCTTCAGAAGACTTGGCTAATTTGAGCTAAGGTGGATTTCCCTTAGTAACCCCATAGTGCTAAGCACTGAATTTGTGTTAAACACTGGACTTTAGAGGAGCTCACGTGTGAACACGTGAGGGGCTCCAAAGTGGGCATTGTTCCTTGAGTTTATTCCCTCATAGATATATTAAAGTGCTGAGCACTTGGCTCATGTGTGAGCATGTGAGGCGCCCGAGATGAGAACTGTTCTCTGGATTTTATTCCTCTTTCATTTATAAGTGCTAAGCACTTAGTTCATCAAACAGTCACGTGAAGACACGTAAGGTGCCTTCAAAATGCGGGCGCTATCTTTGGAATTTTCTCCCTCTGTTATACACCACTGTTTGGGGGTCACGTGGGAACACGTGAGGTGCCCCCAAAATGGGAGCTATCTTGGGTTTATTCCCTTTTTCCTTTTCTGAGTGCTAAGCACTATTGGGTCACGTGAGATCACGTGAGGTACTATGAAGAATGAAAATTGCCTTTGTTTTATTCTCCTTTTCTTTTTCTGAGTGCTAAGCACTATCAAGAGATCACGTGAGGTTACGTGAGATGCCCCCCTAAATTGAGATGTATTTTAGATTTAGTCCCCTTTTTGAAAAGGTTGTTCGGTGGTGCGCCAAGAGTTATTGGTTATTGGGACCCTCCACCTCTCTGAAGACGTTGAAGAATTACAACGACATGTATCGGAGGTGTGGAGAGATGTACTCTTGAACCAAATTCCTGGCCGAGGGGAGAGATCATGGTGGGATGAACATCATTTTAGATGTCATCTGTTTGGAGCTCATTAGCTATCTCTGAGACTGAGATTGGTTTGGGGGACCCTGAGCATGAGGGGCTCGATTGATTGCCCTCGGGAGATTTGATCTAAGTTTGGCTAAAATTGGCCTTTCATGGTGTTAAACATTAATATATGATGGTTGCTCATATGCTCCCACGTGAAGTCTTAAAGTAGTGTTAAAAACTAGTGTATGATCAGTGTTCACGTGCTCCTACGTGAGGCACTTGAAATGGTGTTAAACACTAAGAATTTGAGGCGCTCACGTAGGGTCACGTGAGACGCTAGAAGTTGGCGCTGCTCCTTTGATTTTGTCACGCCCTGCTTCCCAGTGTACGGCGAAGGGAACGCGACGAGGTCCGCTACGTATGTACTCAGAAGTACATACGCTAAGCGTAGCTAAGCAATATAAAATAAATACACAAGAGACAAGAGTATAAAAAGAACAGCAACTTTTATTTATTAACATTCTTTGTACAATACATGGAAAGGAAAATACAACTAAAATAAAGATATCTAAACAGTGGCATAACAGGAAATGGAAAGTACTGAAAAGAAAAGTGTACAATGAAATTATACTGCAGGGTCTTCGGCAAATTGCTCCAAGTTTTCTTGTGTTGGCTCAACTTCTGCCGGGTCCAGGTCACCTGACGACATTCGAAGAAGAGAGAAACAGAATGTCGTCAGCGAACAGATCGCTCGGTAAGTCCCAAAGGTAAGAGGGAAGTAAAGAAGACAGAATAAGAATATACATTTTAAAGTGTAAACTATTGCTGTAATGTTATGTTAACGCTGTTGTTTGTAGCTTGGTACAGAAGGATGCCAGTGTATACGAGGGGGGTCTCTATATGCTAGAGACCAGGGCAAAAGGAAAGTACAAGGAACCGTTAAGCCACGGTACAACAGCAATGGGATTCAGGTTAGGTGTCTTAATCTGACCATCTCGTGCCACCTTTAACACCTTCCGTACCAATCTACCCCTTAAACCCCGTAGTGTTTTAACAGTATTGTTGTATTGTATTGTGTAAGTTGGGCGACTGACCAAAACCATGATATCAGTAAACATGTTGTAACTGCATAATCAGGTAAATGGAATAACAGGATAATGGATGTATATCCATGGTTTGATTCAGTCAAATTATATAAAATGTTAACTGGATTCAGGGATTCATGTATTCATATTGAGTTGGAATATAAAAGAATATAGATTGACTTGAATCATATTCAAGTCAGAAATAGTCAGACTCTAACCCGAGTCAGACTAAAAGAAAGGTAATTTGAAGTTCTATAATTGTTAGGGTCCTTATTGTAATTTATAAAACTTGAGGGGGGTTTATGTAAAAAGTACTTTTGTATAGTTTTCAAAATACACCTCAAGTATTTATTATTCGTCTTTATAGTTATAATGAGTGTGAATTTTATTTGTGTTATTCTAGTGAATATATCCTAATAAAAGTATTATTTGATTTATTTGAAATTCATGGTATTTTAATGTAACTTTTAATCTTGTAATTTTAGAAAAAGTGGAAACTTTATCTTATAATAAAATAGGTGTTTAAATGATAATTATATATATATATATATATATTAATACAAGAATAATTTTAAATAAATATTTTATTTTTCCAAAATCTCATTTTTCTTAAATGTCGTATTTTAAACCTTTCGAGACCGAATGCTCCTTGTGGAGGTCTGAATCTTGCACTACTAGCCCGCGGGTGCACGATGAACCGTACTATCCCTAACGGGTTCCCCAAAGATGGGTTGTAGTGGCGCTTTGCAAAGATTTTATAAATACTATTCATTTAGAAAACGGTTTTATAAAGATAAGGTATTTATTTGTAAAAGGATGTAAATTTCCGTATTTTAGTTTCTAGGGTTTCCTAAGCCAACTAGCCTATTTCTAAGGGTCTAAACGACAAGTCATTAGAAACCTCAAATCGCCTTTTTACCGCCAATTGTGGCCAGGTAAGTACAAGTGAGGAGGGAGGGATCCGCTCACGAATCGTGAGGTGGGCCTTTTAAAGTTACCTAAGCTCACTTGCCTAGCCTAGACACCACAAAGTCAGTTTAGATAAACGATCGATGTCCACAACTTATCGTATTTTTCCTAGTAAGAAATATTTATGTAAAAAATGTAACAAATCTAAACCTTTAAGAATAATTTTATAAAGATTATGGTATTTTAATGAAAGTTTCATTTTATCTTATTCTAAATTTTTATGAAATCATTTTAGGGTTTGTATTTACATGTGTGTGGAGGTAGGTCATTACCTCGTGACTTATTTTAGGGTTTAGTGAAGTTTAGGGGTTAAACATGATATATTAAACATGAGGGTATTTAAGTGAAAGAATACGGTATTTGCAAAAGTTATCATTTCATGTGTGAAAACTCATTCAAATTGATTTTTTACAAGTTTAGTGGTCAAGATGAACATGTTTAGGAATGAGGGAATTGATTAGAAGAAGAAAAATAAACTTTATGGTATTATTGTGAAAAGAATACGATATTACAAGAAAGCTATCATTTCATGTGAGAAACTTTGTCCAAATTGATTTTTATGTGATTAATAGTCATCATGAATATGTTTAGGTATTATGGAATTGGTGACAAGTGAAATTTTGTAGAAAAACCGAATCGGAAATCGGTTTGTTCCGATTTCCGTCGGGTTTCATAATTCCATATTTTGAGAAGTAGAAAAGAGAGAAGAATGGGACTTACGGGTTTCAAACTCTTCTAAAGAGTATAGAGGAACTAGGGGAAACGGCCGCGGTGTTGTTTCGTCGCCGGTTACTTCAAAGAACGTCGCCGGAATCCGTCAGCGCTCCGCCGTGAACTCGGTTTCAAAGCACACTTTCTTGTGAAAATTTCAAGAGAGTAAATCTAAGGTTTTGGGATGAGAGGGTAGTGTTAGTTATATGTATGCCCTAGAGGCCATTACTGTATATTGGATGTATATTGTAGTGGATGCTGGGACATATATAGGTAGGACTTTCTTGCTCGACATGATAGTACGCTATCTGGTTGCTCTTTATCTTAACATGTATACTTCCTGTCTCTCTGATTACATGTTGATAAAGCCCTTAGGATGTGTACTCGACTTCCAGGACTATGATGCAGATCATACTAGTGGGGCCTAGGTAGTCAATGAGTACATCCTTCATTGTTCCTAGTCGTGGGAATATCGAGACGGGGCATCGATATTCCAGAGTAGACTAGCGTATATCTTCTCGACCCATGTGATGGGCGATGGATGATCCCATATCCATTGGTGTTTGACATCGGAGATGGTATGCGGGTGCTCAGTGGAGACTGGGTACACTGAACGGACTCGCCGAGAACTCCCAGATGGTATTATACCTCACGTCAGATGGCAGTTCTCTGGTGACACTGGTACAGCTTAGTCTGTTGACCCGAGATCGTCATAGAGTCTTGTGTGTCTCCCACTGTGCTTTGATTTCCACCCTACCACGGCTCTACTGAGTCGTGCAAACAGGTGGTTTTTGGGTACAGTCCCGATTCACATGGAGGCAATGAGCGATAGGAGGGCATTCGTCTCTCCCGGTATTGGGGGTTGATGTTGCGCTATGCTCGACTGGCCATAACAGGAAATCCCTGGCCAGGGTTGCAGTGATATACTGGTAAGAGTTATCAGTAGTTTCACGAATGTTATGGATCCTACGTCGGCATGACTTATCAAGCTATTGGGGTCTGACGTTTACCACCCCTAGACGAGATATGCGACATATCAGACGAACAGACCGGACTGTACGGTAAGTGTTACTGGTTGGATTCACAGGAGTGTGAGCGGGCTTGCTCGTCGATCTTCTGATCGCTCAATACCCGGGTGGCCGTTATGTTTAGCAGACCGCTTGCGGCTTGTGGGTGTTTGATATGATCATCACCTGCTGCCGGCGTATTGACGAGTCTTTAGAGTCCTACACAGAGGTTTCCTGGCTCAAGCGAAACGAAATAGGAGCGCATATGAGATATGTGCGGGACCGAGAATAATGCGTGTATGTGATACCGTATTTCATTCTCGCGATGAATGTGTCGAATGGTTGTATGCGATATAACCTAGTTATCGAATCAAGGATTGATTCGATAAGCCGATACATTGGATACTGGCCGGTTATATGCGACATGACCGGATCATTGAATCAAGTGTTGATTTAATGATTTAATGTATAATTATATATTTGATATATTACTTTGCATTAACTAGTATTGGTTCACTTTAAATGGATTTTCTCACTTGAATTGTGCAAGTTGTATATGTGATATACATTTGTGCACATGATTGTATCATGTTTGATGATACATGTTTACTTGGTTAAGTGTAAAGAATTAAACCATGGTTAAGTTTATGATTAGGGTTTTCTTTTTTATTTATTTATTTATTTATTTATTTTGGAAAAAGATGAGAAAAGAATGGTTGCTATTTTTGTTTGCTAGTTGAAGATTCTTGAAGCTTTGAATTAGTCCACCATCCTTGTCTTATACTTAACCTTAACCATTCTAGTTAAGCATGGTCCATTCTCTACAATTAACCAAGGGTTAATATATGATAAGTATTGATTTATTTATCCAATAATTCAACACTTATCATATCTTCTTCTTCCATGAAGAAAGCTTGCTACTGTAATGGCAAGTGATGAAAACTAGTGAGAAATCCAAATCTAAAGTCTACCCACTTCCTATTTCTTCATCCTCTACCTCTTGCCAAGTAGTATAGGGTGTTTCCTTCACAAGTTTTCTTGACTTGGTGAAGTTGGAGCTTGATCTAGCGATGCCTCGACGTAGATCATCTTCGGCATCGTCGTCAATGACCTAGCCCGTTTTTCTCTGATGAAGCCGACGCTAGAGCCTAAGATATGATTTGGACAGCGAGGGGACTTCATCACGGAGCCTAGGAGGTGGTGGACCGGATCTACAAAGGTTGTAGCCCCTTTCCTTTAGCTATATTTCCGTTTACTTGCTTGCATCGCCTTGATTTCTAGTTAACGATCCGTATTAGGGTTTGTAGGCACAAGGAATTTTTTTGGATATGTGCATGTTTGATCACTTGTGAGACTCCATTAGAGTGCCTAGGAACCCTACAGGTAGAGGGTAGGGGTCTATTTATAGGGTAGCTAGGGTAGGGTAGGTGAAAGGTTTTGTTTATTAAAAAAATTGTAAAAATTTAAAGAAAAACATTAAAATTTTGTAGTAATTAGGGTGTATTAAAAATTCTGGAACTGATATAATAATTTGGAGTTAACAGGGAGTTATGGGAGACGAAAAGCCACACTTTTCGTTTTGGGACCCCGACCGTTCGACCAACTCCGGCCGGCGGCGCCGGCCGATTTGGCCGGACGGCCGGCCGAGTTGGCCGATCCCGGCCGGGTTCGGCGACGGTCGGGTGCGGGGTTCTCTGACTAAGACTTTGGCATACTCCGTTTTTGGGGTTCAGTTCAACATTTGGGAGTTATGGCCTGTGGATTGTTGGGCTTCCAAGAATTTTTAAAGAAAAATAAACTAAAAATAATGTGGGGCATGGGATTCGAACTCTGGTGGCTTGGTTCAGCAGTGCAAGGTATTACCAATGAACTACAAGCTTCTTCTTGTAATTATTGTAGGGAAATAGATACTTAAAGTGTTATCAGCAACATTAAATACTCCAAGTATACTTCAAATTTAAATCAAATTTATGTATACAAAAATTGGAGTTGTTACAGATTTATTCCTTTTCTGCTTTATAAAAGTTAAGCACTGCTTGGGGGTCACGTGTGGCCACATGAGGTGCCGAAAAATAGGGTTTATTCCCTTTTTTCTTTTATAAGTGCTGAGCACTTCTCAAGGTTCACGTGGGATCACGTGAGACGCCCCAAAAATAAGGTTTATTCCCTTTTCTCTTTTATAAGTGCTGAGCACTTCTCAGGGGTCACGTGGGATCACGTGACTAGATCTCATTCTTTCCCTCTTTGTTCCTCAAAGGTGCTCACGTGAGATCATGTGAGCTTGTAGCGTTTGAATGCTAATGAATTATCAGGCCGTTCTTTTATGGTTCCGAGTGATCAAGTTCTCCTTTTGTTCTTTGTAGGGATTAAATTTCTTTTTAAAGGGTTAAACCCTAGTTACAGAGGAATTAAATTCCTATTTGTTTTGTAAGAGTTAAATTCTTTTGGATTCAGTTCTTTTCCCTAGATTTTGAATCTGCATAACAGAATCTCCCCGATGAGAACTAAATTCTCAACTTGTGAAGAGATCTGCTTCTGCAGATCTTAACCAGAGGAAGAACTAAGTTATTTTTAGAAGAGTTAAACTCTTGGTTTGAGAATTAAATTCTCTTTTTGTGGGAGCTTTTGGGAGGGGTTCCCCTTCTTTAGAGAATTAAATTCTCTCTCTATTTTTCTTCCTCTCTCCCTTCTGTCCGTTCCTCTCCTTGCTCTTATTTATATGAGAGGAAAAAGAATCAATTGTTTAAGGGAATCCCTCATTAAGAGATCATGATTGATTTCAGGATCTTTTGGATCAATCGGTGAATTTTATTCACCGTTAGATTTTTAATCCAAGAGCTCTCTGTTAACAGAGAAGATTTCTTGTTTGTTTAACAAGATTATGAATATCTTGTTAGTTTTAACAAGATTATAATTTTGTTCTATCAAATCTTTTTTGTTTAACAAGATCAGAAATGTATTTTCTTAATATGGATATCTTGTTAACATAGAATTTTATTCTTGTTATAAGATTAGGAAAATATTTTCTTATGATAGATTTTTTACTCTACCAAGTTATCACCACTGGATCTTTGATCTAAGGGTCCTCTGTTTAACAGAGAAGATATTTCTAGTTTAAGAAAGATTAAGAAAATATTTTCCAAATAGAATTTAATTATAGAATTTGATAGGAACATTTTAAATTAGGTTGCTCACATGCTTTGCATGTGATTGGCAAAAGCACTCACGTGTTTAACACGTGACCCCTAGTGTGGGTTTTAGCCTGTGTATGTTCAGAGCGATCACGCGTGTAACACGTGAGGCATGTTTGGTGCTTGGTTATTTATGTTCAGCGTTCATATGCTTTGCATATGAGCGCCCACGTGTTTTACACGTGATGCCTGTTTGGCCCTTGATTATTCAGCGCTCATATGCTTTGTATATGAGTGCCCACATGTTTTACATGCGATGCCTGTTTTTTGAGGATTCTCCCCCCCTTTTTGTAAGAGAACAAGTAGCTCTTGGCCGAAAATTTTGGCGGGAACAAGTGTGACTTTGCAGGGATTCACCCTTGCAGATTTAGGTAGTATTTTTGAAGAGTACAACAAGTTATGTATTCACTTTGGCTAGTATGGCTGTAAGTTTGATGTCTAAACTCCATAAAAGTGTTGTTTTATCAACCACTAAAGTTGAGTATATGGCTATATCTGATGCTGCAAAGGAGATGATTTGGTTAAAAAAATTTCTGAAGGAGTTGGGCAAAGAGCAAGACAATAATGCTCTTTTTAGTGACAGTCAGAGTGCTATTCATCTTGGAAAGAATCCAATATTTCATTCAAGAACAAAACACATCCAGTTGAGATATCGTTTTATCCGCGAGCTTATAGATGGTGGAATATTGTCATTAGAGAAGATTCCTGGATCAAAGAATCCGGCAGATATGTTTACCAATATTGTTACTATTGAGAAATTGAGTCTGTGTAATGCCTCAGTTGGTCTCCATGATTAATGATGAGGAGGCCCCGCACTAGGAAGTATTTTTTATGAGAAGGAAATAAGATTACGATAAAAACTCTTTTGACTTGATTTTCCTAATAGAATGTTGAAGCCTAGTATACGAAAATAGAATTCCAAGTTTTTTTAGAAAGTATCGAGATTTATTAGTTATTAAGTCAAGGTGGTGATTGTTGTAAATGACTTAAAACTTTAGTAGCCCATGTGTTTTGTGAAGCCAATTTGTTTGACTTTGTGAAGGAGTGAAGATTGCTATCATTATTTAGAGGGGACAAAGCATGCGAAGATTGTTGAAGAAAAAAAATTTGTGAAAGGGTAGTGGCATATCACATAGGGAAAGCTGTGCTTCTTTTGAAAATAAGAAAGAGGGTCAAAGTCATTAAATGCAGTGGAAGAAAATTGCAAACGGATGTATGCTTTAAGATTGCTATAAAAAGCAATCAAAGAGATTTATTCTCTGACCACCCAATCAAGAAGAAGCGAAGTGTATCAGACTTCATTCTCCATTCATCAGAAAAATTGTGTGAGGGAAAATACAAAGAGTGATTATTGCAAGTTTGCAGTAAAAGAAAAGAGTTTGTAAACTTATATCTTGTAAAAGAGAGAAAATAAGAAAAACTAGTGCGACAAGTGGACTAGATAAATTACTGAACCACTATAAATCGTATGATTCCATTTTATTTATATGGTTATTTTCTTTCATTCATCATTTTCTCCCATATATTCGGTGGATCTATTCTTAACAAACACTTGTATTGGACGGTGATCATAGAGGGAAGTTCTCGTGTAATTCTTTCTTGATAGGGGAAGCTTCATCGTCGGTTTGTAGGATGGGTAAATCTTGTTTTTGTGCTGTTTGGTGTGCTTTTTGATAACTTATATTATTTTTGTAGTTGTTCGGTTAGTCTTTTTCAAGTAGATCCGAATCATGCGATCCTGATAGATTTTTCGCTGTGACACTTGGTGTGATTTGTGATTCCTTCGAGGATCACGTGTAAAGAAATTACAATAAGTGGTATCGGAGTTTCAGATTTGGTGTTTTCAGATTATTTGGGGAGATGTCATCTACGCATTACAAGGTGGACAAGTTTGATGAGTGGAACAAGTTTGGACTTTGGAGGTTGAAGATGACGACTATTCTCAAGCAGTAGAGGTGTTCCCCGCCGAATCACGCAGATGCGACCGCGCAGGTCCGTCTGGCCTGAAATTCGGGGCAGATGCTAATTGGTGTTATCCGTCCACCTCTCCGAAGATGCCAAGTTGATTTATGGCACCATGTATCGAAGGTTTAAACGGATGCGGCCGATATAGCAGACTTCGTCAGATTCCCCCTCGCTTGAGGGGTTTTTGATTGTGGGGACGCTCTTCCCTGCAGGCGCAGGCCCCTGCAGTTAATTACGCTACCACATCGCGGTAACAACTTTCTCATTCTCCATATGGTCACTTCGTGTCGTGGGTGTTTGTTTTGTTTGTGGTTGCCCGTAGATTGTATACGGAGACTAATTTATGTTGTCGCCCGTAGGGCGTGGATTAGTCCAAATCCGTATCTTCTTAGATTTGGGTTTGGGGGTTTGGATTAAGGATACGTTAGCCTCATTTGAGACTAAGATCAACTTAAACGTTTGTTAAGGATATGTTATTCTAATTTCTAGACTAAGATCAACTTAACAGGATCGTTTAGATCCAACAAAAGAGCATTTAGACTCCATTGTTTAGTTTACGGACATTTCGGTCGATTACCAGTTTAAGGACATGGTGGTCCAATGTTAGTTTAAAGACATCCCGGTCAAGGTTAAGGACATTATAGTCCGTGGAATGTATGTCTGTCGGGACCCGTCACCTCTCTGAAGACGTTGACGAATTACAACGACAAATATCAGAGGAGTTCAGAGATGTACCCTTGAACCAAAATTGATTTGGGGATCTATAGTCCAATTTGGGACTAAAGTCTGTTTGAAGGTTTATGAGCATATGGGCTCAGTTGATATGAGTTGAACATTTTATTGTTTTGGATATTGAGCCTTTACTTGGGCTCGGCCCTTTTAATAATACATAGCATTTATCAGAACAAAGTATGTTCTGACAGTGCGCCACGTGGCGCGTCAGGCGCTTTGTGCCAAGGAAAGAGTGCATTGCGTTTCTGCTGGATAGCGCACACGAGGAGGACACGTGTCGCGCTTAGCGCTAGTTTGTTGGCGCATTGCGCTTTTAATTTATGAGCGCGGTGCGCTAGTTTGTTGGCGCACCAGTGAGTGACACGTGGCGCGCTTGGCGCTGAGCGCCAGCTCATGAGCGCAGTGCTCTGTTTTTAGAAGCGCAAAGCGCAGATTGTGTCTCTGGTTGACACGTGGCAGGTTTTGGCGCTGAGCGCCGGTCCAAGGAGCGCAAGGGCGCAGTTCATGAGTGCAAGGCACTTTTTAATAGCGCAAAGCGCTTCTGATCAATTTTAAGATCAAAGAACAAATTTATGTTCTTCAAAGGAGGCTTTGCCTCAAGATCAAAGAACAAAAATTCTTGTTTTTTTTATAAAAGGCTCTGCCTTTATAGATCAAAAGATCTATGAATGAAGTAAAATACTTCTTTTAATCTTTTTGATCTTTTCTTTTAAATCAAAAGATCTTGGTCTTTTTATAGATCTAAGATCTTTTTAGAAGATGGTTCTTCTTTTTTATGAGATGGATTTCTCTGTTATTCAAGAACATAGTTCTTTACCTTTAAGATGAAGAAAAATCTTCTTTTTCTTAAGAGTTTGCTCCTTTTTGCAGAGGGTTTTCTCTCTCTTCTTCTGTATCTCCCTGTGTGTCTCTATGTTTTAGACTTGAAGTCTAGAGTCCTTTATATAGGGGCAAATGATTTATTGAATTGGTTAGAGAGATCTTTCTCTGATTGATTTGGGAATATTTTCCACCGTTGGATCTTTGATCCTAAGGCTTCTGTTTTACAGAAGATAATCTTCTTGTTTTTAACAAGATTGGAAAGATCTTTTCATAACAGAATTTTAGTTCTGATTAATTAATAATTTATTATTAATAGATCTTTTGATCTAACGGTGGGGGAATTTTAATTCTAGCGCTGGCTCACCTTGCGCTAGCGCACCTGCGCTTGACACGTGGCGCGCAGCGCAGAGCGCAGCGCAACTGTGCTAGCACGCCCGTGTTTGACACGTGGCGCACAGCGCAGAGTGCTGGATCTGAAGCGTTGCTTCAATTTAAATTTTGAATTTTGGAGCAGAGTTTTGCTTTGATTGGGGGTGCGCTGCCTAGGGCGCAACGCTCCTGGCGCTGGCGTGTCTGCTTTTGACACGTGGCGCGCAGCGCGCAGCGCGCAGAATCTGAAGTGTTGCTTCAATTTTTAATTTAGATTTTTAATATAGAGCTTTGCTCTTATTGGGAAAAGGAAGCGTCGCTTCATTTCAAATCTTGGAATTTCAATAGAGCTTTGCTCTGATTGGGGAAACAAGAGGGTTCATAAGATTATCTTTGCAAAAGACAGTATTCCAAAAACGACCACGGAGGATAAGAAAGAAGAGATGGAGAACAAGGCCTTCAGTTCGACACAGCTTCACTTGGTTGACGAAGTTCTTTGCGAGGTCGAGCAAGAGTCTATGGCAGCGGGGTTATGGAGCAAGTTAGGAGTCCCTATACATGAAGAAGTCGCTTACAAATCATCACTACTTTAGGCAATGATTGTATACGTTAAAGATGAAGAAGGGCCATCCGTCAAAGACCTCTTGGACGAACTTAACCAGATCATTATGCACTTACGGAATGTGGAGGTGAAGATAGAAGATGAGGATAAGGCGATGATTCTGCTTTGTTTGTTGATCTCAGAGTATGGACAGTTCGTTAAGTCGATGGTGTATGGCCAAGATAAGCTTTCTTTAAAGGATGTCAAAGCATGTCTGCACAGTGAGGTGTTGAGAGAGAATGTCGTAGGTGACAAGAGCAGTCAGGATGATGCATTATCCGTTACATAGCGTTCAAATGGAGGCTCTAGGGGAAAATAAAAAAATCATAAGAATGACAAGTGCTTTATTTGTAAAGAAAGCAGGCATCGGAAAAAGGTTGTCCGAAGCACAAGGAGAAAGGTAAGTAGATGTGTTCCGGAGCTTCAGTTGCGATGGAGGATTCGGATGAGGGCGGTGATGGTTCGATTCTATCGGTATATGCGACTTCAGACGCACATGGATCATAGATGTTGGATTTGGGGTGTTCGCTCTATGTGACTCTGAATCAGAGTTGATTTGCTACATACAGTTCAATTGATAGAGGTTCGGTCTTTATGGCGAATGGTACATTGAGCTAAGTTGTTGGGATTGGTACAATTCGGATCCCCATGTATGATGGGAGAGTTCGGACGTTGACTGATGTCAGACACGTGTCAGATATTGTAACACTTTGAAAATCGTTTAGGCAGTTTTTCGATAATCGGTAAAATAATCGGTATTTTCCGTAAAATGTAAAAATAATTATTTTTCAATATAGGCCTAATTATAAAAAATTTAGATAAGAAATTACTAGGAATTGGTTAGTTAATTGTCACTTATAAATTTCTAGTAATTTAAATTTTTTTCCTTAATTAATTATTTTTAATATTATTTTAAGCCTTTAAATATACATTAAATTAGTGATAAATATAAATTTGAATAGGTCAATTACACACATATGAACCATGACAACTAAAATCTAGTTTGTAACATTAGCATGTAACTCCAAGTTCTAGTTAGTTTTAGGATTGCAACTATAGAAAAGCTATATAAAGTAAAATGGGAATAGAAATGGGTGTAAATTGTAAATTACATATGAAAGTTTTTCTTAGCCTAGAAAATTCAACACACACCCACATCAAATCCTCCTCTTCCCTGGCCAAAATTCTGCTGGAAATTTTCCCCCCAATGTCCATATTAATTTAGAAGAAGAGAAAACTTAAAAGGGGGTTTAATGAAAAATGGGTGTGAATGCATTAATTGGACTTAATGAGTTGCTTAGTCTAGAAAATTCTACACACTCTCACACCAACCCATTTCCCCCATTTCTAGCCGACCCTCACTACAGTGAGAAACCCCCAAAATCCCCACTCATTCTTCATCTCATTTCATCAGGAATTCATCAAAAAATCCAAGAAAATCTACACAAAAACCTACAAACTCAAGCTAATTCCTCATCCAATTCTCCTTGGCTATTCTAGCTTGAATCTTGGAGCAGTGTAGCCATCCTTGGAGGCTAAGTGCAAGCTAGAATTCTAACTTGTGAGATAAAATTCTAACCTTTTAGCTAAATTGTAGTTTAATTATGCTAATATAGAATTTTAAAGTGTGAAAATTGGTTGTAATTGCTTGTTTAAGGAATTCAAGAAAGGGTTTGATTTTGGAATTAGGGTTTGAAGTATTTCAAATAGGTTAAATTAAGTGTAGTGGCTATCTAGTGGTTTAGTTTGGATGATTGTGCGATGTTGTGATCACTTTATCGCAAATCCGCGATGTTTGCACCAAATTTTCAATTTTAGTGCTTACTAGGTTTTCTAAATTCTTAGGAGGTGGATTAATTTTGAAAACTTGATTATATTATTAGCATCTCCTATGATATTTAGGGTGTGTGAATGCGAAATTTGGTTTGATCGGGTTTAGTTTTGACGGTTGTTCCGAACGACGATCCTAGTTAAGGTTATAGTGATTATCGTGTGTGTTCCGCGCACCAAGTACACGTTGTGCCTAACTTGTGGACGTTGATTCTTTCATTTTGTGATTTTGCGTCGTTTCAGGAATATGTAATCTTATGTTTTGTGTAGTGCGATTTTAGGATCGGTTGCGGAAATATAGGATGCGGCGCGCAAAGGCAAGGCTGTGGTTGGATCAGATTAGCGAGGCGTCTGGGTGAGTAGATGTACACATCTATGGGGGAATCGTCTGGATGGCGCGAGGCGCCCGACATTTAGGGTTGCTAGTAGTAGTTGCATTCATATGCATATCTTTCTAGTTATTCATCTGCTGGCATCGCATGGTTATCTATGTATCTATGTGTGATATCACCTCTTAGGACACTTGCACCATTACCATTGGCTCATGTTGCACGCGCACTATTCATGTGAACACACACACGCCTTTGGTAATTGCCATGCCATGAGCACTTCAGAACCTGCTTAGTTCAGTATCAAACACTTATATCATACATGATACATTGAATTGCAAAGCATGCATATACCTCACTTCATTATCATGCTTATATAGATTCCTCGTCATAAACTACATTGCATAATATTGATATCATAAGCATCTATCATTCATAACATGTCAGATGTTATGATTTCTTAAGGATTTCGGTATTGATGAGATTTCTGGATTTTGGAGAAAACCGCAAGAATTTTCCAAACTCATTATGTTTTAAAAAGGCAAGTTGCGGTTTTCTCATGATGTATGTGTCGTCCACCATGAGTTTTCATATTTTCTGTTGGATTTCAAGACTCGATTCGAGGAGTGGATGAACCATCTTGGGTATATGGTGGGCCCGATATGGTATCCCGGGACAAGAAGCTTGAGTTGTAGACGATGAGCCTGGCAGGGGAAGACTACCTACCGGTGATGTTTGGCGCGGCGGATATCCGGAGGATACCGACCGTTGTCGTGAGATTTGATGATATGGGCCGATCCGGACTGACAGAGCCTGAGGTATTGAGATATTGACATAGTGAGACATTGAGACAGATATACTTCCATATTTGGTGTCGATGCTTGACACGGTTTTCGGATGATTTCATTGATGGTATCTTAGCTATTGTAAAGATATTTTTCTAAGTTAAGAATGCAGAGATCATCGTATTTAAACACTTAAAGATTTCGTATTGATTTTGCATCCATGCACATACATATTAGTAGCATCGCATCATACTTAGATATGCAGGTTGTGATGCATTGCGTGCATTCTTACGATAGCCTTATTAGATGTTACTTGCTACTCACGAGCTGGCAACTCACCCCCGTTGTGCCACAGTGTCTTGTAGGTTGGACACGTCAGCCTTGCAGCAGCGGGCGTGTTGTTTCATTGGCTTCTTTTGTTCGGACTCGCAACATTGCTCGTAGGTGGGTTGCGAGGACACTTTTGTCTCTTTTTGTACTATCATTGTATCTAGTATTCTCCATCTACCACTTCTTATTTTGTATATGCGACCTAGTGATGGGACTGAGAGATTTGTGTATATGTGGTTCCTCTGGGGTCGAGCCCACTTGAGCCGACGTTGTGTTTTTCTTATTTTTGGGTTTCTTTATGCTTATTTGCTTAATATTACATATATATTGCATGTGGTTGTGATCCGCCTTGGGCGAAGAGCTAGCTCCCGCTTGGGGATACCATTATATCATTACAGGTATATATATCTTGTTGTACCCATTTTGGGACCAGTATTTAAAAAAGAGACTCTGCCGAAATTTTCGGAAAATTTTGATGTTTTTAAAAAGGGATTAATATAACTTAATTGGTTTATAAATCGTTTTCATAAAAGGTTTTCCTTCACTCTTATTGCTTATGATTTAGACTTTTTGGGCTTTGGCTGACTTAGGTTACGTTACGCCTTGAGACGTCTCGTAATCTAAGTGCCAGTCACGTTCTGTACTTTCGGGTCGTGACAAAATTGTTATCATAGCGATAAGTTTTACCTTTCTGAGTGTAGGACGACCCTTGGTAGATGGAGTAGGTGACTTAAGCAGAGTGGCGTAGCGTGTGTATGTTCCGCGGCGCCCAGCAAGCAATAGCATCCTGCTTCTTGTGACAGAAGCATACTTACGATACGGTACTCCGCCTAAGTGACCTTAGGACATGATTGCTTGTATTTCCCTTCTTAATTCCATGCATCCCTTGATTCAATTGCAATGTTCTTATCGCTCCTGTTTCTTATTCCAGCTTCGATGTCGTCAAAGACTACGAGGGCTCAGAGGGCTGCCACTAGGGATGAGATTCGAGCGGGCTCGTCTGAGGCGAGGATCGAGCGGGATGATACGCCTGCCCCTCAGGGTCAGATTGATCCGCCTTCTCCAGACCATATTGCTAGATTAGAGGCCGGTATGCAGGAGTTGCGACAGATGATGGAATCTTTAGTTGAGGCCAGTCGGGCACAGAGATCTGAGGACATTCCTTCCACCGCACAGACCACTATTGTACCTGCTGCCCAGACGGTTGCTCCTGCTACTACTATCCCCGTATCATTACAGGAGTTTATGAGGCTGAGACTTCCAACCTTTACCGGCACGGATGCGACAGAGGACCCGCAGGCATTTCTTGATAGGATGACTAGGATTTGCTGTTCGTTGAGGTGTTCTGATGATAGATGGGTAGAGTTTACGAGTTTTCGTCTGGAGGGCCTTACTCAGACGTGGTACGATTCAGTAGAGAGAGGCCGAGCTGCAGGTCTACCTCCTATGACCTGGGACGAGTTCACAGCTGCATTTCTTACCCGTTTTCTTCCACAGAGTGTCTGAGATGCTCGAGCCCGTAGTTTTGAGTCTTTGCGCAAGACTCCTGGGATGACAGTGTCTGAGTATGATATACAGTTTACTTAGTTGTCTCAATATGCTCCGTACCTAGTAGACACTGAAGAGAAGAGGATAAAAAGGTTTGTGCGAGAACTCGACACATAGTTATTCCTTACCATCGGCACCCAGCACTTTAATACATACGCAGCCGCGATGGATGCAGCCTTACTTTTGGAGGAGCACATTTCTGAGACTCCGGTCGTTTCTGGGCCGAAGCGGATTCGTACCGATGCGCCAGCCCAGCGGCAGGTGGGTAGACACCGTGATAGATTCTTTCTGGGAGATGGTGGCGGCAGCGGATTGAGACGGGGTCAGTTATTTGGTTCTTGTCCGCAGACCCAGCAGTCGTCGCCAGGATGTTTTCGGTGCGGGAGTCAGTACCATCGTATCAGAGACTGTACCATGGGGCGCCAGAGCACGGCGACAGTCCCATATGTGACCCTACCACCTTCACCACCTCCTCAAAGAGCTTTACTTCCTATCCCTGATGATGCTCCATGCCAGGCAGATACTCCTAGAGGTCGTGGGCGTGGCGGTCCTGTTCAGAGAGGAAGAGACGATAGAGGCTGAGGCAGAGGCAGAGGACAACCAGCTATTAGTGGTTGACAGGCCCGAGTATTCGCTTTGACTCCGCAGGATGCGCAGGCATCCAATGCCGTTGTGACAGGTACTCTGCCAGTATGTTCTTTGATGCACGGGTATTATTTAATCTAGTCTCCACACATTCTTATGTATCCTCATACTTTGCACCGAGGTTGGGCCGAGAGTCTTCTTCGTTAGATCATCTGCTTATTGTTATTACTCCAGTAGGCGAGTCTTTTGTTGCTCGTTTTGTGTACCGATCGTGTCCGTTCGTATCGGGGAGAGAGATTCATCAGTTGATTTGATTCTCCTCGATATGCTAGACTTCGACGTTCTTCTTGGTATGGACTTGCTAGCCACATGTTATGCATCCATGGACTATCGCGAAAAGGCAGTCAGATTTAGCTTTCCTGGTGAGCCGGTTCTTGTTATTCAGGGAGATCGTAGCGCCACCCTTCCCAGCTTGATTTTTTCTCTTCGCGCTGGTTAGCTCTTGCAGAAAGGGTGTCAGGAATTCTTAGCCTATATTTGTGATACTACCGCCACAGAGGTTCCGTTGGACCAGGTCCCTGTTGTGAGAGAGTTTCCTGATGTATTCCCTGACGAGCTGCCTGGTCTGCCACCAGAGCGCGAGATTGAGTTCTGCATTGACTTGATCCCCGGCACGGGGCCTATTTCTATACCGCCTTATCGGATGGCCCCGGCGGAGCTTAGAGAGCTGAAGGATCAGTTGCAGGACTTGCTGGATAAGGGGCTTATCCGACCGAGTGTGTCACCTTGGGGTGCTCCCGTCCTATTTGTTAAGAAAAAGGACGACAGTATGCGCTTATGCATTGATTGTCGTCGGCTGAACCGGGTTATTGTGCGGAACAGATATCCCCTACCCCGCATTGACGACTTATTTGATCAGCTCCAGGGTGTGGGGTATTTCTCGAAGGTTGATTTATGGTTAGGTTATCACCAGTTGCGGGTTCGGAAGGATGATATTCCGAAGACTGCTTTCCATACACGATATGGTCATTACGAGTTCTTGGTGATGTCGTTCGGGCTCACCAGTGCCCCGACAGTATTTATGGACTTGATGAACCGTGTATTCAGGCCGTATCTTGATCAGTTCATCATTGTTTTCATTGACGACATCTTGGTTTATTCTCGGAGCCGGGAGAAGCACGAGCAGCACTTGCGTATCACATTGCAGACTTTGAGGGAGTATCAGCTGTTCGCCAAATTTTCCAAGTGCGCATTATGGCTAGACAGTGTCGACTTCTTGGGTCATGTGGTGACGAGAGATGGTATTTGTGTGGACCCGAAGAAGATCGAGGCAGTTCAGCGTTGGCCCAGGTCGGTATCAGTTACTGAGGTTCGCAGCTTTTTAGGTCTGGCCGGCTATTATCGACGTTTTGTCCAGGATTTCTCCCGTATTGCTGCACCGTTGACCGGGTTAACCCGGAAGGGGGTTCCTTTTGATTGGACCGAGGCATGTGAGGATAGCTTCCAGCTGTTGAAGACTCGTCTGACTACTACACCAGTGTTATCATTGCCTTCAGGATTAGGCGGTTTTGTGGTATATTGTGATGCTTCTCGAGTGGGGTTGGGCTGTGTATTAATGCAGCACGGCAGGGTTATCGTGTATGCTTCTCGGCAGTTGAGGAAGCACGAGCAGAACTACCCCACTCATGATTTAGAGATGGCTGCAGTGGTGTTTGCACTCAAGATCTGGAGACATTACCTATACGGCGAGTCATGCCAGATATTCACAGACCACAAGAGCTTGAAGTATATCTTTCAGCAGCGAGATCTAAATCTGAGACAACGCCGTTGGATGGAGTTGGTAAAAGACTATGACTGCGAGATTCTATACCATCCAGGCAAGGCGAATATGGTGGCGGATGCTTTGAGTAGGAGACCCGGAGGTAGCCTATCTTGTTTGAGTGCAGTACAGATGCAGTCGACGGCGGATTGGCAGGTTTTATGTGACAGCAGAGTGCAGTTCGAGTTTACTCCTACAGGGGGACAGCAGGCCCATTTCAGAGCACGCCCACAGTTACTTGACCGTATCCGCGAGGCACAGTCCGGTGATGCCCGTATTTTAGAGATTATCGAGCAGATTCAACAGGGCAGAGGTTCCGAGTTCGTGATTGATGACCATGGGATACTTTGATTTGGGACTCGACTGTGCGTACCAGATTCTGAGGGACTGAGGCGTGATATTCTTGAGGAGGCACATAGATCAGTATATAGTGTTCATCCAGGAGGTTTACTGGTGGGACGGGATGAAGAAGGATGTTACGGACTTCGTATCAAGATGCCTGACTTGTCAGCAAGTCAAGGCCGAGCACCAGAGGCCAGCCAGCGAGTTACAGCCTTTGCCCATTCCTGAGTGGAAGTGGGAACAGGTCTCCATGGAGTTCATTGTGGGTCTACCCAGAACCAGTCGAGGGTATGACTCTATTTGGGTGATTGTAGATCGACTGACGAAAGCGGCTCACTTTCTGCTAGTAAAGACCACTTTTGGATTTGCTCAGTACGCCCAGGTTTATATTGATGAGATCGTGCGACTGCATGGCGTCCCGACTTGCATCGTGTCCGACTGGGGCACCCAGTTTACCAGCCGATTATGGCAGAAACTTCAGGAGGCTTTAGGTACCCGATTGAGTTTTAGCACAGCTTTTCATCCGCAGACTGATGGTCAGTCAGAGCGTACTATTTAGACTCTTGAGGACATGCTCAGAGCTTGTGTTTTAGATTTTGGTGGTAGCTGGGATCGTCATTTGCTCTTGATCGAGTTCTCCTACAATAATAGCTTCCAGGAGACGATTCAGATGGCACCTTTCGAGGCTTTATATGGGAGGAAATGTCGATCGCCCGTATGTTGGACAGAGCTCAGGGAGAGCAGTATTTTGGGACCGTAGATCGTACAGGAGACGACCGAAAAGATACAGTTGATTCGGGACAGGATGAGAGAGGCCCAGAGTAGGCAGAAATCATATGCGGACAGGTGCCGTTGCCGACTCGAGTTCGCTGTTGGTGATCATGTTTTCTTGAGGGTCTCTCCGATGAAGGGCATGATGAGATTTGGGCGGAAAGGGAAGTTTAGTCCTAGATATGTTGGTCCCTTCGAGATCCTAAAGCGTGTTGGTTCGGGGGCTTATCGGTTAGCTCTTCTGCCCAGCTTCCTAGATGTTCACCCCGTGTTCCATATTTCAATGCTCCATAAGTACCTTCATGACCCTTCTCATGCGATTCAGCACCAGACGATCCAGCTGGAGCACGATCTTTCATTCACCGAGCAGCCGGTGGTCATTTTGGATCGGCAGGTAAAGAAATTGAGGTCGAAGGTTATACCGTCCGTCAAGGTTCTTTGACGTGGCTCGAACAGCGAGGAGGTCACCTGAGAGACTGAGGACGAGATGAGGAAGAAATATCCCCATCTTTTTGAAGGTACGCGTAGTTAAATTTTAAATTCGGGGATCGAATATCTTTAAGGGGGGAAGATTGTAACACTTTGAAAATCGTTTAGGTAGTTTTTTGATAATCGGTAAAATAATCGGTATTTTCCGTAAAATGTAAAAATAATTATTTTTCATAGGCCTAATTATATAAAATTTAGATAAGAAATTACTAGGGATTGGTTAGTTAATTGTCACTTATAAATTTCTAGTAATTTAAATTTTTTTTCTTAATTAATTATTTTTAATATTATTTTAAGCCTTTAAATATACATTAAATTAGTGATAAATACAAATTTGAATGGATCAATTACACACATATGAACCATGACAACTAAAATCTAGTTTGTAACATAATTTTTTTAGCATGTAACTCCAAGTTCTAGTTAGTTCTAGGGTTGCAACTATAGAAAAGCTATATAAAGTAAAATGGGAATAGAAATGGGTGTAAATTGTAAATTACATATGAAAGTTTTTCTTAGCCTAGAAAATTCAACACATACTTACATCAAATCCTCCTCTTCCCTGGCCGAAATTCTGCTGGAAATTTGCCCCCCAATGTCCACATTAATTTAGAAGAAGAGAAAACTTAAAAGGGGATTTAATGAAAAATGGGTGTGAATGCATTAATTAGACTTAATGAGTTGCTTAGTCTAGAAAATTCCACACACTCTCACACCAACCCATTTCCCCCATTTCTGGCCGACCCTCACTGCAGTGAGAAACCCCTAAAATCCCCACTCATTCTTCATCTCATTTCATCAAGAATTCATCAAAAAAATCCCAGAAAATCTACACAAAAGCCTACAAACTCAAGCTAATTCCTCATCCAATTCTCCTTGGCTATTCTATCTTGAATCTTGGAGCAATGAAGCCATCCTTGGAGGCTAAGTGCAAGCTAGAATTCTAACTTGTGAGATAAAATTCTAACCTTTTAGCTAAATTGTAGTTTAATTATGCTAATATAGAATTTTAAAGTGTGAAAATTGGTTGTAATTGCTTGTTTAAGGAATTCAAGAAAGGGTTTGACTTTGGAATTAGGGTTTGAAGTATTTCAAATAGGTTAAATTTAGTGTAGTGGCCATCTAGTGGTTTAGTTTGGATAATTGTGCGATGTTGTGATCACTTTATCGCAAATCCGTGATGTTTGCACCAAATTTTCAATTTTAGTGCTTACTAGGTTTTCTAAATTCTTAGAAGGTGGATTAATTTTGAAATCTTGATTATATTATTAGCATCTCCTACGACATTTAGGGTGTGTGAATGCGAAATTTGGTTTGATCGGGTTTAGTTTTGACGGTTGTTTCGAACGACGATCCTAGTTAAGGTTATAGTGATTGTCGTGTGTGTTCCGCGCACCAATTGCACGTTATGCCAAACTTGTGGACGTTGATTCTTTCATTTTGTGACTTTGCATCATTTCAGGAATATGTAATCTTATGTTTTGTGTTGTGCAATTTTAGGATCGGTTGCGGAAATATCGGACGCGGCGCGCAAAAGCAAAGCTGTGGTTGGATCAGATTAGCGAGGCGTCCGGGTGAGTAGATGTACACATCTATGGGGGAATCGTCTGGATGGCACGAGGCACCCAACATTTAGGGTTGCTAGTAGTAGTTGCATTCATATGCATATTTTTCTAGTTATTCATCTGCAGGCATCGCATGGTTGTTTATGTACCTATGTGTGATATCACCTCTTAGGACACTTGCACCATTACCATTGGCTCATGTTGCACGCGCACTATTCATGTGAACATACACACGCCTTTAGTAATTGCCATGCCACGAGCACTTTAGAACCTGCTTAGTTCAGTATCAAACACTTACATCATACATGATACATTGAATTGCAAAGCATGCATATACCTCACTTCATTATCATGCTTATATAGATTCCTCGTCATAAACTACATTGCATAATATTGATATCATAAGCATCTATTATTCACAACATGTCAGATATTATGATTTCTTGAGGATTTCGGTATTGATGAGATTTCTGGATTTTGGAGAAAACCACAAGAATTTTCCAAACTCATTATGTTTTAAAAAGGCAAGTTGCCGTTTTCTCGTGATGTATGTGTCGTCCATCATGAGTTTTCATGTTTTCTGTTGGATTTCGAGACCCGATTCGAGGAGTTGATGAACCGTCTCGGGTACATGGTGGGCCCGGTATGGTACCCCGGGGCAAGAAGCTCGAGTTGTAGACGTTGAGCCTGGCAAGGGAAGACTACCTACCGGTGATGTCTGGCGAGGCGGATATCCGGAGGATACCGACCGTTGTCGTGAGATTTGATGATATGGGCCGATCCGGACTGACGGAGCCCGAGGTATTGAGATATTGACATAGTGAGACATTGAAACAGATATACTTCCATATTTGGTGTCGATACTTGACACGGTTTTCGGATGATTTCATTGATGGTATCTTAGCTATTGTACATATATTTTTCTAAGTTAAGAATGTAGAGTTCATCGTATTTAAACACTTAAAGATTTCGTATTGATTTTGCATCCATGTACATACATATTAGTAGCATCGCATCATACTTAGATATGCAGGTTGTGACGCATTGCGTGCATTCTTACGATAGCCTTATTAGATATTACTTGCTACTCACGATCTGGCAACTCACCCCCGTTATGCCACAATGTCTTGCAGGTCGGACCCGTCAGCCTTGCAGCGGCGGGCGTATCTTTTCATTGGCTTCTTTTGTTCGGACTCGCGACATTGCTCGTAGGTGAGTTGCGAGGACACTTTTGTCTCTTTTTGTACTATCATTGTATCTAGTATTATCCATCTACCACTTCTTATTCTGTATATGCAACCTAATGATGAGACTGAGAGATTTGTGTATATATGGTTCCTCTGGGGTCGAGCTCACTTGAGCCGACGTTGTGTTTTTCTTATTTTTGGGTTTCTTTATGCTTATTTGCTTGATATTACATATATATTGCGTGTGGTTGTAATCCGCCTTGGGCGAAGAGCTAGCTCCCGCTTAGGGATGCCATTATATCATTACAGCTATATATATCTTGTTGTACCCGTTTTGAGGCCAGTATTTACAAAGGAGACTCTGCCGAAATTTTCGGAAAATTTTGATGTTTTTAAAAAGGGAGTAATATAACTTAATTGGTTTAAAAATCGTTTTCATAAAAGGTTTTCCTTCACTCTTATTGTTTATGGTGTAGACTTTCTAGGCTTTGGCTGACTTAGGTTACGTTACGCCTTGAGACTTCTCGTAATCTAAGTGTCAGTCACGTTCCGTACTTTCGGGTCGTGACAGATATGAGGAGAAGCTTGATTTCATTAGATGCTTTTAGCAGTATCGGTTGCAAGAGCATGATCGATAGAGATTCCATGATGATTTCTAAGGGTGTTCATATTGTCATGAAGGCGAGCGTAAGGAATCTGTATTTTCTTCAGGGACGGATGGTCGCAGGAGATATTGCTGGAGCTTCTACTGGTTCAGCTGGTTCAGACTCCGTCAAGGTGTGACGAACACGGTTGGGTCATATTGGTAAGGCTAGTTTGGAGAGGCCTTGAAAGAGGCGGTCACTTGGAGATGAGAGATCGGCATGAGAGATCTTTGGGAAGACTGTGTTCAAAGGAAGAAGATAGAGATGGTTCCGGCACTGATTTATTCTCGAGGTGGAGTTAGACATTAGGATTCCTTCATTGATGACTTCTCGAGAAAGTTGTGGGTGTATGTTCTTGTTGGTTATATATACCATAGAGGACTTCATTGTATAGGATGCTAGGGATATGTATGTACAGGACAATCTTGCTTGATATGATAGTACGCTATTTGGTTTGCCTTTATCTTAACATGTGATATATTATACTTTGTATTTCATATATTCTGAATATGTTGATAAAGCCTGTAGGATATTTGCCTGACTACCAGCGTTGTGATGGCAGTCATATTTATGGGAGCTGGGCGGTCAATAGGCAAATTCTTAAATGTCCCTAGTCGCAGGAGTATTGAGACTGGGCATTGATACTCCAGAGTAGACCAGTGTATACATATCTAGACTCTGACGAGGGGCGATGGATTGGTCCCGCAGCCATTGGTGATGTGCACCTAAAATTGTATACAGATGCCCACTGGGTGTGAGTACACCGGACAGGACTCGCCGAGAACTGACTAGATGGTATTATACCTAGCGTCAGATAGTAGTTCTCAGGTGACATGTATGCAGATGGTCTGTCGACTTGAGGTCGTCATTTGTCTCGTGTGAGTTCCCACTATGCTTTGATTACTACCCTACCACGGCTCAAAGGAGTCGTGCAAATAGGTTTTAGTTGGGTACAGTCCCGAGCCATATGGAGGCAGTGAGCGACTGTTAGGGATTCGTCTCTCCCAGTATAGGAAGTCGATATCGCACAGTGATCGGTTGGTCATTACCATAAGTCCCTGGCCAGGGCTGATTGAGAATTACTGGTGGACGGACCAGTAGATTCTCGGATGGTCTTGAGCCATACTGACACGACTTGTACGGTTATTAGGGGTTTGAAATTTTCCACCCCTTAGACCTTACATGCGATACTCTCAGACGAACAGATCAGACTGCACGGATATTGTCACGGACAGGCTCAGTAGGGGTTACGGACGAGTTCGCTCGTCGGCCTCCTTTTTGTCATATACCTGGATTGCCGTTACGTACAGCTAGTGCCACTGATGGACTTGTGGTTAAACCAACTGCCAGCGTACTGTCGAGTCTTTAGAGTCCCACACGGAGGGTTTTCCTGGATCAGGCGAAACGATGTAGAGGCCGTATGGTTTTACGGCAGGGTTTCGATTGCACACGTGTACTGGCTACACGAATGATGTTCGGACAGATAATACTAGTGCGCTTTGGTTTAAACCGGATACTAGTATTATATTATTAGATTATACTTGTCTCAGTGTATCCGTATTTTTCGGAATACGGATACGGGTATGTATATACGGTGAGGTCATTCTTGTAATTTTACAAGAATGAGCTTCAAGAAGGAGACACCTCATTATTGATTTATCCTTTTTCCATAAAGGATTAATGAGGTGGAAATTAGGAGATATTTGAGGAATGGGCAAGCATGGCTTAGTAATTGTTTATTCATTTGGTGCTACTATTCAAGCATGGTTACATTTTATGAGACTATTTTATTTCCATGGTTGAATTATTAGCAAAAGACTTAGCCATTCTCTCATCTCATTCTCTACTCACTCTCACAAAAGGTTTCTCTCTCCTAGGTTTCTCTTCTCCTTCTCCCTCAAGCTCATGCACTCACATGTGTTGTGAAACAATGAGCTTTGAGATTAATTAATCCAATACTTCTTCTCTACTTCTACTTAGTAATCTCTCTTAGCAAGTTGGGTTACTAAGTTACCTCTCTTTAAGGTTGGAGCTTGACCATAGGCCTTCCGGTGGATCCATCTTCGACGCAAAGGAGACCGGCAACCGAGTTCTTTCGAAACCAAGAAGAAGCCAAAGAAAGGAGATCAAGAAGAAGCTTGAACCAAGGAGTAAGGAACCACTTGAAGACCTGAAGGACTAGACACGAGGGTATAACACTATAACCTAGTAGTTAGCACTCTCTAGTAGATTAGTTTTGTTAGCTAAGGTTTAATCAAGATCCTAAAAGTGGAATAAGTCTATGTTGCAAAGCAAAAAAAGTTCTTTTGATATGAGAATAAAATCGTTTTTAAAGTATTCCGCCTCCCCGTAAGCCGTGGGGTGTGCTTCATAGACTTACACTTCTTAAGCCGAAAATCGAGAACTTTGGGATTTTCAGGAAGGTTGTTGTGGAGAAGCAATTCAGAAAGCGCGTGAAGATTCTTCATTCCGATCATGATGGAGGGTTCTGCAAGTTAGGGAGGATCGTGCATCAGTACACCACTTTTTATCCTAGGTATATTGGCAGAGCAGGGTAGATGGTTTGAACGATGTTTGGAAAGAACTGGTATTCATGGCTCACGGCTGGACTTCCAAGAGAGTTTCAGATAGAAGCTCTATTTACTGACGAGTATCTCATCGATCGGTCACCATCGTCAGCGGTAGACAGGATAATTCCTAAGGAGATATGGACTGAAGGGGTTGGGAATTACTCAGGGTTTTATTGTTCTAGATGCGAAGCAAAATGGTACAAGTCAAGGTGTCCTAGTCATAAGGGTGGAGTAATCAGCCGACATTTGATTGTCGTTGAGTCTGTGATATCTTGGAGAAAACAGACTCGGACAGATAGTGAGCAGAGAACATGGCCACCATTCTAGGTGGTGTTCGAGATTTCAGTTCAGGTTACAGGTACAGATGAGGTGGTCAATATTTTGATTTAGGCGGAGAGTCAGGTACAGCCAGTTGTGTAGAGGCCTATAGGATTTAGGGGCATGATAGAGGCTAGGGACTAGTCTCTGAGGATATATGATCGGGAGTTCGATAGAGAGTCTGCATGAAAGATTCGTGGCATGGATGAGAAGTTGTGTCCGTTGCAGCAGTGTAGCAAGCAGGTTCTCACTCTGTATGAGAGAGAGGAGACTCAGTCCGTGTCTTCTTATTTAGTAACACACTTTGGATTGGTGTCATCATCAGGGATAACCAGTGATGGGAACTGGTAGAGGTTGATGATGGGTTACAGGGATACGGATGTAGTGTCAGGAAGATTGATGCTTTAAATTGTTATCGCAGCATCAACAGAGGAGGTAGGGTTGTTAACCGTCTTGGAGACTGATCAGTCATATTTATTGCACATTTTTACGGTCATTTTCCCTATTATTATTAATTACTAAATGTTGTTATTTGTAATTTAAGAACATATATGGATTTATTTATAAAAAGATTTTGTCATGTGTTTCTTAATTTATAATTAATACAATTGGGGGAATATATGCATATCATATTTAAATGAAATATCCATGCGATTCTTAATTATGAAAATATGCATATCATATCAAATATTCTTAACTATTATTATTAAGATGTGAATATCATATCATATCATATCTATTAAGTAATTTAATTAAAAATTGGTTGGAATATTATTTAAAATAAACCAAATGCTATTATATATTTGATATGAGATATTGTGCAGGTATTAAAATAATAAATCAGTTCAAAGTTACAAATATAAGTAGGAGATTCACATCAAATCGAGTTAGCAAAAAAAATCTTTAGAATTTTAGGAGTAAATTGAAGAATCTTGCAACTGCAGAGAGAAAAGGATATTTTCAAAATATATTCATCAGAAAAATCTCCTAAAATAAAGAAAAGAAAGCACAAAAAATCTAGAGGCGCGATAACATCAACAGGCGGCGGAACCGCAGTCACCTAATGGCCGTTGGATGTGCAATTTCAGGGGCATGATCTTTTTTCACATACTTCGAGATGACGTATAGGGTTTCAAGTTCCAGAGCTTATATAAAGGACCAAGAGCAATCTATCAATCGATCTATCTATCAATCGATCAATCTATCGAGAAATTTAGGGTTTTTAGTTCTTTTAGTTTTTTTCAGCAATCAAATTCTGTAATGCAAAAGTTTCAATAAAAGCTAGTTTATTTTTTTTTAATTTTGTTTCATTACTTTTGCATTACTTTCTACATTTATTTTCCGTACTTTTCTTTTTTGTTTAAGTTATGGTTTCCTTATTCTTCTACCTTTATTCTTTTACTTCGTATTTCCCAATTAGCGAGTAAATTTTCGTTTGTTAGGATTTGTAGGAAAGGGCAGCATAATGGATGAAAAAATCCCTTATCTTCTTCTTATCTTTTAGTTTTTATACACTTTGACAAAGAGAGTCTTAACCCTCTTATTCGGGCGTGCTATCAATTTATGATAGTTACAACATCGATTTGAGATTCGTTAATATTTGCTTTGTTGAGGGCTTGAGATAAATAGGGATCAATGGAAGAACAAGAGTCAGTAGAGAGAATCCCTAATCCCTCCAAGCATCTTAATCCACAGTCATCGCCATTTCTCTAATAATAAATAATTAAAAGATAAAAAAAATTATTTTTAAAACTCCATCCTTTAACTACTCAATCCGAAAAACCTTACAAGACCCTCTCTTATAAAATTTTCAAATCTCTTTAGTATAAAACGATAAAAATCCCACATTTCTTTATTAACTCGTCTAAAATAAGAAAGTAGTTTACCATTTTCCTGTGGATGACCCGTACTCACTATCGGCTAGCTATTGAGACACCGTTATTGATTGCGGTAACTAGGAAACACAAAAAGACTCAATTTTTCAAACCAATCAAATGGCCCCGTTGCCGGGAAAACGGCAGTATTATTTTTCTTTTTATTAGGGTTGATTTCTAAAAAAACCCAGAAAAAATAAAAATACAAATAGAAATAAAACCGCATTTTGTGTTTTTAACGATTCTTGTGCGGGATTTGCAAGAAATTTGGAGCACTTGGAGCGAACCAACAGAGATTTAGAGACTGTCAAATAGGAGAAGAAGAGCATTGGAGTGCTATGCAAAAATTTAGAGGGGAGATCTCACCAAAAGGCGGTGGAATCGCAGCCATTTGGAGCATTTGGTGGCTGAACTGCGGCCGAATTGGGGATTCAGGGCCCCAAATTTTTCTGGTATTATTTTTTCTTCTTCCTCTCTCCTCTAAAGCTCCAATAAACTGTTTTTACCTGTAGAATTCTTTGCAAATAGCCCCGCTAAAAAAATCTTTTTACGTGTCTTAGATTTTGGAATATTTTGCATATTTAAAATGGACATTAAGGGGCAAGAAACCAAAATTCAGATTAAGTGGGGATTTCATCACCCCTCCTAGGTCTCACAAATCACAAACAAGCATATGCATCACCCTACATTAATAAAAAATATTTAGACCAAGCCTCTAAGGACAATCGCGCTCAATTAGGATAAAGGAGGGTCGTGGGAAATTTATTGCTTATCTGCATTTTTCTTATGGTGTCTGTTTCCTCTAATAATAAGAATAAAGCTCTGTTAAAAATTTAAAAGGCAGTGCCTCACGTGCCTTCCACGAGGGCGCCAGCGCCAAAATTAAAAACTCTTATATTAGCGTCGCACGTGCTCTTCACGTGGGCACCGATGTGCAAAGCGCATAAAGGAATTAAAACCTTAATTAGTGCCCACGTGCACAACACGCGAGCGTCGGCGCCCAGTAGAATTAAATTTTACTCTCTGTTAAACAGAGCCATTGGATCAAAGATCCAACGGAGACGATAAATCATCAGGATGCAGAATTAAATTCTGTTTAGAGGAAATATTCCTCAAATCTTTCTAATAAGAAAGATTGCCCTCTGTAAAACAGAGTACTGTTGGATTAAAAATCCAATGGTGATTAAAGAATCGCCGATCTACAGAATAAATTCTGTATAGGTAAATATTTCCCTAATCTTGTTAAAAACAAGAAAACGTTTTCTGTAAAACAGAAGTTCTTGGATCAAAGATCCAACGGTGGGTAAAATCCCCAAATCATTCGGGATCTCTTAATGAGAGATTTCTTCGGAGCTAACCAACAAACTGACACTACTATATAAAGGACCCAAGACTTCAAGTCTAAAGGAGAGGAACCCTCCATAAGCTTTAGAAAGAATAGAGAATTAAATTCTCGAGGAAAAAGAACTTTCTTCTTGTAAAATTAGGTAATTAAAAATAATGGAGTGCTTAGCACTTAGTGACTGGCGCTCAGCTCCCAGCGCTCCATGTGCCTCTCACATGGGTGCTACAAAATAAAAAGGTGCTTAGCACTCAGTGACTGGCGCTCAGAGCCCTGTGCCCCACGTGCCTTTTACGTGGGCGCAACAAAATAAAGGAATGCTTAGCACTCAGTGACTGACGTCCAGCGCCCAGCGCCTCACGTGTCCCTCACATGGGCGCTACAAAATAAAGGAGTGCTTAGCATGTTAGTTATATGTATGACCTAGAGGCCATTATTGTACATATGATGTATATTGTAGTGGATGCTTGGACATATATAGAGAGGACTTTCTTGCTCGACATGATAGTATGCTATATGGTTGCACTTTATTTTAACATGTACTCTGATTGTCTCTATGTTACATGTTGATAAAGCCCCTAGGATATGTACTCGACTACTGGGACTATGATGAGATCATACTAGTGGGGCCACGGTAGTCGATGAGTACATCCTATAACAGTTTCTAGTCGAGGGTGTATCGAGACAGGGCATCGATACACCAGTGTAGACTAGCGTATAAGCATCTTGACCTATATGATGGGCGATGGATGATCCCATATCTATCGGTGTTTGACATTAAGGATGGTATATGGGTGCTCAGTGGAGACTGGGTACACTGGACGGACTCGCCGAGAACTCCCAGATGGTATTATACACCACGTCAGATGGCAGTTCTCTGGTGACACTGGTACAGGTTAGTCTGTAGACCCGAGATCGTCATAGAGTCTTGTGTGATTCCCACTTTACTTTGATTTCCATCATACCACGTTCAAGAGGGCGTGCAAAAAGGTGGCTTTTGGGTATAGTCCTGAATCACATAGAGGCAATGAGCGATTGGAGGGGTTTCGTTTCTCCCGGTATAGGGAGTTGATGTTGCGCTATGTTCGATTGGCTATAACTGAAAATCCCTGGCCAGGGTTGCTGAGATTTACTGGTAAGTGTTATCAGTAGTTTCTCGAATTGTTATAGATCTCATATCGACACGACTTATCAAGCTACTGGGGTCTGACGTTTACCACCCCTAGGCGAGATATGCGACATATCAGACGAAGAGACCGGACTGTACGGGAGTGTTACTGATTGGATTCACGGGAGAAAGTATAGGCTTGCTTGTTGATCTTCTGATCGCTCAATACCTGGGTGGCTGTTACGTTTAGCTGACCGCTTGCATCTTGTGGGTGTTTGATATGATCATCACCTACTGCCGGCGTATTGACGATTCTTTAGAGTCCTACACAGAGGTTTCTTGACTCAGGCAAAACGGAGTAGGAGCACATATATGATATGTGCGGAACCGAGAACAATACGTGTATGTGATACTGTATTAGATTTTCGCGATATGAGATATCGGCCGGGTATATGTGATATAGCCGGGTCATCGGATCAAGTGTTGATTCGATGAACTGATATAGATTATATTAGTCGGTTATTTGTGAAATAGCCGGATTATCGGATCAAGTGTTGATTCGATAATTTAATGTATAATTATATATTTGATATATTAAATTACATTAACTGATATAAGCTCACTAAAAGATTCTTTTTCTCACTCGGGTAATATATTGATATATATGCGATATATGTTAATTGTATTATTTTATTTTGTTACAATAAATATTGTATATGTGATATATAATATTGTAACATGTTAGGGTTATTAATCCAATATATTTAGTGGAGATTAAACATGGTTAGGGTTTGATTTGGGTTAATCTTTTCTAGAACCTTCTAGAAGGTTTTGTTTTGTTTTGTGCAAAGATATTTGTGTTGATATTTTGCATAGATATTTGTTTAACCCAACCAAACCTTTTAACCTTGGTTAAATCTCTACAAGGGTTATATATACCATGGTTGCATTTCTAACCTCACACTTGAGTTATTCATTATTCATCACAAATGGTTTTGGTTATTCTTCTTCTTCTTCCTTGAAGAAAAGCTTTCTAGCTTTTTCTTTGGTGATGATTATGAGTGAGATTATGATAATAAATGAGAACTAAAATCCTAATTCATCATCCTAATCTATCCTAACTATTTAGATTATGGTGTTCACTTCATTAGTGAGTGAGAGTTTGTGTTAAAGAAACTTCAAAGTAGATCATCTTTGTTATCGAAGATCGGAAGCAAGCTTGCATCTTTCTCTTCGTGGAGCCTCTCTAGAGTCCGGATACTCGATGATCGCAGCGAAGGGACTTCAACATGGAGCTTTAGAAGTGAAGGACCGGACTGCAAAGGTTGTAATCCCAAACTCTAAGTGTTAAACTGTTTAACATGCTTTGTTTCGCCTAATCTCTAGTTTAAAGATCTTGGTTAGGGTTGTTCGTCAGGTCTAAATTTTAAATCGGGCATGGTTGATGCCTTGTAGACCCTTGTGAGAGTGTCTAGTAACCCTGGAGTGGTACCAAAGCCAAGCTAGAGCTTTAGACGAAGTCCAGGCGAAGTTTAAAGTCCGATCGAACTCGAATACCCGTAAAACCCTAGTTTCTGGAAATTTTGTAAAATTGTGATTTTTTCTGCATTAAAAATACTCAAAAAAATCAGCAGGGAATTCTAAGAGTTACTGTGAAAAATGACACCCAAATTCCACTAAAGCGCCGCGGAACCGCGGCAGAACCATGCCTTGCGCGACGGTTCCGCGGCGGCACTGTAGAATTAGGGTTAGCTTTTTGGCACAGTACATCCGTAGGTACTTGTACATGATTCTGGGTATTTTTAATCTTACTCAAGTGTTGAGTGTTCTGGGGATTATTTTGTATTCGTTGATTTGATCGGAAAGTTTAGCTTCGTTTATGTTTTTCCGGGTAATTTTAGAACGTGTTAAAAAGTTTGAACGGATATCAATAACTCACTTTTTCTCCTGTCGGAAATTTTTTCAAAAGTTGGATTTTTCTCGAGTTTGAAACTTTCGGAAAATCATGCAAGTAACACGGTGGACCCTCTAGAAGACAACAAACCTTAACTCGATTATGTGACCGTCTGAACCGCCTCTAAACCTTAGGGTTTGTGGCAGTACGGCATTGCCACATATGAGGCGTTGGCTTGACCCTTCTACGGCTGGACCATTAGTACTGTGGCATGTGATGGATGTTCGTAAATTAATTTCAAGTGTTGAGAACTATTTGGGAAAACTTGGGTGTTTGATTATTCGATCGGAAAATTTAACATTGTCTATTTATCTAGAATGTGATACAATATTTGGAATCCATAAGTAGTTATGAGATAACTAATTTGAATGTTATAAATTTAGCAATTTAGTCTCATTTGATCGGTTGCCACGGGATTTTGATGCGATCAAAAGTCCGTCGCAATCATGTAGCGTACGCGGATACTCGCCGGGTAAACTTAATAGATAGCCACGCCCCATAGCCCCGACCAAGTGACTGTAGGAGAACCCCGTCGCCAAAAGCATCCGTTCGGGTGCTCGCGGCAGCGGTGTTCCGCCTTAGTGCACTTCGTCGACGGCATCCGGGGGTGCGGCCGTTTACTAAAGTTTGCGACGAGCATTCGATCAGGATGTCGGGAATCTTGTTGAATTGCCCGACTAGTTATTGAAAAGTGTTTTTGATAATGAGACTAAAATGCGGGGTTTATAATTGTTAGGCATGCGATATCTAAGGAATTCATTTGGTTAGGCATGCAATGTCTAAGGAGCTTGCGGATTCCAACTGTTGTAGTTTTACACTTTCTTTTCTGTGACCGTAAGTGTAGTATGTAGTTGTATCGCCGGTTTTCATTGCTATACATCAACGACAGTCGGTGTATGCATACTTACTTACGTTGATGATATAAGATATTATGTGTTGCTGTGATATGTTATATTGGATCGCCGTGTTCTGAATAGCCGGGGGTTTTATGTGAGATGAGGGTTTTTATTTTCATTCATGTAAAATTCATTTGTATGTAATATTCTTTTATTGGGGCACTTCTGGGCTGAGGATGATGTCACCATTGTATATTATTTACTTTTCCGCATTAGGTAGACCCAAGGCGGGGAGCACAAGTAACCGGGTTCTAGGGTCCAGTGGGAGACCATCTCGAGGAGTCGAGACCGGGTCTCCTAACCCTAGAATTGGCAGTGTTGCTTGCCGCTCTCGTAGGGGTCTAGGGATGTGGGTTTGGCTATTCATCGCGACCGTAGAATCCGTGTTTTATACAGGCTCGTATTAAAAACACGGACCTCCTAATATATCCAATATTTCATATATGTTCTTCTGCTGCAATGTTCTGTGATGAGATCATATTACTGCCTGAGACGAATGTTTATATTATATATATGAGATATATATTATATATTTTTGATTTCATTTCAAATGTGATGCTTGTGAGGCATAATAAAATGGGACTTTATTAATGAGATTAATGAAATAAAAGAAACCTAAAGATGTTGTAGAAACTTGTTTAAAAACTGGTAGCTCTAGTTCTTGCTTTGCATAGTGATATTTGTGAAATATCCTGCACCTTATTCGATGAGGAAAGAGCCGACGATCTCTTCACCGGGAGTGACTTCTTTAGCAAAACTAAAAAAGGCCTAAAAAAACATTCCATTTAAAATCACTCGATTCTACAACGATATCAAGTTCATTACGCAAAAGGTTTTCTTAAAAACCTGACGTAGCCCTCCGTCATTTCAGATAAGTCCTACTTAGTATTCGTGCTACGTTTGTTGACCTCCGTCAAGGCGTATTGTGCGGTAGCAAACTAGTATTTATCTGTTTATGCATATGATGCAGATTGTTTTAGGGTAGTCGTGCGGGTGGGTTTAATTCAATCAGGAAATGACGGGTAGAACTTGACTAGCAACCTATGGTCTGTTGACCTCCGTCAAGGTCATAGGACTCTAGGGGCAAAATATTATTGGGAATTTCAAGTGTTGAAATTTGCAATGAGATTACATACCTTCTATTAGATAGTTGGATCCCGATACCCACTGCGAGTAAGAGTTACTCCTGAGAGAGTTTTACACATTACAATTAGCCGATCAAGTAGGTGTCTAGAAAGGTGTTAACGGGGTTACGCCCCTGGGAAAACGAGGTTTACTTTAATTAGGTCCGTGCGAAAGCACGGGGAACCTTCCTCAAAGTACCGGCACTGGCCTGGCTGAAAGTTGGCGAACTTGTAGAGTGTAATTAATCCCGGCTAGTCTTTCCTTTTAGGGTTTGAAGGAAGATTTGACTAAAACAGTGGGAGACATCCTGATTAGATAAATTGATAAACCAATCTAATCTTGTAAAAGCGCACGCTGAGTGTTTTCTTCTCTCTCTCTCCTGGTTGCGACTATGTCACGCCTTAATCAAGATAATAATATGGATGTATTGACCGAACCCGCTTGTTATACTGCGCTAGGGAACGTTGGTCCCGCTCCAACTTATAATTGTTATAAGACAGAGCAGGAAATAGGGGATTACCAGAATTCCCGTGCCGCCCAAATGAAGAAAGTATATGTTGATGCATCTTCTTCGAGTGTGTTCATTACATAGAACTGTTTCTCAATATCCTTTACGTCCTGGGTATTTGATACCAGATCAGGATCCCACATATGTAATTTGTTACATGGGCTACAGATAGGTAGAGAACTGAGAACGGGTGATAAATTTCATGAGATAGAAACGGTGCAAGTGTTGCAGCCAAGTCTGTTGGTAGTTATCACCCTGTATTACCAGAATACATTGATTCTGAACGAATGTTATTAGATACCGAACCTGATATAGAACATCATATCAGTCTCTTTATTAGTAAAGAAGGATATAATTTTGTATTGTTGGATAATGTTTTGAACATTTCCTATATCAAGAGTTGATCGGTTCAGGCACGTTATCTAAAAGCATAGACGTTCTAAATCAAACCACAGTTCTTAACGTACAGAACACACACAAGAGGAAGAGTTCAGAAATGAACGAATCCTTCTTGAGGCATTGTAGACTAGGTCATATCAATACGACCCGACTAGCTGAAGTTACATATAGATGCATATTTAAATTAGTTTGAATTTACATCTTGTGAAACTTGCCGGTCATGTCACGGAGATAAGATGACCACAGCTCCGTTTATTGGAAACAGAGAAAGAGTCAGTGAACTCTTAGGATTGATACATGCTGATGTATGAAGGTCCCCTGTCTACACATGCCAGGACCGGTTCTTTGTACTTCATTACATTCACTGATGATCTCTCAAGATTCAGACATATGTTCCTGTTGAAACACAAGTCCGAAACTTTTGAGATAATCACAGAATATAAGTTAGAAGTAGAGAACCAAAAACGGGTATAAGTATTATGTCCTTTGATGAGATCAAGGAGGAGAATACTTGAGCACGGGATTCCTGGACTATTCTAAAGGAGAATGAGATTCTCTCTCTGCATTACTCCTCCGTATACACCACAGCACGTCAGTGTATCGGGGCGGAGCAATCACACCCTATGTGATATGGTGTGCTCTATGATGAGTACTACTGAGTTGCCTATTTCGTTTTGGGAGTTATGCACTTGAGAAGTTGCATACCTATTGAATAGGGTTCCAATCAAATCAGTTGCCTACCACTTCTTATGCGATATGGAATGGGAAGAGCCCATATCTTAAATATGTTAAGATTTGGGGTTGTCCGACCTATGTCTAAAAGCATAATCCGGACAAGTTCGAGGCAAAGTCAGTTCTGTGGAAGTTTATTGGATATCCCAAGCATTCGCAAGGGAATTTCTTCTACCAAACCGAGGAACAAAAGATGTTTTGTTTCTCAGCATGCCACCTTTGTGAAAGGGAATTTCCTGTGAAGAAATTATTGGTCATGAGGTAGAACTGGAAAGAGTTCCAGCTATACAAACAACAGCTGATGATTTGGTAGAACCAAAGGATTCAATAGTTCCCAATGAACCTCAGCCTCTCCGCCGATTTAGTAGGGTTCCTCACCCACCTGAGAGATACTTCGGTTTCTCTATGACAGTGGGAGCGAGAATTGCATCATGAGATGATGACCCAACTTATTTCGAGCAGGCCATCAGGAGTGAGACTCTGTAAGAATGGCTGGATGCTTAGCGATCTGAGATGGAATCCTTATACACCAACAAAGTATGGACTTTGATTGCTTTATCTGAAAGGTTAAATCCCCATCAGGAGCAAGTATATCTTGAGAAGATTACTTGGTGTACATGGAAAAGTTGAGACTTTCAAAGCTATGCTTAAGTCCATCCAGATCTTACTTGCAACTGCTATATACCATGACTACGATATCTGGTGGTTGGGTGTCATGACTGCTTTTCTAAATGATGTTTTAGAAGAGAGCGTCTATAAGTACACAGCCAGAGGGCTTCTTAGATAATGGGAGCAGCGGAAATGTGTGCAAGATGTTTTATGCGATAAAACAGGCATCGCGGAGTTGGAACGTCTGTTTTAATGTGGTAGTCAAAGAGTTTGACTTCATCAAAATGGTAGATGAACCTTGTATATACAAAAAGGTAGTAGAGAGTATGGTGGTGATCCTCGTAGAATACGTGGATGACATACTCTTGATAGGGAAGGAGTTTACTATGCTACGCTCGGTCAATCTCCGCTTATCACAAGAATTCTCCATATAGGATCAAAGTGATACCTCCTAAAATCCTGGGTTATGGATCTATGAGATAGATCTAATTGGATGTTAGGATTCTCACTAGTTGTAGTGAGATGGTATCAATCGATCCTGGGGAGAATCACTGGAAAAGTTACAGGGTGATAAGGACGACTGAATGTCAGTCGCAGGCATTGTCTTTACCCTCAGTGGAGGGATGGTATGTTGGAAGAGTTCCAAGCTATATACCGTGACTTACTAGACGATTAAAGGCAAGATACATCGTTACCAAGGATGCTACCAAAGAGGTAGTCGAGATATATATAAGTTCATGAGATGAACTTCGTTCTTTCCATTGTGTGACAATAGAGTTATGGCTTTGGCCTAGGAACCCCCGTCCCATCAGAAATCCAGATATAATTCTTAGGCAGTATCACCTGATCATGGAGATGGTTGATCTCCAGGGAGATCAAGGTTAGGAGAGTAAACACAGAGGACAACAACACGGATCCACTCACAAAGGCCTAATTCCCAGTAGAGACTTTTATGGGATGGTTGAGTATGAGATACTTCAACCACAGCTTATTGTTGGGTATGCGATACCACAACAGATGGCCCTAGTGCAAGTGGGAGATTGTTAGTTATATGTATGCCCTAGAGGCCATTACTGTACATATGATGTATATTGTAGTGGATGCTTGGACATATATAGGGAGGACTTTCTTGCTCGACATGATAGTATGCTATCTGGTTGCACTTTATCTTAACATGTACTCTGATTGTCTCTATGTTACATGTTGAAATAGCCCTTAGGATATGTACTCGACTACTGGGACTATGATGAGATCATACTAGTGGGGCCACGGTAGTCGATGAGTACATCCTATAACAGTTCCTAGTCGAGGGTGTATCGAGACAGGGCATCGATACACCAGTGTAGACTAGCGTATACGCATTTTGACCCATATGATGGGCGATGGATGATCCCATATCCATCGGTGTTTGACATTAAGGATGGTATACGGGTGCTCAGTGGAGACGGGGTACACTGGACGGACTCTCCGAGAACTCCCAGATGGTATTATACACCACGTCAGATGGCAGTTCTCTGGTGACACTGGTACAGGTTAGTCTGTAGATCCGAGATCGTCATAGAGTCTTGTGTAATTCCACTGTGCTTTGATTTCCATCATACCACGTCCAAGAGGGCGTGCAAAAAGGTGGCTTTTGGGTACAGTCCTGAATCACATGGAGGCAATGAGCGATAGGAGGGGTTTCGTCTTTCCCAGTATAGGGAGTTGATGTTGCGCTGTGTTCGATTGGCTATAACTGAAAATCTCTGACCAGGGTTGCTGAGATTTACTAGTAAGTGTTATCAGTAGTTTCTCAAACTGTTATAGACCTCATATCGACACGACTTATCAAGCTACTGGGGTCTGACGTTTACCACCCCTAAGCGAGATATGCGATATATCAGACGAGGAGACCGGACTGTACGGGAGTGCTACTGGTTGGATTCATGGGAGAAAGTACAGGCTTTCTTGTTGATCTTCTGATCGCTCAATATCTGGGTGGCTGTTACGTTTTGCTGACCGCTTGCAGCTTGTGGGTGTTTGATATGATCATCACCTACTGCCGGCGTATTGACGATTCTTTAGAGTCCTACACAGAGGTTTCTTGACTCAGGCAAAACGGAGTAGGAGCACATATATGATATGTGCGGGACCGAGAACAATACATGTATATGATACCGTATTAGATTCTCGCGATATCCGGGTATATGTGATATAGCCAGGTCATCGGATCAAGTGTCGATTCGATGAACTGATATAGATTATATTAGTCGGTTATTTATGAAATAGCCGGATTATCGGATCAAGTGTTGATTCGATAATTTAATGTATAATTATATATTTGATATATTAAATTACATTAACTGATATAAGCTCACTAAAAGATTCTTTTTCTCACTCGGGTAATACATTGATATATATGTGATATATGTTAATTGTATTATTTTATTTTGTTACCATAAATATTATATATGTGATATATAATATTGTAACATGTTAGGGTTATTAATGCAATATGTTTAGTGGAGATTAAACATGGTTAGGGTTTGATTTGGGTTAATCTTTTCTAGAACCTTCTAGAAGGTTTTGTTTTGTTTTATGCAAAGATATTTGTGTTGATATTTTGCATAGATATTTGTTTAACCCAACCAAACCTTTTAACCTTGGTTAAATCTCTACAAGGGTTACATATACCATGGTTGCATTTCTAACCTCACACTTGAGTTATTCATTATTCATCACAAATGGTTTTGGTTATTCTTCTTCTTCTTCCTTGAAGAAAAACTTTCTAGCTTTTTCTTTGTGATGATTATGAGTGAGATTATGATAATAAATGAGAGCTAAAATCCTACTTCATCATCCTAATCTATCCTAGCCATTTAGATTAGGGTGTTCACTTCATTAGTGAGTGAGAGCTTGTGTTAAAGAAACTTCAAGGTAGATCATCTTTGTTATCGAAGATCGGAAGCAAGCTTGCATCTTTCTCTTCGTGGAGCCTCTCTAGAGTCCGGATACTCGATGATCGCAGCGAAGGGACCTCAACACGGAGCTTTAGATGTGAAGGACCGGACTACAAAGGTTGTAATCCCAAACTCTTAGTGTTAAACTGTTTAACATGCTTTTTTTGCCTAATCTCTAGTTTAAAGATCTTGGTTAGGGTTGTTCGGTACGTCTAAATTTTAAATCGGGTATGGTTGATGCCTTGTAGACCCTTGTGAGAGTGCTTAGTAACCCTGCATAGCACTCAGTGACTGGCGCTCAGCGCCCAGCGCCCCACGTGCCTCTCACGTTGGCGCTACAAAATAAAGGAGTGCTTAGCATTCAGTGAGCGGCGCTTAACGCCCAGCGCCTCACGTGTCCCTCATGTGGGCGCCACAGAATAAAAAGTGCTAGACACTCACTAAACAGCGCCTAGCGCCTCACGTGCTTCACACGTGGGCGCCATAAAGAGTGCTTAGCACTCCATTTAAAGGCAAAAAGGGTAAAGTGTTTAACACTTATTGGGCAAATCCCCATTCCTGAAAACCCCACATGGTTATGTGTTAGCGTCAGAACTTACATAAGTGCTCAGCACTTTTTGCATAAAAAAAAGACTGAGCCCAAACAAGTGCTTAGCACTTCTTGTCAAATAAAAAGAAAACTGAGTGGACCAAGCCCAAGTTGGCTGGGTCCCTAATTCAGATCAACTGAGCCTATGGGTTCACTACTTCCCAAACTGAGCTTAGTCCTAAATAAGACTATCGATCTTCCAACTGAGGATATCCTGAAACGATATTTGTTCCACATTCCCCTGAGGAAGCCTTAGTCTCAAAATACGATTAATGATTTCTGGTTTTACCCCTGATTCCTTTTCCTTCAAATACGGGAATTGGTCCAAGGGTACATCTCTCTACACCTCTGATGTATGCCGTTGTAATTTCTCAACGTCTTCAGAGAGGTAGCGGGTCCCAAAAACCAACTGCTTTTGGGTGCACTTCCCAAGCTGACGTGCACACCTTAAACTGAACCACACCTCAAAATGGGTGTATCCCACATCATCGCCGTACATCCCGTCACGTAACAAATACACGTGCACGCAAGATGAACAACGAATCGAGTCCTTAAACTAAAATCTCACCTCCAAAATGGTGATCAACAGACCGAGATGTCCTCAAACTAGAACTTCGCCACCAAAATGGAGATCAACGGACCGAGACGTCCTTAAACTAAACTCTCACCTCCAAAATGGCGATCAACGGACTGAGACGTCCTTCAACTAAAATCTTACCTCCAAAATGGTGATCAATGGACCGTAACTCCTCAAACTAAAACGCCGTCTCCGAGATGGCGATAATGGACCGAAACGTCCATAAACTAAAACAACTGAGCCCCGATGCTCTCTTGTTGGATCCGAAACAAAAAGATGATCCTAAAACCCCGTTAAGTAGATCTTAGTCTTAAATTAGACTAACGTATACTTAACAAAAAAACAATTGAGCCCCAACTGCTCACAAACATTTAAGTTGATCTTAATCTCAAACTGGATTAACGATTCTTAAATAAAACAAACCCAAATCTAAGATATACGGATTTGGACTAATCCACACCCTACGGACGATAACATAAAGTAAACTTCGTATACAATCCATGGGCAACCAAAAATAAAACAAACACACACGACACGAAATGAACTTCTGGAGCAGGAGAAAGTGGTTATCGCGATGCGGTAACGTAATTAACTGCAGGGGCTTGCGCTTGCAGGGAAGAGCGTCCCCACAATTAAAAACCCTCGCAAACGAGGGGGAATTTGATGAAGTCTGCTACAATGGCCGCATCCGTCCAAACTTCTGATACACGGTGCCATAAATCAACTTAGTATCTTCAGAGAGGTGGACGAATAAATCCAAATAGTATCTGCCCCCAAAATTCAGGCCAGATGTCCTAACGTTCCGGCCGCGTCTTTCGGCGGTGAACAGATTCTGGCACGCCCGGTGGGACCTTTTCCTCTTTCCACTCCACACTTCGTGTGTCGTGTTCGTGAACAAAATCGCGGTTCGTTATGGTTGCCCTTGGAGTTGAGGTACTAAGATTTGGTGTCTTACTCCTGTGCAGAAAGAAGAAGTGGAAATCTATGGATTCCAACTGCAACTGCAACTGCAACTCCTGCTCCGCCCTAATTGGAGGAGTGACATGCGGGCCGAATGCGGCCTGCATCTATTCAATGCTGGTGGAACAGGTGACTCAGACCACCACTGGATTGTTCTTTGGGACAATGCTCCCGCTAGCAAGTTTCACCGCCCCAGTGCTGCCACAGGAAGCTCCAAATAAGTCGGTCTTTGATCGACTTGCAATCACCACGGCCCCTTTCAACGGGTCGTCCAAGTCTGCCACTTCAGTCTTCAACAGGCTGAGCCAAAGTTTAAGTCAGCCCACAAAGAGGCTCGCGATACCTGAAAGGGTTATCCCAAAACGAATAGTCCTCCCAACTCCTCCGGCAGGTGAAGTCGTCAAAGGTGCTTCTCTTACCAAAGGATCGGTTTTCGCAAGAGTGGCCGTGCCAACTCCTGCTACGGGTGAAGTCATCAAAAGTGCTTCCTGATTGAAACGTTTTCTTGTTGTGTCGGTTTAGAAAATGAATAGAAATCACAATCAAAGAATTATTTGACCGCAATCAATAACGGTGTCGAAATGTAGCGCGTTAGTAAGTGCGGATCATCCACAGGGATTGTGCGATTCGTTCGTATTTGTTTTGTTTTGAATTGAAAATTAATGAGAAGAGAAAAGAAAACTTGATTATATTATTATATCAAATGAATTTCAAGAATCATCTAATATCATCAAAAATCAAGAAAACATTAAAAAAGAATCAAGAACAAGAATTGATAGAATTCCAATCGATTAAAATTTCAAGAATTAAAATGTAGCTCGTAGGAGTCGATTAGATCATAGATGTGAAGAAGATTAGCAATTACCTTTTCTTATCCATTTGCGAATTGATGCTAAATCGATGTCGATTTATCGAGGATTAAGGATCTTGCGAAGAATTAGGGTTTCCTCATCCTATCCTTTGTTCTTTTGATGAATCACATTAACTAGATAGCTTCTAGGAAATCGAATGATCGATCGTTGATCTCTAGATCCGTGCGAAAATAGTCAAGAACGCATTTTGCATCGATCTAGATCATCGATCATTCAATTTTCAAGAATTTACAATCGTTATAGGACTTAAGAAAATGTTTAAAGATTCGTCAACATCATCATTCTACCGATCGTCTCGAATCCTCCACGAGCGGAGTTTTATTCATGCATCATCACAAAGAATATATTCAAGAATCGAAGTTGAATCATAATGCTTGAATTGAAAGATAAGCAAGTTAAAAGAATCGTCACCTTTATTTATTCCACAATTTGTTACACATTGCTCAAGACTACAAGAATTTGAGAAGGAACAAGATTGTTGAATCTAGCGTTGCATCGGCTCCTTGAGTCGCGGATCGGCTTGGATCTGATGCTTCGATGAAGACCGGCTTCTCTTCTAAAGGATGGTTGAAGGCTTGCTTTGCTTGAACTCAAAGATCTTGAACTTTTGCTTTCTTGATTGGATTAGGGTTAGGGTTTGGAGGTGGCAAGTGTTGGGTTGATAGAGTGATGGAATTTCAACAACAATCAACAACCTTTTCAAGTGAGGCCTAGGGTTCCTTTTATAGGTTTAGGAATAATTAGCTTCCTTAAGAAGCTTGGATTAGGTTAGCTTTCCTTGTAAGCTAGTTAGTTAGGTAGAAGTCTCTAGAACTAGTTAGTTAGGGTTTAGCTTCTACCTTAAGCTAGGAGGTTGGGAAGAAGGTTCTAGGCTCTTAATGTAGTTTAGGTGAAGCTTGCTTTGGAAGCTTGGACTTCATTAGCTTGCACAAAGAACCTTTGCTGATCTGGCAGAAAGTTCAGGAGTGTTCTGGAAATTGCAGTAGCTTAAAGGGGTACTTGACTTGAGAGAGGAGTTCTGATGTAAATTTGAGGAGCTGACGTGGCATACCCACCGCGGATCCGCGGCGCAAGCTGGCTCTTGCCGCGGATCCGCTGCTCTTTAGGAGAGCTAGGGCTTCAACTTCTCTGTAGTGCTTTGATCTGTCATCAGGTGTACTTTCTGATATGTTGATTCCCTGAATGCCTTCTAGATCACTACCAGATCTCAAGTCATTGAGTTGGCGTATTTTTTTAACAGCACTGTTATACAAATTTGACCTTTCTCCTGGAATTTCCTGCACAGACTTCGAAACACATGTTGCGCTACACAAGAATGATGCAATGCCATGAAACACAGTCAATTTCCCTAAAAATGCCGGTTTTAGTATACAGTACAGGTAATTCAGTATTTTACAGGTGTTTTGCTAATATGTACAATATGAATACCGAACACCTCTATATGAATGCAAAAGATAGGGAAATTGCCGTGTTAAAAATGCAGTATTTTCGACTGATCAAATTCCCCCAAACTTATTTTCGGTCGTCTCGAGCGAATGATTTTATTTAAAAAGAGAAGGAGAAAATAAAGAAAGAGAAAAATTAACTAGCACACTTTCGTAGGTAACACGATTGCACTGAGCACTTGCAACAAGCCTTTAAACCTTTAGGTGTCCCTAGTAGGAGGAGCGTTGTCTCCTGAGGGTTTTCAGCGGATTGCACCCACAAAATCCAATATTAAAAGGAAGATCATGAATATTACATTTAAAGAAAAGAGTTGTAAAAGAAAAGCCTTGAAAATTAGGGTTTCCAACTAAGCTAGCTTTTCGGTTGTCATGAGCCCTATCTTAATAGTCATGAAAAGATGTTAGAAATCACGTCCTCCCTCAATAAAACATCGTCTTTATTCTTCATTCCTATCTTTCTTCCGAACATCGATCATATAACCCTGTGTGTGTGTAAAGAACATCCCTACACCCGGAGAATTCAATTCAAGCTATCATACTCTTGCCCATCAGCCTCAGTACTTTTTTAATTAATGAATTTTTAGATGAATTTGCTCACACATTTTCATGCGACCGTTAATACTTCTTGAGGTACTAACCGAACGACTACTCCTGTGCTTGCTTATTTGGTGTTTTTCCTCGTCTTGCACCACCTAAGGCTTAGCAGTGACTCCCAGACCAGTTGGCCTTAGGGCACTAGGTGAAGAGGCACCCTCGCTATATTTTTTTATTGCTGCCTTAGCGATAACAAAACCAGTGTCCATTTTTCTCACCGCTTTATATTTTCTTCATTTTTTTTATTTCCTTCATACATCGGCTTTAAGACAAGAGCATTTCAAGGTATCCTCTACTATCCCGAGTTTCAAGACGTGTGTAAGTGCGAATAGCAGGGTATCAACGTTCAAAATGTTTGGCTTCCAGAATAGGAACTATTTTTCAGACTTATTTTTATCCTCAGATTAGTGACTTCTTTCATCTTACTAACCCTTGGGACAACAGCTCATAACTATTTATTACTAGTTCGTAAAAGAAAACTTCTAATTTTCTTAGTTTTCTTAAATTTTTCTAATCTCATAGTTGTAATTTTTCACTATCTAATCTTTTATTATCTTATTTATGTAAAAAGTGCTTAAATATTAAATATTTTTATATTTTGAATTTTTTTAAAATTCTTTATAGGTTTTGAAAATTTTTATAGGTTTTTAAAGAAATGTTTTGTGCTTATGCAAATGATATGCAAATGATGCAAAAATAAGCACAAACCTCCCCCAAACTTGTTTTCAACAGTGTCCTCACTGTTGCCAATCGCTATACCTACAAAAACTGTAAGCCTGGGAGGAATTTATTAGTGGGGGCAAAATATATAAGTGAAGATCTTCCCCTAAACTTATTCTTTTCACTCACCTCCATTCAAAAGATGATGCAGTAATTTACAGGACATGAAGGTGAGACGGAGGAATTTTAATCAAGATAAAATGGCTTCTGTAAGAACAGGAGCTCCTCTGTGGGGTCAGTGCAAAAATACGGGTTTAATCTATGTCCATTTACTTTGAAAAATGTGCCGTTTTTAACATTTTCTACTTCTACTGCCCCGTGCGGGTATACAGACCGCACAATAAAAGGTCTCTTCCACCGAGATCGAAGCTTACCCGCGTGAAGGTGTAGTCGTGAATCATAAAGAAGGACTTGCTGACCAGGTGTAAATGTTTTCCTCAAAATGTTTTTATCGTGAAAAACCTTAGTCCTATTCTTTACAATTACAACGTTTATCATAAGCTTCATCGCGGAGTTCGCTTAGCTCATTTAATTGCAGCTTCCGAAAGTTACAGGCTTGGTTTAAGTCAAAATTGATTTCCTTAATAGCCCACAATGCTTTATGCTCAATCTCGACTGGCAAGTGACAAGCCTTCCCAAACACTAACCTATATGGAGACATCCCTAGATCGGTTTTATATGCAGTTCTGAATGCCCAAAGAGCATCCGTCAGTTTGGTCGACCAATCTTTTCTATTCTTCGCAACAGTTTTCTCCAGGATTTGTTTGATCTGTCTATTCGAAATCTCAGCCTGCCCGCTCGTTTGGGAATGATAGGGTGTAAAAAGTCTGTGGTTGATTGCGTATTTCCGCATCAGAGTCTCAAAAGACTTGTTGCAGAAATGTGTCCCGTTATCGCTAATGATAGCGTGTGGGTGTCCAAATCGCGAAAAGATATTTTCTTTTAAGAACTTAATGACAACCTTTTTGTCATTAGTGCGACATGGAATGGCTTCAACCCACTTCGAGACGTAATCAACCGCAAGCAGTATGTATAAATTCCCAAAGGAGTTGGGAAAGGGACCCATAAAATCAATGCCCCAAACATCGAAAATTTCAACCACTAAGATAGGTTGCTGTGGCATTTCATTTCTCCGGGAAATCCTACCCGTGTGTTGACACTGTGTACAGGTTTTGCAATAATCAAATGCGTCCTTGAATAAGGTCGGCCAATAAAAACCGCATTGCAAAACCTTCTCCGCCGTCTTTTTAGGACCAAAGTGACCCCCACAGGCCTGATCATGACTAAAAGATAGAACACTCTTGAACTCCTCATCCGGGACACACCGTCGAATGATCTGATCAGGACAATACTTAAACAGATAGGGTTCATCCCAGTAAAAGTATTTTACTTGGGATAGAAAACGATATTTTTCCTGTTTTGACCAATCGCTGGGTATCAGTCTCGTGGCAAGATAGTTCACAATATCCCTGAACCAAGGTTCCTCGGATACGTTCAAGAGTTGTTCGTCTGGGAAAGAATCATTGATCGGCAGGGTCACAGGGGAAGAAGAGATGCGTGAAAGATGGTCGGCTACAACGTTTTCACATCCTTTCTTATCTTTGATAACAAGATCAAATTCTTGTAATAGAAGGATCCAACGTATTAGCCTACCTTTTGCATCTTTTTTTGCCAAAAGATGTTTCAAGGCGGAATGGTCAGTGTACACAACTATTGATGAGCCAATCAAGTAAGGCCTGAATTTTTCTAATGCAAATACAACTGCCAAAAGTTCTTTTTCGGTAGTTGTATAGTTAATTTGAGCATCATTCAGGGTCTTACTTGCGTAATAGATTACGTGTGGCATCTTTCCAATGTGATGTCCTAAGACTGCACCAACTGCAAAATCTAATGCATCACACATAAGCTCAAAGGGGTAGTCCCAATCTGGAGACGATAGAATGGGGGCTGTAGTGAGGGAGTGTTTGAGTGAGTCGAATGCTGCCTCACAATCCGAGTCAAAGTGGAAGGTCGTATCCTTGGCCAAGAGAAGAGTTAAAGGTCTAGCAATTTTGCTAAAATCCTTAATGAATCTCCTATAAAAGCCCGCATGGCCAAGAAATGATCGAATGTCCTTGACGCTTTTGGGATGAGGAAGGTTTTGAATGACATCTATCTTATCTTTGTCAACCTCAATGCCTTTTCGTGAAATAACATGTCCAAGCACAATTCCCTCTTGGACCATGAAATGGCATTTTTCCCAATTCAAGGTTAAGTTCTTCTCTTTGCAACGAGTAAGAACTGCGTCAAGATTCGATAGGCAGTCGGAAAAAGAGTCTCCAAAAGTCGAGAAATCGTCCATAAAAATCTCCAAAAAATTCTCTACCATATCAGAGAATATCCCCATCATACACCGCTGAAAGGTAACGGGAGCATTGCATAACCCAAAGGGCATGCGTCTATAAGCAAATGTGCCAAAAGGACATGTAAAAGTGGTTTTATCTTGATCCTTTTTGGCTATGGGGACCTGATTATAGCTAGAGTATCCGTCCATAAAGCAATAATACTCACGTCCAGCTAAGCATTCCAGCATCTGATCAATGAAAGGTAGAGGAAAGTGGTCTTTCCTCGTGGCGGCATTGAGTTTTCTGTAATCAATACATACACACCACCCAGTTTGGGCGTGTGTCTGAATCAACTCATTTGCCTCATTGGTAATAACAGTGATGCCAGATTTCTTAGGGAAGACATGAATTGGACTCACCCATTGGCTATCGGAGATGGGGTATATAATACCATTATCAAGGCATTTGACGATCTCTTTCATCACCGCTTCCTTCATGATAGGGTTCAACCGTCTCTGTGGTTCTCGGGTTGGTCTGGCATTATCCATCACATGTATATGATGTTCTATAATCAAGGGACTAATCCCTTTGATATCCGCCATGGTCCAACCAAACGCCTCCCTATTAAATCTCAATACCGATAAAAGTGTATTCTCTTGCTCTGATGCTAGAGAAGCGGATATAATAACCGGTAAAGACTCATTCTCACATAAATATGCATATTTAAGATGAGAAGGTAAAATTTTGATATCTAATGCTGGCGGAGAAATAATAGAAGGTGGGATCATCGAGTGATTTTCGGAGTCACAAAGAAGCTCATAGCCTGTAAAAGATACAGACTCGGGTGGTGATAAGTCAGGAGTGTCGGACTCAAGCATGGGAAAGGTGTCCTCACTAAGATCATGTGCAAGATCAAACAGTGATGTGGTAGTGTCGTCGAGATCTATAAAGCAAAGTTCATCAACTCCGCAACTTTCGGGAGCAATCTCGTGGACAGAGCACACATCAAGGATATGAGCAGAGGGTTCTGATGGCTGACTTCCAATTTTGCAGATATTTAGTTCAATGGTCATATTTCCAAATGATAAGTTCATTGAACCATTTCTACAGTTAATGACAGCATTGGAAGTGGCAAGGAATGGTCGACCCAAAATCACCGGAATTTGGCTCCGGGGGTTCGCTACAGGTTGTGTATCGAGAACAATGAAGTCCACAGGGAATAAAAATTCCCCGACCTTTATCAACACATCCTCTAGTTCACCCCTAGGTTTGGTGATTGAACGGTCTGCCATTTGGAGAGTGCAGTGAGCTGGTTTCAACTCTCCAATCCCTAGCTGCTCATAGACAGAATATGGAAGTAGGTTAACACTTACGCCAAGGTCTAAAAGAGCACGGTTTATGTTTTTACCCCCAATAGAAATTGATATCGTAGGACATCCTGGGTCCTTACGTTTCTTTGGTAGCTGTGGGATAAAAGCAGTGCTAATATTATTAGACATGAAGACCTTCTTCGGCACTTGAGTCTTCCTCTTCCTAGTGCACAAGTCTTTAAGAATTTTCGCATAAGCGGGGACTTGTTGAATCGCATCTAGAAAAGGGATGTTGATGTTAACCTGTTTGAACATTTCCATAATTTTCTCCATATGTGGACTCGATTTGTTACCCCTTAACCGATTCGGGTAAGGAGCTTTAGCAATAAGCGCTGGGTCCATCATAGAAGAAGGAAGTGGGGGTAGACGTGATCCCAAAAGAGGAGTGGGGATCGTCTGTGGAGAACTAGAAGAGGGTTGCTGAGGTGTCGAGCCTAGAGGGAAATGGAGAATAGGCTCGTGAGAAGGCGGTGGGGTAGAAGAACAAGGATCAGACGTAGAAGTGTGTGTGTGAGGAAAGATCTCAGCCAGGGTGTTGATAGGATTTTCAATATCAACTTCTTCCCCAACATGGTTATTCAGCACTCTTCCTGATCTCAACGTTGTGATGGCATTTACATTGTAATGCCCAGGATTCGGTAGGGGTTGAGAAGGAAGTTTCCCTTTTTCTCTCGCACTCATTTCGGCTTTAAGTCGTGCAATTTCAGCTTCCATCGATCTGATACTCTCAGCTTGGGACGCTGAGTTTTTCTTTATCTCACTGATGGAAGATCTAACCTCAGCCGACACCTCTATGAAATTTGACAAGTGTGATTTCATGGTTTGAGTGAATTGAGAGAATTCGTCAGAACAGGTCATAGGATTAGACGGTGCAGGAGTGTTGACCTGGTTTTGGAAATTTTGTGACTGGTAGGGGTGCTGAGTGAGTTGAAGTGGTTGCTGTTGTGGAGGAAGGGCCCTTTGGAATTGATTCGGTTTGGAACCGTGTTTTGAGATAGGTTTTGGTTCCAAGCAAAGTTTGGGTGATTTCTGCAACCCTGATTGTACGTGGAAGAATATGGATCGTTTCTAGGTCTTTGAAATGCGGCATTGGTATGCTCGTGACCTTGAAACGGAGAATTTAATGGACATTCTTCCGTTAAGTGAGAAAGATCAGAACAACACCCACATACAGTTTTGGGGAGCGACATTGGGTTTAGGAAGGCTGCTAAAAATTTATGTTCCATAGCCTCGAGCTTCTTTTGCATTGCTGCCATCTCAGCTTGAACACCTATGGACACATCAATTTGGTGTACGCCACCCCTAGACGATGATATGTTTCCACTCTCCCACTGTAAAGACTTTTCAGCGAACTCTTCTAAAAATTTCCAAGCTTCCCCATCATCCTTAGTTATAAAATTGCCTTGACACATAGCTTCAAGGTTCTGTTTAGTGTTTGGGTTAATGCCCTCATAAATGATTCGGCACAGATCCCATCTCGGGATGCCGTGATGAGGACATTGAACCAAAAGATTCTTGAAGCGTTCAAACCACTTCGAGAACGGTTCATTCGGAAGCTGGGTGAATTGATTGAGTTCACTACAGACTCGAGCTGTCTTTTGCATAGGGTAAAATTTCTTAAGGAATACCGCAACGAATTCTTCCCAATTCGTAATGGAATGTGCGGTAGTGTTATACAGCCACTTCTCGGCTATATCGCACAAAGTAAATAGAAGAAGACGTAGACGCATAGCATCCATTGAAAGTTGTGACGTACCCATCATTGCGCATACATTTTCAAATTTCGTGATAAACACATATGCGTCATCAGACTCGAGACCGTGGAATTTGGGTAGAAGATTGATGTACTGGGGTTTAATCTCAAAATTATCCCCGTTGGCTGGTGGTGTGGATAAACAGGTCGAAAGAGGACCTCGCATAGGATAGCACCTCTCTTGGAGAGAGATACGAGGTGGATTTTGCGCACCAACGGACGGCGGCAGAGTAGTGGTAAAGAAGTTTGATGGAGTCGGATCCATCGATGTGGGTGTGGTGGTTGGTAAAAGAGAGGTAAATATAGAAATACCGACTTCGGAGTCGATCGGGGGGACGCGGACTAAACGGGCACTAGAATCCCGTGTCCAGCCTATCTTGCACTAAAAAGGGTTAGTACAAGTGGCAGCGTGACTTATAATTAGGGGAAATGATGAATGCGGTGTTTGTTTTGAAAAATAGACGGATTTTTTGAAAAAATGATGCGAGCACAACAAATGCAACAAGCAAAACCCTAATTCTATGGTCGCCTAGGTCAAGGCTCTAGACCGCTCCTAACTGCCAAAAGATAAGTCCCAGGATCAATCCTCCACTGCCTCTTTGTCTCCCCTGTGGCCAGGTAAGTGCCTGGTAAGTGGGAAGGTACTCCACTACGTAAGTAATGGGCCTAATTAATAACCACTAGCTTTAGACACACTTGCCTTAGACACCACAAAAGAAACGCGGATAAGCAATGAATTACCCACGGCCTTCTCTTGTCCTAAGTGAGCGCGACGGTCCTTAGAGTCATCTCTAGATATTTTTTAGTTAATGAGGGTAATGCGGATGCAAGTTTGTGATTTTTGGGGCTTAGGAACGGTAATGAACTCCCCACCTAATCTGGATTTGGCCGTGCCCCTTAATATCCGTATTAATATGCAAACAACCAAGAAACAAAAACACGCACAATTTTATTTTGCTTTTTGCGGCGCTGCGATTTTTGCAAAGAAGCCTGCAGAAATTTGTTAATTGGAGCAGACATAGGAGGAGATAAGAAAGTAAGAGATCACCTGAGAAAAAATTGCACAGAGAGGCTTTCACCAAGCCGCGGAACCGCCGCAACTACTGGCTTAAACCGCGGAATCGCCGCCGTAGGTACTGTTCACTGCACAATATTTTTACAGAGAGCTGATGTTAACTCCCTCAGTCCTCTGGAAAATTCTGAAAAAAATTTCAATTGCTCCACAGCTTCCAGAATTCCTCGCAATCAAATCACAACAACACGTTTAGATTTTGCGCGAATTTTGATCTAAAAATTGTAATGGAATAAATATTTCAATTCAAATTTCAATAAAGAACGAATTAGCGCACGATCCCCGGCAACGGAGCCATTTGATTGAAACGTTTTCTTGTTGTGTCGGTTTAGAAAATGAATAGAAATCACAATCAAAGAATTATTTGACCGCAATTAATAACGGTGTCGAAATGTAGCGCGTTAGTAAGTGCAGATCGTCCACAGGGATTGTGCGATTCGTTCGTATTTGTTTTGTTTTGAATTGAAAATTAATGAGAAGAGAAAAGAAAACTTGATTATATGATTATATCAAATGAATTTCAAGAATCATCTAATCTCATCAAAAATCAAGAAAACATTAAAAAAGAATCAAGAACAAGAATTGATAGAATTCCAATCGATTAAAGTTTCAAGAATTAAAATGTAGCTCGTAGGAGTCGATTAGATCATAGATGTGAAGAAGATTAGCAATTACCTTTTCTTATCCATTAGCGAATTGATGCTAAATCGATGTCGATTTATCGAGGATTAAGGATCTTGCGAAGAATTAGGGTTTCCTCATCCTATCCTTTGTCCTTTCGATGAATCACATTCACTAGATAGGTTCTAAGAAATCGAATGATCGATCGTTGATCTCTAGATCCGTACGAAAATAGTCAAGAACGCATTTCGCATCGATCTAGATCATCGATCATTCAATTTTCAAGAATTTACAGTCGTTATAGGACTTAAGAAAATGTTTAAAGATTCATCAACATCATCATTCTACCGATCGTTTCGACTCCTCCACGAGCGGTGTTTTATTCACGCATTATCACAAAGAATATATTCAAGAATTGAAGTTGAATCATAATGCTTGAATTGAAAGATAAGCAAGTTAAAAGAATCGTCACCTTTATTTATTCCACAATTTGTTACACATTGCTCAAGACTACAAGAATTTGAGAAGGATCAAGATTGTCGAATCTAGCGTTGCATCGGCTCCTTGAGTCGCGGATCGGCTTGGATCTCATGCTCCGATGAAGACCGGCTTCGCTTCTAAAGGATGGTTGAAGGCTTGCTTTGCTTGAACTCAAAGATCTTGAACTTTTGCTTTCTTGATTGGATTAGGGTTGGGGTTTGGAGGTGGCAAGTGTTGGGTTGATAGAGTGATAGAATTTCAACAACAATCAACAACCTTTTCAAGTGAGGCCTAGGGTCCCTTTTATAGGCTTAGGAATGATTAGCTTCCTTAAGAAGCTTGGATTAGGTTAGCTTCCCTTGTAAGCTAGTTAGTTAGGTAGAAGTCTCTAGAACTAGTTTGTTAGGGTTTAGCTTCTACCTTAAGCTAGGAGGTTAGGGAGAACGTTCTAGGCTCTTAATGTAGTTTAGGTGAAGCTTGCTTTGGAAGCTTGGACTTCATTAGCTTGCACAAGGAACCTTTGCTGATCTGGTAGAAAGTTCAGGAGTGTTCTGGAAATTGCAGTAGCTTAAAGGGGTACTTGACTTGAGAGAGGAGTTCTGATATAAATTTGAGGAGCTGACGTGGCATACCCACCGTGGATCCGCGGCACAAGCTGGCTCCTGCCGCGGATCCGCGGCAGGTTAGGAGAGCTAGGGCTTCAACTTCTCTGTAGTGCTTTGATCTGTCATCAGGTGTACTTTCTGATATGTTGATTCCCTGAATGCCTTCTAGATCACTACTAGATCTCAAGTCATTGAGTTGGCGTATTTTTTTAACAGCACTGTTATACAAATTTGACCTTTCTCCTAGAATTTCCTGCACAGACTTCGAAACACATGTTGCGCTACACAAGAATGATGCAATGCCATGAAACACAGTCAATTTCCCTAAAAATGCCGGTTTTAGTATACAGTACAGGTAATTCAGTATTTTACAGGTGTTTTGCTAATATGTGCAATATGAATACCAAACACCTCTACATGAATGCAAAAGATAAGGAAATTTCCATGTTAAAAATGCAGTATTTTCGACTGATCACTTCCCCTACCAGAAAGTCGGCCTTCGAATGATTGGTCGTTCCTCTCAACGAACGTCGGTCTTCGACAGACTGGCACCAGCAGCAGCCCCTAATCAAAGCCTGGGACACGACGGAGCCGCTTCCATAACTGAGGTTGTCCCGTCTGCAAGAAATGCTCGGCGTCGCCACTGACGCCGAATGATGAAAGTTGGGGGCAACTCCCTCTCTGGACTTACTCCACCAGCTCCAATGGTGGAAATTGACGTTGTTGTTCCAACCAGGAACAATTTTGATCTGCTTAGAAGGGTGCGAAAGAACTCTCTAACCGCAGTACTGAAGAAATCTCCCCGGCATGCTGAAAACATAACGCAGGCAAAGCCGGAGCAACCCCCTCAGCGGCTGTCCTCCTAAATCCACAGGGTCTGGTGAAAAGTCCAAGATTCTATGATCAACAAAGACCACCCTCACCGGCTGAAGAAAATGAAGGCTCGGCAAGAGGAGGACCATCCCTCCGCCATACCACGGAAGTCATCCTCCATATGGGTGCCTGTTACAACGGCCCCTCCGACTTCAACCTCCCACAAAAGGAGAAGGCCGGAGAAAATCCCACCGCCGGCAGCAAATTCCAAAGGTAATGGACCCAAACGTCCTTAGTCTGGGGGCATGATAGTGCATACCGTTTACATGGCTTCCGGAAAAGAGAATAGCCGCGCTTCCGCGGGTCATCGACCGCAAACTCGGTCGTTAACAAAGGCTCAGGAGCAGCAACAAAAGTTCCAGGAGATGCTGACGAAAATGGCAGCACTCACCGGACAGAAAGAAAGTCCGGAGTCAGCATCAGAACAGCGCCAGGAGCAAGAGACCGATACAGAATTTCTGCGAAGGGTGCTGGAAAGAAAGGATAAGGAGGCCGCGGAACAGGCTGCTAAAATAAAGAAGATGACACTTTTGTTCCAAGATATAGTTGGAATGATGATCCAGCCAGAAGCTCCAGCTGAAGATCCGCCGATAATCATCGAGAATGACAGAGGGGAAACATCAAACCCTCTTCCGGCTCTATCAGCAGCCAGGGAGGAAATGATCTCCAAGGCTGCCCTTGATGATTACATAGCTCAACAAATACGAGCTCATCAAACGAGTGAAACGGCAGGCCAAGTCGTCAGAACCGGGCGATCGTACCCAGGCTGGTACGATCAAATCAAGTACCCGCCAGGATATACAATCCCAAAATTCCATGTGTACAAAGGAACTGGAAATCCTCGCCAGCACATCGCGCGTTTTAAATTCATGTGCGACAACACTGAAGGAAATGACATATTGCTCCTCCGACAGTTCGTCAGCAGCCTGACAGGCATCGCCTTCGAATGGTACGTGGGTCTCCCAAATGATTCCGTAAAGACCTTTGATGAGATGGATACACTTTTCTGTCAGAGGTTCGCTGGTGTGAATAAACACACTACCGTAGCAGCGTCAATGAAACGGTTGGACCGAATGAGACCTGGGTTCAATATGTTACCCAATGGCGAAATATCTGGTCAAAATGCGAGCAACGCATTGACGAATCTGCAGCCGTGGGAATGTTCATGGCCACCCTTGACTCAAATTCAAAGGTGTTCCCATTTATGGCTCTCTTCAAGCTGATGACCTTCCAAGAGCTCATGGATAAAATGACTCGATTGGATCAGATAGGTCAAAACCCTTCATCATCCGATGAAGATGAATGAAAAGCGGAGGCAAGGTGGTATTTGTTGCCAGCGCATAATAGAAAATGAGCGGCTCTGAAGCAACCTATCGCCAAAATAGCGACGACGTGGGTACTCGCCCTCCCGAAATATACACAGGGGGCATATTCCTTGTATATGAAGAAGATGCTCCATCGGTATCGGAAAGCGACATTGTTGGGCAGGGGGCAGGTAATGTGTAAAATGCCCGGTACTTCTCGCAAAACAACTCGATTGACATGATGATAGATGAAGCAGTCCAAGAAGGTGAAGACAGCCTAAGGCGTGAAGTGTCCATGCATACAAAAGACATGCAGCAGCGCCTCGACAAGTAAACATTAGAAGGAATGAGTTATGTAGCTCCCCGACCAAATGATCAACAACGGACCGAAATGTCCTTAAACTAAACATTGCCTCTAAAATGGCAACAACAGACCGTAATGTTCTTAAACTAAAACTTCGCCTCCAAAATGGCGATAATGGACTGAGACGTCCTTAAACTAACAACGGACCGAAATGTCCTTAAATTAAACGTTGTCTTTAAAATGACGACAACGGACCGTAATGTCCTTAAACTAAAACTTCACCCCAAAAATGGTGACAACAGACCGAAATGTCCTTAAACTAAACGTTGCCTCCAAAATGGCGACAACGGGCCGTAATGTCCTTAAACTAAAACGTCACATCAAACACGGCGATAATGGACTGAGATGTCCCTAAACTAACAACGGACTGTAATATCCTTAAACTAAAAATTCGTATCGAAGCTGGCCATGGACCGAGATGTCCCTAAACTAACAATGGACCGTAATATTCTTAAACTAACACGTCGCCTCAAACAGGGCGATAATGGAACTCAAGTCCACAAGTCCCAACGGCGAAGACTGCAACTCAAGTCCCGCTGGCTACACAGTTACTCCGGCAGCGAAGTCATCTCTAAGTCCCATTGGCATGCAGATGGGTAAAAAAAGGTATGTCCATAAGCAAAATGGGCACGGATGAAAACCCGAAAGAGTGCCGTGAGTAAAAACAGCAGGACTACCGGCGAGTTTGTGAAAGCCCAAAAGGGCACAATCTCATTGTTAAAAAAAAAAGGTATGTCCACGAGCAAGATGGGCACGGATGAAAACTCGAAAGGACGCCGTGAGTAAAAACAGCAGGGCTACCGGCGAGTTTGTGAAAACCCGAAAGGGCGCAACCTCGTAAAATTTTCACTTACGAGATCCTCTCGACTCGTAAGGAGAACCCCCCTATGAGACCCTCACGGCTCATAGGATTCAAAGTCTTAAGTTACAGGGATCCAAACTTGTCCTTAAGCCGTCGTATTCCCCAAGTTGCCCTACAGACGGTCCGATATTGGCCCCTGTATACAATCCACGGGCACAAATAAACGTTTCCCCACCAAGTTCCGCCAATCACGAGGAATGTCCTCATATGGTGAATGACACTTGTAAGTCCTCTCGACTTATGAGAAGAAAACACTCTTGTAAGATCTTTACGACTTATAAGAGAACACACACTTAGAAATCCCCATGATTCCTAAGGAGAAAATACGCCTACGAGATCCTCAAGACTCGCAGGGAGAAAAAACTTTATGAGACCCTTACGGCTCATAAAGTCGAAAAGTCTTAGTTGACAGGATCCTAACCCTGTCTACTAAGCCACCTTTGTTCAAATCAGCAAAGGCGAATGATGATTCGCTCCTGGCAATATCCCAGTTGCAGCGATGCTGATGCCTAAATCGGTGTCAAACTCCAAGTTCTTTCACGGCAAATGATGATTCGCTCCTGGCAATATTCCAGTTGCAGTGATGCTGATGCCTGAACAGGTGTCAATTTTCAAGTCCTTTCACGGCAAATGATGATTTACTCCTGGCAATATTCCAGTCGCAGCGATGTTGATGCCAAAATTGGTATTAGGTCTCAAGTTCCATACTCGCAACAAAAAATCAGTGAGCAAACAATGCATATGAAATAGCCGAAATGATGGGGCAACTCATAATGATAATCAACGAGCAAAATATATGGATATAAAAACTGCCGAAATGTTCGGGCAACTCGCAATAAAAAGCAGCGAGTAAAAAGAAAGAATAGTCGAAATGATTCGGCACCGCGATAAAAAGCCAAAATAATTAGGCAATCGTGACTTTCGCGATATAAAAAGCTGAAATGATAGAGCATCGCGGAAAGAAATAAAACGAAATGAAACTTTTTCCCTGCGGGTGAGTCTACACCGACCCCTGTATACAATCCATGGGCTCAAATGAAAAAGAGAACCATATTTTCCCACCAGGCTCTGTCAAAGAGAGAGCCAGATCTTGACGGTTCATATACAACCTAGAGACAATCCCGGCATATCTTCTCATTCCAGTAGGATGAAGACGCGACGTCAACAAAAAACCCCAGGGTCGAAACAAAACGGAGCCATGGCAAAATTCCTTGCTCCAAGTCTTGATGGTTCACAAAACAACCTAAAGACTACCTCAACATTTGTCTTGTTACAACAGACGCAATGTCAACAACGGCGTTCCCTCTCACTCCAGCAGGATGCATACGCAACGTCAACAAAAGACCCCAGGGTTTAAACAAAACGGAGCCATGGCAAAATTCCTAGCTCCAAGTCTTGACGGTTCACAAAACAACCTAAAGACTATCTCAACATTCGTCTCGTTATAGCAGACGCAATGTCAACAACGGTGTTCCCTCTCACTCCAGCAGGATGCAGACGCGACATCAACAAAGGACCACAGGGTCGAAACAAAAAAGAGCCATGACAAAATTCCTAACTCCATGACTTGACGGTTCACAAAACAACCTAAAGACTACTTCGACATTCTTCTCGTTACAGCAGACGCAATGTCAACAAAGGCTTCAAAATAGCAAATTCAAAAGGAAGCGAAGGCCAAATTTCTAGACTCAGGGTCTTGACGGCAACTCAAATAAAACCCGAAAGACTATTGTAGATCATCCCACACCAGTGCAAAGTGGTTATGACTCATCGGGGCTTCCAAATTTAGCCCAACCTTAAGTAAAAAGCGACATGGCAAAATTCCTAACGCTTGCTCTTTCGGCGGTCAAACTGCCTAAGAAGATTACTTGAAGACGTCTTGTCCAGCCCTCGAAGGGATCAGAGACACGACAGTCATGGGGCTACTCGAACAGAAGTGTAAAGTCTGCATATCGGGGAATGCATCAGCCAACACGACGGTACCACGGACTAAAACCCTAGTACCATAAAACCTAATGGACCTCTGTCGTAAAGAGCAGGGGTTAATTATAACGTTAGGAAAAGTTTGCCTATAAGCCCAAGAGAGGTAAACTAAACAAACTCCGAAATGAGTATATAAACTAGAGACTCCGGAATGAGTGAATAAACTACGAACTCCGAAATTCAGTACGTAAACTAGAATCTCTGAAACGAGTGGATAAACTACAAGCTCCGAAATGAGTGAATAAACTACAAACTCCGAAATGAGTACATAAACTACTTCACATCAAGTCAAGACAGAAAGGCGCAACCCATGAGCACTAACCGTGTGCTATGCAAGGCAATAAGGAGAGTATTTGATTCACATCCGACTAAGCGTCCATTCACAACTACATACGTACTTAAATGGAAATAGTGTTCAAAGCGTGTTGATTTATGTATGTGTGAGAATGATTAGCGCATGACACAACAATGGCGTTCGCACTTAGCAAAAATTTCTAAGGGTAAAGTATAAAGCTTATGCACAGAGGCGAGATACACGTACGAATATATAATGAAGATGAAACATTCAACAGAAAACATTCAACAGTCAATAATAAGATAAATACATTAAAATAAATATCCTACTCTACAGGGAAGAGATCACCAAATATGGGATCAGAGATACAGGGGTTAACAAAACAAGAAACAAAATTCTCCACCTCCCTCTCTGCCTTCTCCACCATGTCGAAACGGCGATCTTCGTGATGAGTCGCTCCCCATCTGTCAGCACCGTGTTCATCAGTGAAGGCAGACATGATAGCTCACTGAGCCCGTATCTAGCTTAGTAACTGAACTGAACGGTCCTTCAAAGGCTGGGTAATCAAACGTGCCTCATGGAAGCATTCGATCTTGTCCTCCGTCGTATCGAGAATCGCCGGAGTCATCTCTGCCGGATGAGGGGGGATGTCGGCAAGCACAGATAGGAAAATTATCCGGAGCCAAACGAAGCCTATAGGAAGAGGAGAGCCCCTACGAGTCAGGAGCTCATGCATCATCGTATCACATTGATCATCGGTGAGAAGGGGACTCGCTAGCCGTGCAGCAAAATGAGGAATAATCTCCTCGATAGGTACCTCACATGGTTGCCGAAGAGCATGAAGATGATTGCATGCCAAAACTATTAAAATGGTCACCTTAAGATCTGTTAAGAGAAATGGTTCTTTCCGTGAGAAGAGGACGAAGACATGGCCTCAGGTTATAAAGAGAAGCATTCAAGCCGAAGCGCAGAAAATTAAGTGCATGGTGGAACTATTTCCAAGGCCGAGAAATAGGGCATGGGAAAAGAAGCTAGTTGACCCATAGGAAAAAGAGCAAGAAGGTGAACCGATCCCAGCACTTCACGAACAGTGGAAAAGATGCCACCGTTGCACTCACGTGCAAGCCACCTGAGCGCAACGGTGGGGGGAATTTATTTCCCCCAATAATAAGAGCAAAACTCTGTTCAAAATTTAAAAGGCAGTGCCTCACATGCCTTCCACGAGGATGCCAACGTCAGAGTTAAAAACTCTTATATTGGCGTCGCACGTGCTCCTCACATGAGCGCCGATGTGCAAAGCACATAAAGGAATTAAAACCTTAATTAGCATCCACGTGCACAACACATGAGCGCCGGCACCCAATAGAATTAAATTCTACTCTTTGTTAAGTAGAGCCGTTGGATCAAAGATCCAACGGAGACGATAAATCATCAGGATGCAGAATTAAATTCTGTTTAGAGGAAATATTCCTAAAATCTTTCTAAACAAGAAAGATTGCCTTCTGTAAAACAGAGTACTGTTGGATTAAAAATCCAATGGTGATTAAAGAATCACCGATCTACAGAATAAATTCTGTATGGGTAAATATTTCCCTAATTTTGTTAAAAACAAGAAAATGTTTTCTGTAAAATAGAAGTCCTTGGATCAAAAATCCAACGATGGGTAAAATCCCAAAATCATTTGGGATCTCTTAATGAGAGATTTCTTCGAAGCTAACCAACAAACTGACCCTACTATATAAAGGACCCAAGACTTCAAGTCTAAAGGAGAGGAACCGCCCCATAAGCTTCAGAAAGAACAGAGAATTAAATTCTCGAGGAAGAAGAACTCTCTTCTTGTATAATTAGGTAAATAAAAATAAAGGAGTGCTTAGCACTCAGTGACTGGCGCTCAGCGCCCAGCGCCCCACGTGCCTCTCACGTGGGCGCTAAAAAATAAAAGAGTGCTTAGCATTCAGTGACTGGCGCTCAGCGCCCAGTGCCCCACGTGTCTCTCACGTGGGCGCTACAAAATGAAAGAGTGCTTAGCACTCAGTGACTGGCGCCCAGTGCCTCACATGTCCCTCACGTGGGCGCTACAAAATAAGGAGTGCTTAGCACTCAGTGACTGGCGCTTAGCGCCCAGCACCCCACGTGCCTCTCACGTGGACGTTACAAAAAAAAGAGTGCTTAGCATTCAGTGAGCGGCGGCTAACGTCCAGCGCCTCACGTGTCTTTCACGTGGGCGCCACAGAATAAAAAGTGCTTGACACTCACTAGGCAGCGCCTAGCGCCTCACTTGCTTCGCACGTGGGCACCACAAAGAGCGCTTAGCACTCCATATAAAGACAAAAAGGGTAAAGTGTTTAACACTTATTGAGCAAATCCCCATGACTGAAAACCCCACATGGTTATGTGTGAGTGTCAGAACTTACATAAGTGCTCAACACTTTTTGCATAAAAAAAAAGACTGAGCCCAAATAAGTGCTTAGCACTTATTTTCAAATAAAAAGAAAACTGAGTGGACCAAATCCAAGTTGGCTGGGTCCCTAATTCAGATCAACTGAGCCCATGGGTTCACTACTTCCCAAACTGAGCTTAGTCCCAAATACGACTATCGATCTTCCAACTGAGGATATCCCAAAACGATATTTGTTCTACATTCCCCTGAGAAAGTTTTAGTCTCAAAATATGACTAATGATTTTTGGGTTTACCACTGATTCCTTTTTCCCTCAAATACGGGAATTGGTCCAAGGGTACATCTCTCTACACCTCTGATGCATGTCGTTGTAATTCCTCAACGTCTTCAGAGAGGTAGCGGGTCCCGACAACCAACTGCTTTTGGGTGTACTTCCCAAGCTGACGTGCACACCTTAAACCGAACCAAACCTCAAAATGAGTGTATCCCACATCATTGCCATACATCCCATCACGTAACAAATACACGTGCACGCAAGATGAATAACGGACCGAGACGTCCTTAAACTAAAATCTCACCTCCAAAATGGTGATCAACAGACCGAGATGTTCTCAAACTAGAACTTCGCCTCCAAAATGGCGATCAACGGACCGATACGTCTTTAAACTAAACTCTCACCTCCAAAATGGTGATCAACGGACCGAGACGTCCTCCAACTAAAATCTCAACTCCAAAATGGTGATCAACGGACCGTAACGTCCTCAAACTAAAACGTCGCCTCCAAGATGGCGATAATGGACCGAAATGTCCCTAAACTAAAACAACAGAGCCCAAATGCTCTCTTGTTGGATCCGAAACAAAAAATGATCCTAAAACCCCGTTAAGTAGATTTTAGTCTCAAATTAGACTAACGTATCCTTAACAAAAAAACAATCGAGCCCCAACTGCTCACAAACATTTAAGTTGATCTTAATCTCAAACTGGATTAACGATTCTTAAATAAAACAAACCCAAATCTAAGATATACGGATTTGGACTAATCCACGCCCTACGGACGACAACATAAATTAAACTTCGTATACAATCCATGGGCAACCAAAAATAAAACAAACACACACGACACGAAGTGAACTTCTGGAGCAGGAGAAAGTGGTTATCGCGATACGATAACGTAATTAACTACAGGGGCTTACGCCTGCAGAATAGAGCGTCCCCACAATCAAAAACCCCTCGCAAACGAAGGGAATTTGACGAAGTCTGCTACAACGGCCGCATCCGTCCAAACCTTCGATACACGGTGCCATAAATCAACTTGACATCTTCGGAGAGGTGGACGGATAAATCCAAATAGCATCTGCCTCCAAAATTCAGGCCAGACATCCTAACATCCCGGCCGCGTCTTTTGGCGGTGAACAATGTCTAAGGCAAGTGTGACTAAGGAAACTGGTTTACTTAATTAGACCCGCTATTTCGGTGATTCATATAGCGGATATCTGGCACTTACCTGGCTGTAAGATTGATAAGGAGGTGATAAAGGATTTATCCTATGTCTTTTCCTTTAGAAGTCTAGGAGCGGTGTAGTGACTTGACCTAGGAGACTCTAGCTCTAGGGATTGATTGTGCTTTTTATGATTGGTTAAGCCAAGTCTTGAGTCCGTCATTCTTGTCAAAGCAAAACCTTCTTAAAATCGTTCTCACCACTTTATCATATGCTGCCAGATGCACTAAACCCGCTTAGTGCATGCTTGGCTGGATACGGGATTCTTGCGCCCGTTTAGTCCGCGTTTTTGTTGTCGACTCCGAGGTCGATAATTCTTCATATTCTTTTTCTCCTCTACCTACCATATCTCCCGAGATGGACAGATCTCTACCGGGTTTTAACAACACCACATTGCCACCACCCCTAAGTGTGCAAATTCAAAATCCACCACGCATCACTCTCCAAGACTGATACTGCCCCACACGCGGACCCCTTCCTACGTGTTTATCTCTTCCACCAGGATAACTTCGAAATTAAACCCCACTCCATCAACTTGTTGCCCAAATTTCACGGGCTTGAATATGAGGATGACTACATTTTTATAACAAAATTTCAAAACGTATATGCAATGATGAGCACCACCCAACTTTCAGGGGATGCTATGCGATTATGTATTCTCCCTTTTACCTTGTACGATATCGCAAAGAAGTGGCTTTATATCTCCTCCTCACATTCCATCACCAATTGGGATGAATTTGTTAAATCATTCTTTAAAATTTTTATCCTAATAATATGACTGCCCGCAGTAGGATTGAGATCAACCAGTTTGCCCAGCTTCCCAATGAACCCTTTTGGAAATGTTTTGAAAGGTTCAAAAATCTCCTTGTCCAATGCTCTCATCACGGATTCGAAAAATGATAACTTTGCCAAATTATTTATGAGTGTGTTAATTCAGCGACAAAACAAATGCTAGAAACCATTTGTCAATGTCATTTCATGTCAAAATCCGACGAGAAGGCGTAGAAATTTCTTGAAGATCTCGCCGAACAAACACTACAGTGAGAGAGCACAAGACCAACAACATCATCTTAGTCTTCATCTAGGGTAGGTATCCATTAGCTCGACGCTTCCATCACAATGAAAGCCGAAATGGCTGCAATACAAAAGAAACTCGAAGCTATTGAGAGCAAATTTTCTTCAGCCTCCCTAAACTAAGTTATTCCCTCTAAACCCATGTGTGGTTGCTGTTATGATTTGTCACATTTAACTGAAGGATGTACTTTAAATCCTCCGTCTCAAGGTCAAGATCAAACTAATGCTGCTTTTCAGCAATGACCTAGAAAAGATCCTTATACATCTACATATAACCCGGGATGAAAGAATCATCCTGATTTTGCTTAGAACCAAAACCAAACTCAAAACCAAAATCAAAATCAGTTTCAAAGTCAAAATAACTACCAAAGGTTTCCTCCACAGCAACAACAACCACCACAACAAATTCAGCAGCCATTTCAGCCGCAACCATTTCAAAATCCGGCTAACAATTTTGCCCCTTATAACAATTCTTTCCAATCAAAAAATAATATTCCTCCTGCCGGTACCGACAAAATCTCTACACTCGAAAGAAGCTTAGAAGTTTTTATTAAACAATCTACGCAAATGTTGGCTAGTTTAATTTCTTCTATCTAATCGTTAGTACAACACACTGCTTCCCACAGTGAAAGTATCAAATCCATCGAAACACAAATTGCACAGTTAAACGCAGCGATGAGTGAAAGAGAGAAAGGGAAATTTCCATCTCAATCTCTACCAAATCCTAGCCACCCACAACACGCTAACGCTATTCTTAACCAACAAAATCATAATGTGAGTGTTATAACTACGTTGAGATCGGGAAGAATGCTGAACAACCATGTTGGAGAACAAGTTGATGATTTTGATTACACCCCGGCTACTACTTCTACTTCTTCTAATCAAACATCTTCTTCTGAGCCCATTCTCCGTTCTCCACTGGGCTCGAACTCTCCGTCCACTTCCTTGAATGGATTACCCTCTCAGGCTACCCTAACTCCAGTTTTGGAATCCATTTCATCTCCACAAACTTCTTCCCAATTATTGGACCCAACCCCTGTTAATAAAGCTCCTTTTCCAAACTGGTTGAGGCCCAACAAACCAAGTCCATAGATGGAGAAGGTTATGGAAATGTTTAAGAAAGTTAACATTAATATTCCTCTCTTAGATACTATCCAACAGGTTCCATCCTATGCAAAAATTCTTAAGGACTTGTGCACTAAGAAAAGGAAAACTCAAATATCTAAAAATGTTTTCTTAGCGAGTAATGTGAGTCATGCTCTTACCCAAAATTTGCCCAAGAAACATAAGGACCCCGGTTGTCCTATAATTTCTATAACTATTGGGGGTAAAAACATCAATCGCACTCTTCTCGATCTTGGTGCTAGTGTTAACTTGCTCTCTTATTCTGTTTATGAACAATTAGGTATAAGAGAGTTGAAACCCAGACACTGTACTCTTCAGATGGCCGATCGATCTATCATCCACCCTAGTGGTGAGCTAGATGACATGTTGATTAAAGTCGGGGAATTTATATTCCTTATGGACTTTATAGTTTTAGATATACAGCCTGTGGCAAGTCCACGGAAAAAAATCTCGGTGATTCTTAGTTGACTATTTCTTGCAATCTTAAATTCGGTAATCAATTATCATAACGGTTCCATGAACCTATCCTCTGGGAAAATGACAATTGAACTACACATTTTCAGGGTAGGAAGTCAACCCTCCGAACCCTGTGCTCATATGATAGATATATGTTCCGTCCATGAGATAGCTTCTAACAGTTATGAATTTGAGGAGATTTTGTTCTACGACAATGATCTCGACGTTACTAGTGTGTTATTGTTTGATCCAGCCACTTCTTACACGAATAAGAAATACGAAGGGTTCACTTTCCTTGATGATCTTGATTCACAGGACCCTTCTGTCGACAAGTAAACCCCCGAGTTTGAATCCTTTGACTTTTCAAACGAGTTAGTTGAGATATCCGAGTCAGTCTCTTACGCTAGCTATGAACTTCTCATGACGTCCGAGTATCGTTCCCTTACCCTACCTTCTATCGTCTCTTCACCGATACTTGATCTCAAGCCACTGCCGTCTCATCTTAAGTATGCGTATTTAGGTGAGAATGAGTCTTTGCCCGTCATCATCTCAGCTTCTCTAGCCTTAGAGTAAAAGAGAGCTCTTCTGTCTGTCTTGAGATCGAATCGACAATATTTCGGTTGGACAATGGCGGACATCAAAGGGATTAACCCCTTTGTTGTTAAACACCATATACATATGATGGATGAAGCCAAACCAGCCCGTGACCCACAAAGACGATTGAATCTCGTCATGAAAGAGGCGGTAAAGAAGGAAATCGTCAAATGTTTAGATAATGGTATAATTTACCCAATATCGGATAGCCAGTGGGTAAGTCCTATTCACGTTGTCCCTAAAAAGTCTGGCATCACGGTTATAACTAATCAGGCAAATGAGCTGATTCCAACTCGCACCCAAACCGGGTAGCGGGTATGTATTGATTATAGAAAACTTAATGCTGCAACGAGGAAAGATCACTTACCTCTATCCTTTATTGACCAGATGTTTGAACGCTTAGCCGGGCATGAGTTCTATTGTTTCTTGGACGGTTACTCAGGCTACAATCAGATTCCCATCGTTGATAAGGATCAAGATAAAACAACTTTTACTTATCATTTTGGCACTTTCGCTTATAGACGCATACCCTTTGGGTTATGCAATACTCTCTTTATATTTCAGCGGTGTATGATGGGGATATTCTCTGACATGGTCGAGAATTTTCTGGAAATATTCATGGACGATTTCTCCATATTTAGGGTTCTTTGAGAAATACTTACGTCATCTTGACGCTGTTCTTACCCGCTGTAAAGACAAGAATCTAACTTTGAATTAGGAAAAATGTCATTTCATGGTTCAAGAAGATAATGTCTTAGGGCATATCATCTCACGAAATGGCATTAAGGTATACAAACCTAAAATAGATATCATTTCCAACCTTCCTCCTTCCAAATGCGTCAAAAATATACGATTCTTTTTTGGTCATGCCGGTTTTTATAGACGATTCATCAAGGACTTTAGTAAGATTGCTACACCCTTAACTCTTCTCTTGGCCAAAGATACAGCATTTCACTTCGACTCGGATTGCCTGGCTGCTTTTGAATCGCTTAAACGTTTCCTCACTACCACCCCCATTCTATCATCTCCAGACTAGAATCACCCTTTTGAGCTTATGTGTGATACATCCGACTTTGCTATTGGTGCAGTCTTAAGACAACACATCAATAAAATACCATATGTCATTTATTATACGAGTAGGACCTTGAATGATGCCCAAATGAACTATACAACCACCGAGAAAGAACTCTTGGCAGTTGTCTTTGCATTAGAAAAATTCAGGCCCTACCTAATTGGCTCTCCGGTCGTATTTTACACCGATCATTCCACCTTAAGACATCTTTTATCAAAGAAGAATGCTAAATCCAGGCTAATACGTTGGATCCTCTTGTTGCAAAAATTTGATCTTGTCATAAGAGACAAAAGTCGATGTGAAAACGTCGTAGCCGACTATCTTTTACGACTTCCTTCTTCACCAACGTTGACCTTGCCAATAAACAACTCTTTTCCGATCGAACATCTCTTGACACTATCTTGCGAATCTTGGTTCATTGATATTATGAATTATTTAGCAACGGGACTTCTACCTAACAAATAATCAAATCAAGACAATCATATAATTTTATCTCAGGCAAAAAACTTTTACTGGGACGAACTTTATTTGTTCAAGTATTGTCCCGATCAGATCATTCGCAGATGTGTTCCTAATAATGAGTTAAGGAGTGTATTATCCTTCTGCCATGATCAAGCATGTGGCGGTCAGTTTGGACCAAGAAAAACTGCAGAAAAAATTTTGCAATGCGGCTTTTATTGGCCAACGTTATTCAAAGATGCACATGATTATTGCAAAACTTGTTCACGGTATCAGCACATGGGTCGGATTTCACGGAGGAACGAGATACCGCTCCAACCAATCTTGGTTGTTGACATATTTGATGTGTGAGGAATTGATTTCATGGGCCCATTTTTCAACTCTTTTGGGAACTTATACATTCTTTTAGCGGTTGATTATGTCTCTAAATGAGTTGAAACAATACCGAACCGTACTAATGACAACAGGATTATCGTTAAGTTCCTTAAAGAAAATATCTTTTCTTGGTTCGGGCACCCTCGCGCTATCATTAGCGACAATGTGATGTATTTCTGCAATCAGTCTTTCGAGAATTCGATGCGGAAATATTCAATCAACAACAAGCTTTCTACGCCCTATCATCCCCAAATGAGCGGGAGCGGGCAAGCTGAGATCTCTGTTTCCCCAATCAGAGCAAAGCTCTGTTGAAATTCAAAATTCAAATTTTGAAGCAACGCTTCAAATCTCGGGCGCAACGCGCCACATGTCAGGCGCTGATACGTCAGCACAGCACCTAAGAAGGCGCGCCCAATCAGAGCAAAGCTCTATTTTAAACAAAATTAAAGGAAGCAACGCTTCAGTTGCGCAAGCACTGTGCTGCGCGACACGTGTCAGCGCAGTTGCGCTGCGCGACACGTGTCAGCGCAGATGCGCTAGCGCAGTTGCGCTGCGCTGTGCGCTGCTTGACACGTGTCACGCACTGGGGCGTTTGCGCCAAACAGAATTAAGATTTCAAAGAAATCTTTCTGTTCTTGTCAAAACAAGAAGATTTTCTTCTGTAAAACAGAAGCCCTCGGATCAAAGATCCAACGGTGGGGAAAATTCCCCAAATCACTCAGAGAAAGATCTCTTTAACAAATTTAACTAATTTATGGGCACTATAAAAAGGACCCTAGACCTCAATTCAAAGGGATGAACATTTCTTGAAAAAAATAAAAATCAAGAGCTTCAAACAGAGAGAACTCTGAGAAAAATTCCAAGAAAAAAGGTAAAAACCTTAACAAGAGAGAAGAAATTTCTTCTAATAGATCATTGATCTAAAAAACCAGATCAATGATCTTCATATAAAAACAGTGCTTTGCACTACTCATGAACCACTGGTTCTTTAAAACAAGAAGTAACAAAAATAAAAAAATAAAATAAAATAAATAGTGCTTTGCACTTTTATGAACCTTTGGTTCTTGAATCTAAAAGATTCTCAAATTTAGAGTGCTTTGCACTTGCAAACTGCGCTGTTGCGCTCTTGGGAGAGCGCCACGTGTCAGCATCTGAACCACTTGCGCTTTGCGCCTTGAGATAGAGCTTTGCTCTCTGTAATTGGCGCAACCCACCAGAGTGCGCCACGTGTCAGCAGCGCAAGCGCAGTGCAACACGTGTCAACACTACAAGCGCTTGCGCTCTCTGATTGGCGCAAAGCGCCTGAAAATGCAATGCATTTCCTGAAGGGCCAGGCCCAAATCAAAAAGACCAAGCAGGCCTAATTAAATTGATGCTCTGCATCATTTATAAATGGGCAGAGCCCAAACAAAATAATAAAAACGCTATGCAAATGGGCAAAGCCCAATTGAGAGGTCCAATGGACCAAAACAAATACTCTGCATTATAATAAAAAGGGCAGAGCCCAGTCAAAATGGGCATAAATGGCCTGAAGTAATGCTATGCATTATTCTAAAAAGGGGAAAGCCCAGACAAAGGCCAAATGCAAACAAAATGTGAACACTTTTAACTGGACTTGGCCCAATTTTGGCCGTAAGTCTTCAAATTAAATTGATTGAGCACGGCTGCTCCCTAAATCAATTTACGACCGGTTCTAGAATACATCTCCGAATTCCTCTGACACCCATCGTTGTAATCCTTCAACGACGTCAGAGAGGTGACGGGTCCCGACGACCACATATGAATATTGGACTGCGGGGTCCCTAAACTTGTGGACCGAGACGTCCTTAAACTAATATCGGACCGAGACGTCCTTAAACTAATATCGGACCGAGACGTCCTTAAACTAATATCAGACCGAAACGTCCTTAAACTAATGATGGACCACCACGTCCCTAAACTGGCGATGTGAAAGGTTCCTAGGCACTTTATAGAGGTCTCACAAGGCATCGAACATGCCAAATTTAAAAAATATGGTGCCGAGAAACTCTAGTTAACGGATCGTTGCTAGATGTCTAGGCGAAAAGATAATCTAGTTAACAAACTAACTAAAAGTTAAGATGCTACAACCTTTGTAGATCCGGTTCCCCACTTCCTTAGCTCCACGTGGGTGTGCTCTCGCTGTCCATCACGAATCCTAGACTCATTCGTCGGCTTCATCGGAAAAACGGGCGAGCAAGGTCGTCGGCTTCGTGTCAAAGACGATCTACGTCGAGGTTGCACTAGTTCAAGCTCCGACTTCACCAAGTAGTGAAACTTGTGAAGAAAACACCCAAAACCACTTGGCAAGAGGTAAAGGATGAAGAAATAGGAGGTGGGTTCACTTTAGATTTGGATTTTACTCACTAGAACTCAAGTTGCCATTAATGGCATCAAGGTTCTTACTTGAAGAAGAAGAAGAAGATGATAGAATTATGATAAGTTATCTTTAAAAGAAAAAGAAAATCTATACTTATCATAACTCTAACTCAAGTTAAGTGTATAGAATAAACCATGGTTAGTAGAGTGGGTTAGGGTTAAGCAAGATGACAAGAATGGTTGCTAAAGTCAAGGGTTCATGAAGCTTCATATAAGAAACAAAAATTGCCACCATTCTCTTTTAAACTTATCCAAATAAATGAATAAACAAATAAATGAATAAATAAATATGCAAAACCCTAATTATCATAATAACCATGGTTTAATTCTATTCACTTAACCATATGATCAAGTATCATCAAACATGATACAAAAAAGTGCACAAAAGTATATCACATATACAATGTGCAATCCAAGTGAGAAAAATCCGTTTAAAGTGAACCAATACTAGTTAATGCAAAGTAATATATCAAATAAATAATTATACATTAAATCATTAAATCAACACTTGATTCAATGATCCGGTCATGTCGCACATGACCGACTAGTATTCAATGTATCGGCTTATCGAATCAATCTTCAATTCGATAACTAGGTTATATCGAATATGACCATTCGATACATATATCGCGAGAATGGAATACGGTATCACATACACGCATTATTCTCGGTCCTGCACATATCTCATATGCGCTCCTATTTCGTTTCGCTTGAACCAGGAAACCTCTGTGTAGGACTCTAAAGACTCGTCAATACGCCGGTAGCAGATGATGATCATATCAAGCATCCACAAGCCGCAAGCGGTCTGCTAAACGTAACGGCCATCCGGGTATTGAACGATCAGAAGATCGACGAGCTAACCCGCTCACACTCCTGCGAATCCGACCAGTAACACTTACCATACAGTCCGGTCTCTTCGTCTGATATGTCGCATATCAAGTCTAGGGGTGGTAAACGTCAGACCCCAATAACCCGATAAGTCGTGCCGATGTGAGGCTCATAACGGGTCGAGAAACTACTGGTAACACTTACCAGCAAATCTCTGATCAGCCCTGGCCAGGGACTTCCCTGTTACGGCCAATCGAGCACTGCGCAACATCAACCCCCAATACCGGGAGAGACGAAACCCCTCCTATCGCTCATTGCCTCCATGTGACTCGGGACTGTGCCCAAAGACCACCATTTTGCATGCCCTCATGGACGTGGTAAGGTGGAGATCAAAGCACAGTGGGAATCACACAAGACTCTATGACGATCTCGGGTCTACAGACTAACCTGTACAAGTGTCACCTGAGAACCGCCATCTGACGTGAGGTATAATACCATCTGGGAGTTCTCGGCGAGTCCGTCCAGTGTACTCAGTCTCCACTGAGCACCCGTATACCATCTCTGATGTCAAACACCAATGGATATGGGATCATCCATCGCCCATCACATGGGTCGAGAAGCATATACGCTAGTCTACTCTGGTATATCGATGCCCCGTCTCGATACACCCACGACTAGGGACCTTGAAGGATGTACTTATGGACTACCATGTCCCCACTAGTATGATCTGCATCATAGTCCAGGTAGTCAAGTACATATCCTAAGGGCTTTACCAACATGTAACTATAAGACAGTATAAAGAGACTAGTGTACATGTTAAGATAAAGAGCAACCAGATAGCATACTATCATATCGAGCAAGAAAGTCATCTCTATATATATTTCCAAGCATCCAATATAATATACATCATCTGTACAATACTGGCCTCTAGAGCATACATACAACTAACAATCTCCCACTTGCACTAGGGCCAGCTGCTGTAGTATCGCATACCGAGCATCCCGAAGAGTCTCTCAAACTGTATCTGGGGAATGGCCTTCGTGAGTGGATCCGCCGTGTTGTCCTTCGTGTCAACTCTCCTGACCTCGATCTCCCGGCGATCAACTATCTCCCGGATCAGGTGATACCGCCTCAGAATATGCCTGGATCGCTGATGGGACCTGGGTTCCTTGGCCAAAGCCACCGCTCCATTGTTATCGCAATACAAAGGTATTGGATGCTCAATGGATGGAACCACTCCAAGTTCATTAATGAACTTCTTGATCCAGACAGCCTCTTTGGCAGCATCGTTGGCAGCGATGTATTTAGCCTCCATCGTCGAGTCTGCCACGGTTTCCTGCTTGGAACTCTTCCAGCTAACCGCCCCTCCGTAAAGGGTAAAGACAAAGCCCGACTGCGACTTAGAGTCGTCCTTATCACTCTGGAAGCTCGAATCGGTAAAGGACTCCACTTGGAGCTCTCCGTTACCATACACCAAGAACATATCTCTAGTCCTTCGTAAGTACTTAAGAATGCTCTTCACAGCTGTCCAGTGACTCTCTCCAGGATTAGCTTGATACCTGCTCACTACACTTAGTGAGTATGCTACATCGGGTCTGGTACATAGCATCGCATACATGATAGAGCCTACTGCCGAAGCATAGGGTATCCCTTGCATGCGAGCTCTCTCCAAATCAGTCTTGGGAGACATCTCTTTGGAGAGAGTGACTCCAGAGATCGTGGGTAAGTTCCCACGCTTGGACTCTTCCATACTAAACCTCTTTAGTATGGTGTCAATGTACCTGGATTGGGACAATCCCAAAATCCTTTTGGATCTATCTCTATAGATCCTGATTCCCAATATGCAGGAGGCATCACCAAGATCTTTCATTTTGAATCTTTGTGATAAGAAGAGCTTGACCGATTGCAGCATAGGAATATCATTTCCTATCAAGAGTATGTCGTCCACGTACAATACGAGGAAGACAACCTTACTCTCTGCCACCTTCTTGTAGATACAAGGTTCATCTGGATTTTTGACGAAATCAAACTCTTTGATAACGACGTCAAAGCAGATGTTCCAACTCCGCGATGCTTGCTTTAATCCATAAATGGATTTAAGCAGCTTGCACACCTTCCCGCTGCTCCCACTGTCTACGAAGCCCTCTGGCTGAGTCATGTACACGCACTCTTCTAAATCACCATTTAGAAAGGCGGTCTTAACATCCATTTGCCAGATTTCGTAGTCATGAAAGGCAGCAATGGCAAGCATGATTCGGATGGATTTAAGCATAGCCACTGGAGAAAAGGTTTCGTCATAGTCCACACCTGGTCTTTGACGAAAACCCTTTGCTACAAGTCTAGCTTTGAAAGTCTCCACTTTCCCATCTACACCAAGTTTCTTCTTAAAGATCCACTTGCTCCCAATGGGTTTTACCCCTTCAGGAGCAACTTCCAAAGTCCATACTTTGTTGGTGTACATGGATTCCATCTCGGACCGCATTGCATCCAGCCATTTCACTGAGTCCCTACTCGTGATGGCCTGCTCGAAGCTAGTTGGGTCATCATCCTCCATGATGCAATCCTCGCTCCCACCATCCATGAGAAAACCGTAGTATCTCTCAGGTTGGCGAGGAACCCTACTAGATCGGCGGAGAGGCTGGGGTTCATTGGGAGCTACTGAATCCTCTTGTTCCACTAAATCTTCAGTTTGAGTTTGTGTATCTGGAACCTCTTCCAGCTCTACCACTATGCCACTAATTTCTTTTTCAAGAAATTCCTTTTCTAAAAAGGTGGCATGTTGAGCAACACTTTTTGTTCCTCACTGTGGTAGAAAAAATACCCATATGAGTTCTTTGGATATCCCACAAACTGGCAAAGAACTGACCGTGCCTCGAGCTTGTCCGGATTTTGTCTTTTGACATAAGCTGGACAACCCCATATTTTAACTCGTTTAAAATATGGTCTCTTCCCACTCCATATCTCATATGGTGTGGTAGGTACAGATTTAGATGGAACTTGATTCAATAGGTATGCAGCCGTCTCCAGTGCATATCCCCAGAAGGAAATAGGTAACTCAGCTGTGCTCATCATAGATCGCACCATATCTAATAGGGTGCGGTTCCTCCGTTCAGATACACCGTTGTGCTGTGGTGTATATGGAGGAGTCAGCTGAGAGAGAATCCCATTCTCTTTTAGGAAGTCCAGGAATTCTCCGCTTAAGTATTCTCCTCCTCTATCAGATCGTAGGATTTTAATACTTTTTCCGGTTTGGTTCTCAACTTCTTGTTTATATTCTCTAAATTTCTCTAAAGCTTCTGATTTGTGTTTCATCAGGAACACATATCCGAATCTAGAGAGATCGCCAGTGAATGTAATGAAGTATGAAGAACCATCCCTGGCATGTGTAGACATGGGACCGCATACATCACTATGTATAAGTCTCAAGAGTTCGGTAACTCTTTCTCCGTGTCCCGTAAACGGAGTTTTGGTCATCTTGCCTTTGAGACATGACTGGCAAGTGTCATAAGATGAAAATTCGAAAGGTTTCAAATATCCATCCTTATGCAACTTAGCCAGTCGTGTCACATTGATATGACCCAGTCTACAATGCCACAAGAAGGATTCGTTGAGTTCAGAACTCTTCCTCTTGTGTGTGTTTGTTATGCTCAGAACTGTTGATTGATTTAGAACATAAATGCCATTGCATAACGTGCCTGATCCAACCAACTTTTGGTTACGGAAAATGTTCATAACATTGTCCTGTAATACAAAATTATATCCTTCTTTGCTTAATAAAGAAACCGATATAATGTTGCATATCAGGTTCGGCATGTAATAGCATTCGTTCAGAACCAATGTATTACCAGTTGGTAATACAAGGTGATACTCCCCGACAGTCTTATCTGCAACAATTGCACCATTTCCAACTCTTATGTCTTTATCACCTTCTCCAAGTTCTCTACCTTTCCTAAGCCCATATAACTGATTACATATATGGGATCCTGACCCGGTATCTAATACCCAGGACGTAGAGCAAATGGAGAAACAGTTCTCAGTAACGAACACACCCGAAGAAAATGCATCAACATGTACTTTCTTCATTCGGGTGGCATGGGAATCCTGGTATTCCCCTATATCCTGTTCATTCCTATAACTCTTATAAGAAAGAACGGAACCAACGTTCCCCAGCACAGTATAACATGCGGGTTCGGTCAATACATCCATATTATTATCTTGTTTAAGGCATGAAATGGTCGCTACCTGGAGAGAGAGAGAAGAAAACACTTTAGCGTATGCTCGTGCAAGATCAGATTGGTTATTATCTTATCTAATCAGGATGGCTCCCACTGCTTTTTATCAAATCTTCCTTCAAACCCAAAAAGGAAAGACTAGCCGGGATTAATTACACCCTACAACTTCGTCGATCTTTCAGCCAGGCCAGTGTCGGTACTTTGAGGGAGGTCCCCCGTGCTTTCGCACGAACCTAATTAATGTAAACCTCGTTTTCCCAGAGGCGTAACCCCGTTGACACCTTTCTAGACACCTACTTGATCGGCTAATTGTAATGTGTAAAACTCTCCCAGGAGTAACTCTTACTCGCAGTGGGTATCGGGATCCAACTATCTCATAGAAGGTATGCAATCTCAATGCAAATTTCAACACTTGAAATTCCCGATAATATTTTGCCCCTAGCAGCTATATGACCTTAACATAGTCAACAAATCATAAGTGCTAGTCAAGTTCAACCCGTCATTTCCCGATTGAATTAAACCCACCCGCACGACCCTTAACATAGTCAACAAAGTCGCACGACTACCCTAATCCAATCTGCATCATATGCATTAACAGATAAATACTGGTTAGCTACCGCACACTGCGCCTTGACAAGGTCAACAAACGCAGCACGAATACTAAACAGGACTTAACTGAAATGACGGAGGGCTACGACAGGTTTTTCTGAAAACCTATTGCGTAATGAACTTGATATCGTTGTAGAATCAAATGAAGTTTTGAAATGGAGTGATTTTGAGACTTTTCTAGTTTTGCTAAAGGGGTCACTCCCGGTGGAGGGATCGTCGGCCCTTTCCTCGTCGAATGAGGTGCGGGATATATCATATATATCACTGTGCAAAGCAAAAAACTCTTAAAAGCAATCAAAGACAAACCGAGTGTGTAGCATCTGCCAGTTATTGCTAAAGGAGTCACTCCCGGTGAAGGGATCTCGGTCCTTTCCTCATCGAATAAGGTGCAGGGTATATCATATATACCGCTATGCAAAGCAAGAACTGTAGCTACCTGTTTTGTTTAAAATCTGATTCTACAACATCTTAGGTTTCTTTTCTTTCATTAATCACATTAATGAAGTCCCATCATTTAAATACCTAAACATCACAGATAGATATGACGTACACTTATGCCATCCGCATTCGCCTCGATGTCCCCTCGTGCACCGTTAGGTTAGGTAACTAACGACAGAGCAGGGCAGGGCTAGCGCGGGTGTAAAACATAAGTAACGTCTATATAATATATCATATATACTATATACTATATCCATCACAGAATCACATCACAGATATCGCAGCAGAAGAAACATATGAAATATTGGATATACTAGGACGTCCGTGTTTTCAATACGAGCCAGTATAAAACACGGATTCCACGGTCGTGACGAATAGCCAATCCCACACCCCTAGACCCCTACGAGAGCGGCAAGCAACCCTGCCAATTCTAGGGTTAGGAGACCCGGACGCGACTCCTTGAGTTGGTCTCCCACTGGACCCCAGAACCCGGTTACTTGTGCTCCCCTCCTTGGGTCTATCCTAATGCGGAAAAGTAAATAATATACAAAGGGTGACTACTTCCGCTACCTGGAAGTGTCCCAAATAAAAGAATATTACATACAAGTTTTTACATGAATGAAAATGAAAAACACTCATCTCACATAAAAAACCCCGGCTATTCGAACATGACGATCCAATATAACATATCCAGCAACACATAACATCACATGTCATCAACGTAAGTAAGTATGCATACCCCAATTGTCGTTGACGTATAGCAACGAAACCGGCGATATGAACATACTACACTTACGGTCACAGAAAAGAAAGTGTAAAACTACAACAATTGGAATCCGCAACTACTTTAGACATCACATGCCTAACAGTTATAAACCCCGCATTTTAGTCTCATTATCGAAAACACTTTTCAATATAAAGTGAAACTAAACCGCTAGATTTATAACATTCATTCGGTTATCACATAACTGTTTGTGAATTCCAATTATTGTATCACATTCCAGATAAACAGAAAATGTTAAACTTTCCGATCGAACAGTCGAATACCCAAGTTTTCCCGATACAGCTCAACACATGAAATAAGTCTAACAACATTCAGTTCGTGCCTCAGTACCAACGGTCCAGCCGTAGAAGGGTCAAGCCAACGCCTCACATGTGGCACGCCGTACTGTCCCAAACCCGAAGGTTCAAAGGGCAGTTCAAGACGGTCACATAATCGAGTTAAGGTTTGTTGTCTTCTAGAGGGTCCATCGCGTTACTTGCACTACTTAGAACGTCGTTAAACTACGGAAAAATCCAACACTTGGAAATTTCCCGACAGGGGAAAAATTGGGTATTTATATCCGGTCGAACTTTTTAACATATTCTAAAAATTATCCGGAAATACACAAAGACGAAATTTGATACCCCGATCGAAACACCGAATCCCCAAAGCAACCCCAGAAAATTCAACTCTTGAATAATTATTAAAAATACCCAGGAAAATCACCACTGGAAACTAAGAATTACTGTGTAAAATTCTTTAAATATAGAGGCCGTACGACCGCGGATCCGCCGCATGAGCCATGCTCATGCCGCGGATCCGCGCTGTCTTGGTGGAATTACGCTCACGAATTTCACAGTAAACCTTATAATTTCCTGATTATTTTTCTACATATTTTTAATATTGAAAAATCCCAGATTTTAGAAAATGTACAGAGAGCATGTTAAGTTTAGGGTTTCGGGTTCGTTCGGGCTTCAAATCGCGTCTAGACTTCGCCTAAGACTCTAGCTAGGCTCTGATACCACTGAAAGGTTCCTAGGCACCCTATAAAGGTCTCACAAGGCATCGAACATGCCAAATTTAAAAAATATGGTGCCGAGAAACCCTAGTTAACGGATCGTTGCTAGATGTCTAGGCGAAAAGATAATCTAGTTAACAAATTAACTAAAAGTTAAGATGCTACAACCTTTGTAGATCCGGTTCCCCACTTCCTTAGCTCCACGTGGGTGTGCTCTCGCTGTCCATCACGAATCCTAGACTCATTCGTCGGCTTCATCGGAAAAACGGGCGAGCAAGGTCGTCGGCTTCGTGTCAAAGACGATCTACGTCGAGGTTGCACTAGTTCAAGCTCCGACTTCACCAAGTAGTGAAACTTGTGAAGAAAACACCCAAAACCACTTGGCAAGAGGTAAAGGATGAAGAAATAGGAGGTGGGTTCACTTTAGATTTGGATTTTACTCACTAGAACTCAAGTTGCCATTAATGGCATCAAGGTTCTTACTTGAAGAAGAAGAAGAAGATGATAGAATTATGATAAGTTATCTTTAAAAGAAAAAGAAAATCTATACTTATCATAACTCTAACTCAAGTTAAGTGTAGAGAATAAACCATGGTTAGTAGAGTGGGTTAGGGTTAAGCAAGATGACAAGAATGGTTGCTAAAGTCAATGGTTCATGAAGCTTCATATAAGAAACAAAAATTGCCACCATTCTCTTTTAAACTTATCCAAATAAATGAATAAACAAATAAATGAATAAATAAATATGCAAAACCCTAATTATCATAATAACCATGGTTTAATTCTATTCACTTAACCATATGATCAAGTATCATCAAACATGATACAAAAAAGTGCACAAAAGTATATCACATATACAATGTGCAATCCAAGTGAGAAAAATCCGTTTAAAGTGAACCAATACTAGTTAATGCAAAGTAATATATCAAATATATAATTATACATTAAATCATTAAATCAACACTTGATTCAATGATCCGGTCATGTCGCACATGACCGACTAGTATTCAATGTATCGGCTTATCGAATCGATCTTCAATTCGATAACTAGGTTATATCGAATATGACCATTCGATACATATATCGCGAGAATGGAATACGGTATCACATACACGCATTATTCTCGGTCCTGCACATATCTCATATGCGCTCCTATTTCGTTTCGCTTGAACCAGGAAACCTCTGTGTAGGACTCTAAAGACTCGTCAATACGCCGGTAGCAGATGATGATCATATCAAGCATCCACAAGCCGCAAGCGGTCTGCTAAACGTAACGGCCATCTGGGTATTGAACGATCTGAAGATCGACGAGCTAGCCCGCTCACACTCCTGCGAATCCGACCAGTAACACTTACCATACAGTCCGGTCTCTTCGTCTGATATGTCGCATATCAAGTCTAGGGGTGGTAAACGTCAGACCCCAATAACCCGATAAGTCTGAAAGGTTCCTAGGCACCCTATAGAGGTCTCACAAGGCATCGAACATGCCAAATTTAAAAAATATGGTGCCGAGAAACCCTAGTTAACGGATCGTTGCTAGATGTCTAGGCGAAATATAAAACTAGTTAACAAATTAACTATAGGTTAGATGCTACAACCTTTGTAGATCCGGTAATCCTCTTCCTTGGCTCCACGAAGGCATCCTCTCGCTGTCCATCTCGATTCCCAAACTCGAACTTTGGCTTCATCGGAGAAACGGACAAGCTAGGTCGTCGGCTTTGTGTCAAAGACGATCTACCTCGAGGCATCGCAAGTTCAAGCTCCGACTTCACAAACTTGTGAAACTTGTGAAGTAAACACCCAAAACAACTTGGCAAGAGGTAGAGGGTGAAGAAATAGGAGGTGGGTTCTCTTTGGAATTGGATTTTACTCACTAAAACTCAAGTTGCCATTGATGTAGCAAGCTTGAAGAAGAAGAAGATCAAGATAGTTATGATAAGTTTTTATTAAAAAGAAATAGAAAATAAAATACTTATCATAACTTAAACTAGGGTTAAGTGTAGAGAATTAACCATGGTCACTTGGATGGGTAAGGGTTAAGCATGAAGATAAGGATGGTTAGCAAAGTCAAAGCTTCATGAAGCTTCAACATAAAACAAATAAAGCCACCATTCTTATCTTAAACTTATCCAAATAAATGAATAACTAAATAAATGAATAACTAAATATGTAAAACCCTAATTATCATAATAACCATGGTTTAATTCTATTCACTTAACATATGATCAAGTATCATCAAACATGATACAAAAAAGTGCACAAAAGTATATCACATATACAATGTGCAATCCAAGTGAGAAAAATCCGTTTAAAGTGAACCAATACTAGTTAATGCAAAGTAATATATCAAATATATAATTATACATTAAATCATTAAATCAACACTTGATTCAATGATCCGGTCATGTCGCACATAACCGACTAGTATTCAATGCATCGATTTATCGAATCAATGATTCGATAACTAGGTCATATCGAATATAACCAATCGAAACATATATCGCGAGAATGAAATGCGGTATCACATACACGCATTATTCTCGGTCCTGCACATATCTCATATGCGCTCCTATTTCGTTTCGCTTGAACCAGGAAACCTCTGTGTAGGACTCTAAAGACTCGTCAATACGCCGGTAGCAGATGATGATCATATCAAGCACCCACAAGCCGCAAGCGGTCTGCTAAACGTAACGGCCACCCGGGTATTGAGCGATCAGAATATCGACGAGCTAGCCCGCTCACACTCCTGCGAATCCGACCAGTAACACTTACCGTACAGTCCGGTCTCTTCGTCTGATACGTCGCATATCAAGTCTAGGGGTGGTAAACGTCAGACCCCAATAACCCGATAAGTCGTGCCGATGTGAGGCTCATAACGGGTCGAGAAACTACTGGTAACACTTACCAGCAAATCTCTGATCAGCCCTGGCCAGGGACTTCCCTGTTACGGCCAATCGAGCACTGCGCAACATCAACCCCCAATACCGGGAGAGACGAAACCCCTCCTATCGCTCATTGCCTCCATGTGACTCGGGACTGTGCCCAAAGACCACCGTTTTGCACGCCCTCATGGAAGTGGTAAGGTGGAGATCAAAGCACAGTGGGAATCACACAAGACTCTATGACGATCTCGGGTCTACAGACTAACCTGTACAAGTGTCACCTGAGAACTGCCATCTGACGTGAGGTATAATACCATCTGGGAGTTCTCGGCGAGTCCGTCCAGTGTACTCAGTCTCCACTGAGCACCCGTATACCATCTCTGATGTCAAACACCAATGGATATGGGATCATCCATCGCCCATCACATGGGTCGAGAAGCGTGTACGCTAGTCTACTCTGGTATATCGATGCCCCGTCTCGATACACCCACGACTAGGGACCTTGAAGGATGTACTTATGGACTACCATGTCCCCACTAGTATGATCTGCATCATAGTCCAGGTAGTCAAGTACAAATCCAAAGGGCTTTACCAACATGTAACTATAAGACAGTATAAAGAGACTAGTATACATGTTAAGATAAAGAGCAACCAGATAGCATACTATCATGTCGAGCAAGAAAGTCATCTCTATATATGTCCAAGCATCCAATATAATATACATAATCTGTACAATACTGGCCTATAGGGCATACATACAACTAACAATCTCCCACTTGCACTAGGGCCAGCTGCTGTAGTATCTCATACCGAGCATCCCGAAGAGTCTCTCAAACTGTATCTGGGGAATGGCCTTCGTGAGTGGATCCGCCGTGTTGTTCTTCGTGTCAACTCTCCTGACCTCGATCTCCCGGCGATCAACTATCTCCCGGATCAGGTGATACCGCCTCAGAATATGCCTGGACCGCTGATGGGACCTTGGTTCCTTGGCCAAAGCCACCGCTCCATTGTTATCGCAATACAAAGGTATTGGACGCTCAATGGATGGAACCACTCCAAGTTCAATAATGAACTTCTTGATCCAGACAGCCTCTTTGGCAGCATCGTTGGCAGCGATGTATTCAGCCTCCATCGTCGAGTCTGCCACGGTTTCCTGCTTGGAACTCTTCCAGCTAACCGCCCCTCCGTAAAGGGTAAAGACAAAACCCGACTGCGACTTAGAGTCGTCCTTATCACTCTGGAAGCTGGAATCGGTAAAGGACTCCACTTGGAGTTCTCCGTTACCATACACCAAGAACATATCTCTAGTCCTTCGCAAGTACTTGAGAATGCTCTTCACAGCTGTCCAGTGACTCTCTCCAGGATCAGCTTGATACCTGCTCACTATACTTAGTGAGTATGCTACATCCGGTCTGATACATAGCATCGCATACATGATAGAGCCTACTGCCGAAGCATAGGGTATCCCTTGCATGCGAGCTCTCTCCAAATTAGTCTTGGGAGACATCTCTTTGGAGAGAGTGACTCCAGAGATCGTGGGCAAATTCCCACGCTTGGACTCTCCCATACTAAACCTCTTTAGTATAGTGTCAATGTACCTGGATTGGGACAATCCCAAAATCCTTTTGGATCTATCTCTATAGATCCTGATTCCCAATATGCAGGAGGCATCACCAAGATCTTTCATTGAGAATCTTTGTGATAAGAAGAGCTTAACCGATTGCAGCATAGGAATATCATTTCCTATCAAGAGTATGTCGTCCACGTACAATACGAGGAAGACAACCTTACTCTCTGCCACCTTCTTGTAGATACAAGGTTCATCTGGGTTTTTGACGAAATCAAACTCTTTGATAACGACGTCAAAGCAGATGTTCCAACTCCGCGATGCTTGCTTTAATCCATAAATGGATTTAAGCAGCTTGCACACCTTTCCGCTGCTCCCACTGTCTACGAAGCCCTCTGGCTGAGTCATGTACACGCACTCTTCTAAATCACCGTTTAGAAAGGCGGTCTTAACATCCATTTGCCAGATTTCGTAATCATGATAAGCAGCGATGGCAAGCATGATCCGGATGGATTTAAGCATAGCTACTGGAGAAAAGGTTTCGTCATAGTCCACACCTGGTCTTTGAAGAAAACCCTTTGCTACAAGTCTAGCTTTGAAAGTCTCCACTTTCCCATCTACACCAAGTTTCTTCTTGAAGATCCACTTGCTTCCAATGGGTTTTACCCCTTCAGGAGCAACTTCCAAAGTCCATACTTTGTTGGTGTACATGGAATCCATCTCGGACCGCATAGCATCCAGCCATTTCACTGAGTCCCCACTCGTGATGGCCTGCTCGAAGCTAGTTGGGTCATCATCCTCCATGATGCAATCCTCGCTCCCACCATCCATGAGAAAACCGTAGTATCTCTCAGGTTGGCGAGGAACCCTACTAGATCGGCGGAGTGGCTGAGGTTCATTGGGAGCTACTGAATCCTCTGGTTCCACTAAATCTTCTGTTGTGTTTTGTTCAGCTGGAACCTCTTCCAGTTCTACCTCAGAGCCACTAATCTCTTTTGCAAGAAATTCCTTTTCTAAAAAGGTGGCATGTTGAGCAACAAATACTCTTTGTTCCTCACTGTTGTAGAAGATATACCCTCGCGAATGTTTGGGATATCCAACAAACTTACACAAAACAGATCTTGCCTCGAGTTTGTCCGGTTTTTGTCTTTTGACATAGGCCGGGCAACCCCATATCTTTATAAAATTAAGATATGGTCTCTTCCCTTCCCATATCTCATATGGTGTGGTAGGCACAGATTTGGTGGGAACCCTGTTCAGTAGGTATGCTGCTATTTCCAGTGCATATCCCCAGAAGGAAATAGATAACTCAGCTACACTCATCATAGAGCGCACCATATCTAATAGGGTGCGGTTTCTCCGCTCCGATACACCGTTGTGTTGTGGTGTATATGGAGGAGTTAGCTGAGAGAGAATCCCATTCTCTTTTAGGAAGTCCAGGAATTCAATGCTTAAGTATTCTCCTCCTCGATCAGATCGTAGGATTTTAATACTTTTTCCGGTTTGGTTCTCAACTTCTTGCTTATATTCCCTAAATTTCTCAAAAGCTTCTGATTTGTGTTTCATCAGGAACACATACCCGAACCTAGAGAGATCGTCAGTGAATGTAATGAAGTATGAAGAACCATCCCTGGCATGTGTAGACATGGGACCGCATACATCACTATGTATCAGTCCCAAGAGTTCGGTAACTCTTTCTCCGTGTCCCGTAAACGGAGTTTTGGTCATCTTGCCTTTGAGACATGACTGGCAAGTGTCATAAGATGAAAATTCAAACGGATTTAAATATCCATCTTTATGCAACTTAGCTAGTCGTGTCACATTGATGTGACCCAGTCTACAATGCCACAAGAAGGATTCGTTCAGTTCTGAACTCTTCCTCTTGTGTGTGTTTGTTATGCTCAGAACTGTTGATTGATTTAGAACATAAATGCCATTGCATAACGTGCCTGATCCAACCAACTTTTGGTTACGGAAAATGTTCATAACATTGTCCTGTAATACAAAATTATATCCTTCTTTGCTTAATAAAGAAACCGATATAATGTTGCATATCAGGTTCGGCATGTAATAGCATTCGTTCAGAACCAATGTATTACCAGTTGGTAATACAAGGTGATATTCCCCGACAGTTTTAGCTGCAACAATTGCACCATTTCCAACTCTAATGTCTTTATCACCTTCTCCAAGTTCTCTACCTTTCTTTAGCCCATGTAACTGATTACATATATGGGATCCCGACCCGGTATCTAATACCCAGGACGTAGAGCAAATGGAGAAACAGTTCTCAGTAACGAACACACCCGAAGAAAATGCATCAACATGTACTTTCTTCATTCGGGTGGCATGGGAATCCTGGTATTCCCCTATATCCTGTTCATTCCTATAACTCTTATAGGAAAGAACGGAACCAACGTTCCCCAGCACGGTATAACATGCGGGTTCGGTCAATACATCCATATTATTATCTTCATTAGGGCATGAAATGGTCGCTACCTGGAGAGAGAGAGAAGAAAACACTTTAGCGTATGCTCGTGCAAGATCAGATTGGTTATTATCTTATCTAATCAGGATGGCTCCCACTGCTTTTTATCAAATCTTCCTCCAAACCCTAAAAGGAAAGACTAGCCGGGATTAATTACACACTACAAGTTCGCCAATCTTTCAGCCAGGCCAGTGTCGGTACTTTGAGGGAGGTCCCCCGTGCTTTCGCACGAACCTAATTAATGTAAACCTCGTTTTCCCAGAGGCGTAACCTCGTTGACACCTTTCTAGACACCTACTTGATCAGCTAATTGCAATGTGTAAAACTCTCCCAGGAGTAACTCTTACTCGCAGTGGGTATCGGGATCCAACTATCTCATAGAAGGTATGCAATCTCATTGCAAATTTCAACACTTGAAATTCCCGATAATATTTTGCCCCAAGCATCCTATGACCTTGACGGAGGTCAACAAACCACAGGGTGCAAGTCAAGTTCAACCCGTCATTTCTTGATTGAATCAAACCCACCCGCACGACCCTTGACGGAGGTCAACAAGGTCGTACGACTACCCTAATCCAATCTGCATCATATGCATAAGCAGACAAATACTAGTTAGCTACTGCACACTACGCCTTGACGGAGGTCAACAAACGTAGCACGAATACTAAGTAGGATTTATCTGAAATGACGGAGGGCTATGCAGGTTTTCATAAAACCATGAGCGTAATGAACTTGATATCGTTGTAGAATCAAATGAAGTTTTGAAATGGATCGATTTTGAGGCTTTTTCAGTTTTGCTAAAGGAGTCACTCCCGGTGAAGGGATCTCGGTCCTTTCCTCGTCGAATGAGGTGCGGGATATATCATATATATCACTGTGCAAAGCAAAAACGCAAAAGCAGTCAAAAGCAAACCGAGTGTGTAGCATCTGCCAGTTATTGCATAAGGAGTCACTCCCGGTGAAGGGATCTCGGTCCTTTCCTCATCGAATAAGGTGCGGGGTATATCATATATACCGCTATGCAAAGCAAGAACTGTAGCTACCTGTTTTATTTAAAATCTGATTCTACAACATCTTAGGTTTCTTATCTTTCATTAATCACATTAATGAAGTCCCATCATTTAAATACCTAAACATCACAGATAGATATGACGTACACTTATGCCATCCGCATTCGCCTCGATGTCCCCTCGTGCACCGTTAGGTTAGGTAACTAACGACAGAGCAGGGCAGGGCTAGCACGGGTGTAAAACATAAGTAACGTCTATATAATATATCATATATACTATATACTATATCCATCACAGAACATCTCATGATCACATCACAGATATCGCAGCAGAATAAACATATGAAATATTGGATATACTAGGACGTCCGTGTTTTCAATATGAGCCAGTATAAAACACGGATTCCACGGTCGTAATGAATAGCCAATCCCACACCCCTAGACCCCTACGAGAGCGGCAAGCAACCCTGCCAATTCTAGGGTTAGGAGACCCGGACTCGACTCCTCGAGTTGGTCTCCCACTGGACCCCAGAACCCGGTTACTTGTGCTCCCCTCCTTGGGTCTATCCTAATGCGGAAAAGTAAATAATATACAAAAGGTGACATCTTCCGCTACCTGGAAGTGCCCCAAATAAAAGAATATTACATACAAGTTTTTACATGAATGAAAATGAAAAACACTCATCTCACATAAAAAACCCCGGCTATTCGAATACGACGATCCAATATAACATATCCAGCAACACATAACATCACATGTCATCAACGTAAGTAAGTATGCATACCCCAATTGTCGTTGACGTATAGCAACGAAACCGGCGATATGAACATACTACACTTACGGTCACAGAGAAGAAAGTGTAAAACTACAACAATTGGAATCCGCAACTTCTTTAGACATCGCATGCCTAACAGATATAAATCCCGCATTTTAGTCTCATTATCGAAAACTCTTTTCAATATCATATGGGACTAAATTGCTAGATTTATAACATTCATTTAGTTATCACATAACTGTTTGTGAATTCCAATTATTGTATCACATTCCAGATAAACATAAAATGTTAAACTTTCCGATCGAACAGTCGAATACCCAAGTTTTCCCGATACAGTCCAACACATGAAATAAGTCTAACAACATTCAGTTCGTGCCTCAGTACCGACGGTCCAGCCGTAGAAGGGTCAAGCCAACGCCTCACATGTGGCACGCCGTACTGCCCCAAACCCGAAGGTTCAAAGGGCAGTTCAAGACGGTCACATAATCGAGTTAAGGTTTGTTGTCTTCTAGAGGGTCCATCGCGTTACTTGCACTACTTAGAACGTCGTTAAACTACGGAAAAATCCAACACTTGGAAATTTCCCGATAGGGGAAAAAATGGGTATTTTTATCCGGTCGAACTTTTTAACATATTGTAAAATATCCGGAAAGCCACATAGACGAAACTTGATAATTCGATCGAACCGACGACCTCCCAATACACCCCAGAAAATTCAACTCTTGAATAAATTTTAAAAATTCCCAGAAAACCTATAAGAATTTATCAGGAATTACTGTGCATTCAAATAGGGCTGACGTCACCAAAGCGCCGCGGAACCGCCGCAGAAGCTAGGCTTCTGCCGCGGTTCCGCCGCACTAATCACTGTTCACCAGAAACTTTTTACACAGTAATTCTTATTTTTCTATGCTGAATTTTTTAGCAATTTTTAATTCACAAAAATCCAGATATTTCAAAAACGTCCAGAGAGCATTCTCGGGTGTGGGTTTCGGGTTCGTTCGAGTTTCAAATCGCGTCTACACTTCGCCTAAGGCTCTAGCTAGGCTCTGATACCAGTGAAAGGTTCCTAGGCACCCTATAGAGGTCTCACAAGGCATCGAACATGCCAAATTTAAAAAATATGGTGCCGAGAAACCCTAGTTAACGGATCGTTGCTAGATGTCTAGGCGAAATATAAAACTAGTTAACAAATTAACTATAGGTTAGATGCTACAACCTTTGTAGATCCGGTAATCCTCTTCCTTGGCTCCACGAAGGCATCCTCTCGCTGTCCATCTCGATTCCCAAACCCGAACTTTGGCTTCATCGGAGAAACGGACAAGCTAGGTCGTCGGCTTTGTGTCAAAGACGATCTACCTCGAGGCATCGCAAGTTCAAGCTCCGACTTCACAAACTTGTGAAACTTATGAAGTAAACACCCAAAACAACTTGGCAAGAGGTAGAGGGTGAAGAAATAGGAGGTGGGTTCTCTTTGGAATTGGATTTTACTCACTAAAACTCAAGTTGCCATTGATGTAGCAAGCTTGAAGAAGAAGAAGATCAAGATAGTTATGATAAGTTTTTATTAAAAAGAAATAGAAAATAAAATACTTATCATAACTTAAACTAGGGTTAAGTGTAGAGAATTAACCATGGTCACTTGGATGGGTAAGGGTTAAGCATGAAGATAAGGATGGTTAGCAAAGTCAAAGCTTCATGAAGCTTCAACATAAAACAAATAAAGCCACCATTCTTATCTTAAACTTATCCAAATAAATGAATAACTAAATAAATGAATAACTAAATATGCAAAACCCTAATTATCATAATAACCATGGTTTAATTCTATTCACTTAACCATATGATCAAGTATCATCAAACATGATACAAAAAAGTGCACAAAAGTATATCACATATACAATGTGCAATCCAAGTGAGAAAAATCCGTTTAAAGTGAACCAATACTAGTTAATGCAAAGTAATATATCAAATATATAATTATACATTAAATCATTAAATCAACACTTGATTCAATGATCCGGTTATGTCGCACATAACCGACTAGTATTCAATGCATCGATTTATCGAATCAAGGATTCGATAACTAGGTCATATCGAATATAACCAATCGAAACATATATCGCGAGAATGAAATGCGGTATCACATACACGCATTATTCTCGGTCCTGCACATATCTCATATGCGCTCCTATTTCGTTTCGCTTGAACCAGGAAACCTCTGTGTAGGACTCTAAAGACTCGTCAATACGCCGGTAGCAGATGATGATCATATCAAGCACCCACAAGCCGCAAGCGGTCTGCTAAACGTAACGGCCACCCGGGTATTGAGCGATCAGAATATCGACGAGCTAGCCCGCTCACACTCCTGCGAATCCGACCAGTAACACTTACCGTACAGTCCGGTCTCTTCGTCTGATACGTCGCATATCAAGTCTAGGGGTGGTAAACGTCAGACCCCAATAACCCGATAAGTCGTGCCGATGTGAGGCTCATAACGGGTCGAGAAACTACTGGTAACACTTACCAGCAAATCTCTGATCAGCCCTGGCCAGGGACTTCCCTGTTACGGCCAATCGAGCACTGCGCAACATCAACCCCCAATACCGGGAGAGACGAAACCCCTCCTATCGCTCATTGCCTCCATGTGACTCGGGACTGTGCCCAAAGACCACCGTTTTGCACGCCCTCATGGACGTCGTAAGGTGGAGATCAAAGCACAGTGGGAATCACACAAGACTCTATGACGATCTCGGGTCTACAGACTAACCTGTACAAGTGTCACCTGAGAACTGCCATCTGACGTGAGGTATAATACCATCTGGGAGTTCTCGGCGAGTCTGTCCATTGTACTCAGTCTCCACTGAGCACCCGTATACCATCTCTGATGTCAAACACCAATGGATATGGGATCATCCATCGCCCATCACATGGGTCGAGAAGCGTGTACGCTAGTCTACTCTGGTATATCGATGCCCCGTCTCGATACACCCACGACTAGGGACCTTGAAGGATGTACTTATGGACTACCATGTCCCCACTAGTATGATCTGCATCATAGTCCAGGTAGTCAAGTACAAATCCGAAGGGCTTTACCAACATGTAACTATAAGACAGTATAAAGAGACTAGTGTACATGTTAAGATAAAGAGCAACCAGATAGCATACTATCATATCGAGCAAGAAAGTCATCTCTATATATGTCCAAGCATCCAATATAATATACATAATCTGTACAATACTGGCCTCTAGGGCATACATACAACTAACAAAGTCGTGCCGATGTGAGGCTCATAACGGGTCGAGAAACTACTGGTAACACTTACCAGCAAATCTCTGATCAGCCCTGGCCAGGGACTTCCCTGTTACGGCCAATCGAGCACTGCGCAACATCAACCCCCAATACCGGGAGAGACGAAACCCCTCCTATCGCTCATTGCCTCCATGTGACTCGGGACTGTGCCCAAAGACCACCGTTTTGCACGCCCTCATGGACGTGGTAAGGTGGAGATCAAAGCACAGTGGGAATCACACAAGACTCTATGACGATCTCGGGTCTACAGACTAACCTGTACAAGTGTCACCTGAGAACTGCCATCTGACGTGAGGTATAATACCATCTGGGAGTTCTCGGCGAGTCCGTCCAGTGTACTCAGTCTCCACTGAGCACCCGTATACCATCTCTGATGTCAAACACCAATGGATATGGGATCATCCATCGCCCATCACATGGGTCGAGAAGCATATACGCTAGTCTACTCTGGTATATCGATGCCCCGTATCGATACACCCACGACTAGGGACCTTGAACGATGTACTTATGGACTACCATGTCCCCACTAGTATGATCTGCATCATAGTCCAGGTAGTCAAGTACATATCCTAAGGGCTTTACCAACATGTAACTATAAGACAGTATAAAGAGACTAGTGTACATGTTATGATAAAGAGCAACCAGATAGCATACTATCATATCGAGCAAGAAAGTCATCTCTATATATATGTCCAAGCATCCAATATAATATACATCATCTGTACAATACTGGCCTCTAGGGCATACATACAACTAACATGATGGACCGAAATGTCCTTAAACTAATGATGGACCACCACGTCCTTAAACTGGCGATGGACCACCACGTCCCTAAACTGGAACATGGACCACCACGTCCCTAAACTGGAACAATAGAGCTTCCAAATGCTCTTTTGCCGGATCTAAACGGTCCTGTTTAAGTTGATCTTAGCCCCAAACACGGCTAACGTATCCTTAAACATTCAAATGGACTATAAAACTCCAAATCAACTTTGGTTCAAGGGTACATCTCTGAACTCGTCTGACACCTATCGTTGTAATTCTTCAACGACGTCAGAGAGGTGACGAGTCCTGACGGCCATATAATAAATGGATCACCACGTTAAGTTGATCTTAGTCTCAAACATGACTAATGTATCCTTAACGAACGTTTAAGTTGATCTTAGCCTCAATACGGCTAACGTATCCTTAAACTAAAAACACCAAACCCAAATCTAGGTAAATACGGATTTGGACTAATCCACGTCCTACGGGCGACGGCATTACTCAGTCTCCGTATATAATCTACGGGCAACCACAAACAAAACAAACACACACGACACGAAGTGAAATTTTGGAGAAGGAGAAAGTGGCTACCGCGATGCGGTAGCGTAATTAACTGCAGGGTCTTGCGCCTGCAGGGAAGAGCGTCCCCACAATCAAAAACCTCTCTAGCGAGCGGGAATCTGACGAAGTCTGCTACATCGGCCGCATCCGTCTAAACCTCCGATACACGGTGTCATAAATCAACTTGGCATCTTTGGAGAGGTAAACGGATAAAACCACATAGCATCTGCCCCGAATCTCAGGCAAGACGTCCTCACGTCGTCTCCGCTGCCATTCGGAGGGGAACAGATTCTGGCACGCCCGGTGGGACCTTCTCTTCTTTCCACTCCACACTTCGTGTGTCGTCTTCGCGAACCAATCGCGGTTTGTTAACGGTTGCCTTTGGATTTCAAGTTTACTAAGATTTGGTCTCTCGCTTGGTGCAGAAGAGGAATCAAGCATCGATGGCCTCAACTTGTTTGAAGTGCTCCAACTGCAACTGCGGCTCGCGTCCGGCCTCAACTGGGGGCATAACCTACGGGCCCCAAGCGGCCTCTCTGTTCACCATGCCCATGGAGCAAATTACTCAAGCCACCACGGGGCTGTTTTTCGGAACTATGCTTCCGCCAACAAGCTTCAGCACCCCTATGCCCGTACAAGATGCTCCTAAGAAGTCGGTCTTCGATCGACTTTCAGTTACTGCGGCCCCTCTCAACGGGTCGCCCAACACCGGTGTCTCGGTCTTCTCCAGATTGGACCAAAACTCTCGCGGACCCGCAATGAAGCGTGCAGTCTTAGAAAAGGTTATTCCAAAAGAAGTACCCAAACCTCCTCTTGAAGTCGTCAAGGCGGCTTCTCCTACTAAGAGATCGGTCTTTACAAGATTGACCGTCCCAACTCCTACTCCTCCTCTTGCTGCTCAAAAGACATCAGTCTTCAATAGGCTGACACCGGCAACCGCCCCACACTCGAACAGGGGGCAAGAAGAAGCTGTTTCTGTCTCTGAGCCAATACCGATGACTCGTCGCTCCCGACGACGCCACTGGCGCCGGGTAAGGAAAACTGGGGGCAACTCCCCTTCTGGGATAACTCCACCAGCTCCAACGACGGGAATCAATGCTGCTGTTCCAACCGGGAACAGCTTTGAGCTGCTGAATAGGGTATGCAGGAACTCATCAACTGCGGTGCTCAGAAGATCTCCTCCACCGGTAGAGACTACCGTGGAAACAGAAAAGCCGGAGCAGCCTCCTCAATCGCTGTCTTCCAGGATCTACAAGACATGGCGACGAGTCCAAGAATCTGTCATTGATCCTAACTTCTCTCACCAGCACAAGAAGTCGAAAGGTCGGCAGGAAGAAAATCCCCTGGTCAAGCAACGAAAGGCGACGGCCGCCTGGGTGCCCAAAGCAACGACCCCCTCAACTTCTACGGCCCATAAAAGAAGAAGGCCGGAGAAAGTGCCGACGCCGATGAAAAATATCAAAGGTGGTGAACCCAAACGCCCTAAGCCAGGGGGCATTGTAGTTCATACCGTCTATGTGGCATCTGGTAAAGAGGACAGTCGCATATCTACGGGTCATCGACCGCTTACGCGATCAGTGACCAAGGCGCAGGAGCAGCAGCAGAAGCTCCAAGAGATGATGAACGCTATGGCCGCACTTACAGGGCCAAAAGAAAACCCTGAAACGTCCTCGGATGAACGCCAGGAGGAAGAAACCGACGCCGAATTCCTTCGTCGAATATTGGAGAAGAAAGACAAAGAGGCTGCTGAACAAGCGGCCAACGTACAGCGTATGGGCCTCTTCTTCCAAGACATGATAGGGATGATGATCCAACAAGATCCTCCGGCCGAAGATCCCCCGATCATCCTTGAAGACGATAAGGGAGAGACGTCGAATCCTCCGCCAGCTCTGTCAGCAACTAAAGAAGAGACAATCTCCAAAGCTGACTTAAACGAGTACATAGCCCAGCAAATACGGGTTCATCATGCGACTGAAGCAGCTGGCCAGGTCATAAGAACAGGGCGTCCATATCCAAGTTGGTACGATCAAATCAAGTACCCGCCCGGTTACACAATTCCTAAGTTCCATGTCTACAAGGGGACTGGCAATCCCCATCAGCATGTTGCCCAGTTCAGGGCACTCTACGGCAACACCGACGGTGACAACAAGCTGTTGCTTCGCCAGTTTGTTGGAAGTTTATCAGATACGGCGTTCGAGTGGTACTCTGAGCTCCCGAACGTCTCGATCAAGACCTTCGTGGAGATGGAGTTGTTGTTTACTCAACGTTTTGCAAGCGCCAGTGAACGTACCCCGATGACGGCACCGATTAACGCTAGGGTAAAGCCAGGCGAGATATGGGTCCAATATGCTATACGGTGGCGTAATTTATGGTCAAAGTGCGAGCAGCGCATTGAAGAAGCTCCCGCGGTGGGTATGTTTGTGGGAACCCTTGATCCGCAAGCAACCATCTCGCAATTTATGATGTTTTTCAAGCCGACTACCTTCCAGGCCTTGATTGACAAGCTAGCGCAAATGGATCAGATGGGCCATAAACCCCCTCTTCCAAAGCCGGACTCCCGAAATGACAAAGGGAAGGGAAAAGCGATCATTGTCGCTAATGCTCAACAACAACCGAGCGACTCGAAGCTGGTTGTTCGTCAAAATAATACGCGTCCATACGTGGCCCTTGAGGAGAGGCTAGGACGTTCTTACTCCTTTTCCCGAGATAAGACGAGAAGGTTATTCGAGCTGGCATTGCGCAACCGACTCATAAATCTGCCGGATCCAAAACGTCCGTTGCAACCAAGTGATGTCAGCGAACCCAACTACTGTCCTTATCATCGAGTACTGGGCCATCCAATCGAAGATTGCTACATTTTCAAAAATTGGCTTGAAAACCAGTACCGACAAGGCAAGTTCGCATTGTCTGACAAATGGAAGGTGAATCCCCCGCAGCCTCACACATCTAAGGGGACGAATACGCCGGGGGCAACATGCTCCGTCGTTGAAGAAGCTCCTTGGGAAGTTGTATTATCAACCAAGACAAAGAGGATGCTAAACGATCTTCAGACATGCCCAGCGATCAAGTGGAAGAACCCGTTGGAGCTGCAGATCATTGAAGGGATGTTGAAGCCTCGTCCAACTCAAAAGATTGATGGAGGTGGCCCAAGCATTCATAACCAGCCGTCGAAATCTTCAAAGAAGAAGAAAAAGAAGTCAAAGAAGCTCGTGAAGCCTGGCGACTAGCGTACGGACTTGCAAAAACAAATTGACGCGCTGGAGGAATACAACCAGAAGGCACGGACTCCCATTACATTCCAAGAATTCCTCAATCACGTCTTTCAAGAGGAAGATGAGGGAGAAAGTTCATCTGATGATTCTGAGGAATGCGTGGCGAGCTGTCATGTGATTTCCCACTCGTTCATAGACGATGAGGAGACTTCTTGTACTGAAACGCTGGGGGCAGATCCCGAACCAAAAATTCTAGAGCCATCGGATGAAGTAATCGATGCATTCCTCAATGAAGCTCTCTTAAAAAGCAAAGCTGATCGGGAGCGCGAGGAGGTTATATTCGAAAGGGCCAAACGCCAGCGCCTTGACGAAAGAATTGAGATACTCCCGCTGGAGCAAAGTACACCCACTGCGGACAAAAGCAAATTCAATATGAGGAAAAGGTTTGCTAAGGCCATATCAATGGGCATGAAGCTACCATCCTCCGAAGGAAAAATTACTGGTGAAGCGGAAATGCACCCCTCCTATTGCTTGTATCATCGGAAGATTTCGCACCCCACTGAAGAGTGCAAAGCTTTCGATAGATGGTGGCAAGGATATGTTGCTCACCGGCAGCATTTTAAGCTGGAAAAGCGCAAGACTCGCCGAGAACGGAACGATACGACCGAAGGGCTTAACAGAACCACCGGCAATTGTCGCATGGTCAACACCGGGAGATCACAAGTGCTCACGTTCGGGAGCGATTCTGATGAGGAGCTGGAGCTTGGCCCCCTCTTTAAAGAATCCACTTCGGGAAAAGAAAAAGAGCCGATGGTCTGCGAAAATATCCGGCTACGTAACCGCACGCTGCTCGAAAAGAATCTCGGACCCTCAAATAAAAAAGATAAGGGAAAAGAGAAGGTCCCTGAAGATATCGTCTTAGATGACCAAGTTGTGGAGGAGCTAAGCGCCAAGGACCCTCCGAAAAGAAATAAGGTGGATTACAACATCTTAGCGCATCTGAGGAAGCTACCCTCATAGCTCAGCATTCTTGACGCCCTTTTGCTATCAAAGGAGGCGAGAGATTCATTAATTAAGGCACTACAGGACCCAGAGCAGTTCCAGGCTTTCCTGGCCGAAGAAAAGATGAAGGATGAACTGGAAGAAGTGCACACGGCCGATGTCACTTTTGGCGATGAAGACCTTCTCCTTGGGACGTGCGAACACAATCGCCCCCTCTATGTCTCAGGATACTGCCATGATATAAAGATAGGCAAAATCCTGATCGATAACGGGTCGTCTGTCAACCTACTCAATGTGCGGGTTTTAAGAGAAATTTGCATGAGCGTTCAACACCTCGCTCGAGACAAGATCACCATCTCCGGGTTCGACTCCCAATCATCAAAGACTCTTGGATCTGTGATACTGACGCTACGCTTCGGACTGCTCGTCACGGACATTAAATTCCACGTCATAGATGCCAAGACATGCTACAACGCTCTGCTCGGCCGACCATGGTTACACGAGTACAACATCATCCCTTCTACACAGCATCAGTGTATGAAATATTTTAGGGATGGTCTCGAGTATACCGTGACGGGAGAATTGAATCCGTTTTCCGTGAACGAAGTTCGCAAATATGAAGATGCCAAATACTTCTTGCCAGATTTTGTAGACATGGAAAGGTGTCGCAAGCTGGAGAATAAAACTAACGCTACCATCCCTGTCTTCGGCAGTGATACCGAGGAGGAAGAGGAGATAGTTTATTCGGGTCCTCCCCAATACACCAAGCTGGGACCATCCGCTCCTGCGTTGATTTTTGGTAGTGATTCGGAGGATGAGGTCCATGCTGTATTCTCTGCTCGACCTTCAATACGGTCTTCCGCTGACGGAGAGCAAAGTCTACAAGTCGCTGTGGTACCGCTTAAACACCATAAAGAACTGGATGCACTCGATATTTACAATGTAGAAGAGCTGCAAACGTTCTATATCCCTCCCAGGAGAGAAGGCGAGAAGGCAATTCTATTCTACCGCTCTGAAGAAAACAAAGTGGAGAAAGAAATCTGGCACGGGGCAGATCCTACGCTGGACAGAGTTCAACCCATCCGTCTATCCAGATATTATACAGAAGGCTTGAAGAAGCTGTTGAAGCGCCAAGGGATACCCTTCAAACAGACCGTTAGAAAGGCCAAATTCTATGACAGGGTCTGGAACGTTCCTGGGACTCAACGCAAGCTGCCTAATGGGAGGATGGAAACGATCGGGCTCGGATACATTCGCCCCAAGAAACGAGAGCTGCTCCGCGACTGTTACGTCGTGCACGACTTCAATGAAGAAGCATATGCGCAACGGGAGGACACTAATCCTGAACCAGTAAAAGTTCCTGATGCAAAAGTGCCCGGTCCGTCATTTGAAGAACAAATGGACAGGCTTATAAGGGAAGCTGGTCAAAAGATCCGAGATGATCACAATCGCGAAATGGCCATCTACGAAAGAGCCAAAACGCAACGCCTCCTTCAACAGGCCGTCAAAAATGAAAGTGTCACTCCGTGTCAACCTGTTATGAAGAAGGCTCGACGCAGAAGCAGAAACAAGTCGAAAGGCCAAAAAGGCGCTCAACAGTAACAAAGCAGGGCTAAGAAGCTACGCGAGCGGGAGTCGAGCGTTATTGATCTATCCCTCATGAAGAAAATGGGTCGAGCGTACTCATTTCCTCAGGACAAGACGAAGAAAATACTTGAGCTTGCTCTAAAACATCAGATGCTTACACTGCCGGAGTCCAAGCACCCCGAACAAGCAGGCGAAGCCTCTGACCCAAATTATTGCTCTTACCATCGAGTAATAGGGCATCCTCTTGAAGACTGCTTCACCTTCAAGAATTGGGTCGAAGATCAGTATCAGCTTGGCAAGTTCGCTCTGTCTGACAACTGGAGGGTAGCGCCGCCACAGAAGCATGAACCCAAAGCCGCAAGAACAGAACCAACTCCACATTGGGATTGGAAGCGGATTCGCACTTGTCGCATGATAACAATAGTAAAAGAAGAGCCTGAGAACATGGACAGCCTTCCCCGGTGCTTCGAAAACAGCAACGATAGGGTGATCTCAGAATTTCCGCCAGCTCCGAAAGAAATGGAAGATGGAATACATACTACCGCGGATAACCTCAAGAAAATTGAGTTGGGGACGCTAAACGACCCGCGACCGACATTTGTCAGCGAGCTGTTATCCGAAGAAAGGGTGGCTGCGTTAAAAGACATCCTTGTACAGCATAAAGATTGCTTCGCATGGAACTATTCCGAAATGCCGGGACTAGATCCAGAAGTTGCTGTGCACAAATTAGCGATATCCCCAGACGTCAAGCCGGTCAAACAGGCGCCAAGAAGAATGCGGGTCGAGCTTGAGATGAGCATCAACGCCGAGGTCAAGAAGCTAATCGACTCTGGCTTTATCCAGGAAGTTCAATACCCTGAATGGATCGCCAACATCGTCCCGGTGATGAAGAAAAATGGGACGGTGCATATATGCGTGGACTTTCGGGATCTCAACAAAGTCTGCCCGAAGGATGATTTCCCGGTGCCAGTCACCGAATTGATGATAGACAATACGTCCACTCATGAGGTTTTCTCCTTCATGGACGGCTCATCAGGGTATAATCAGATAAAGATGCATCCTGAAGACCAGAAGCATACCGCTTTCCGGACCCTTTTGGGAATATTCTGTTATAAAGTGATGCCCTTCGGGTTAAAGAACGCCGGTGCCACTTACCAAAGGGCCATGACGAAGATCTTCGATGACCTTATACATGAAATCATCGAATGCTATATCGACGACCTCGTGGTTAAGAGCAAATCATACGAGGAACATCTCGAGCATCTAAAGACTGTATTTCAACGCCTTCAACAATACAACTTGAAGATGAACCCTCTCAAGTGTGCATTCGGAGTTTCCTCAGGCAAATTCCTGGGATTCATCGTCCGACACCGGGGTATCGAAATAGATATGTCCAAGATCAAAGCGATCATGGAAATGCCTCCGCCAAGGACTCTCAAACAGCTGCGGTCTCTCCAAGGAAAACTCGCATATATTCGGCGATTTATAGCCAACCTCTCTGGCAAGTGCTGGCCTTACAGTCACCTGATGAAGAAGGGAACTCCATTTGTCTGGGATCAAAAATGCCAGGGCGCGCTGGACGAAATTAAATAGTACCTGCAGAACCCGCCAGTGTTGGCTGCTCCGGTTAAGGGAAAACCTCTCATTCTTTGTACAACCGCCCTCGAAGGTTCCTTAGGCACATTATGGGCGCAAGAGAATGACCAAGGAAAAGAAAGAGCTCTCTATTACTTGAGTCGAGTTCTTCTGGGGGCAGAAAGCAACTACTCTCCCATTGAAAAACACTGCCTGGCGTTGATCTTCGCGATAACAAAGCTCAGGCACTATGCATTGGCGCATGAGGTCCGTCTCATTTCGAAGGTCGACCCTCTTAAATATTTGATGTCGAAGGCTATATTGACAGGTCGACTCGCTAAATGGGCTCTGCTCTTGATGGAGTTCTCGATAACGTATCAACCCCTCAAGGCAGTCAAAGGCCAGGCTATCGCCGACTTCCTTGCTGAGCATCCGATACCCGCCGATTCTCCTTTAAATTGCGATCTTCCAGACGAACATGCGTTTGACGCTATCGATGGGAACAACACCCGATGGGAGCTTTATTTTGACGGGGCATCTTCCATGAAAAAGCGCAAACAAAGTACCCCTATAATCAAATCGGGAGTAGGCCTCATCTTCGTAACTCCACAAGGAGGGATTATGCGCTTCGCCTTCTCCTTAACAGAGCCGAGGACGAATAATGAAGCCGAATATGAAGCTTTGATAGCAGGCCTCGAGATCGCTATCGACATGGGAATTGAAGACCTCCTTATATATGGAGACTCCCAGCTGGTCATCAGTCAAGTAAATGGCGACTACCAAACGTGCAAACCAGAGTTGGTGAAGTACGGCAAAAAGGTGCAGCAACTGTTGACCCAAATCCCTTCCTATACTTTGGGAAACATACCGCGCGCAGAAAACAGCAAAGCGGATGCATTGGCCAAGCTCGCTAAAGAACTGGCTGATGAGAACCTCGATGACATAAGAATCGTGGTACAAAGCCGTCGGGTGCTTGCCCCAGCGGAAATATCTCCGGAATCATCCGAACAAAAGGGAGCGACTGAGCAAATGGCTCTGCAAATAAAAGACCGGGAAAAGGCCGAGGATTGGAGGGAAGTCTTCATAGACTACTTTAAGTCCCACCGAACGCCTGAAGAAGCGTCCACAAGACATCAGCTCATGAAGCGAGCTCTGTCTTTCGCCTTCGTTGATGATACTCTATACAAGAGGTCATTCGATTCTCTGTGGCTGAGATGCTTAGGACCTGACGAAGCGAAAAGAGTCATTCAGGAAGTTCATGACGGAATCTGTGGTTCTCATCAAGCGGGCCCAAAGATGAAGTTGAAGATCAAGCGGATGGGTTACTACTGGCCCACGATAATTCAGGACTGCCTCGAATATGCGAAGCAGTGCCACTCATGTCAAATTCATGGGGATTTCATCCGTCAGCATCCAAATCCACTACACCCGACGGTAGCTAGCTGGCCGATCGAAATGTGGGGAACTGACATAGTCGGCCCCATCGAACCAGCATCGTCCAAGGGACATCATTTCATCCTGACTCCTGACGACGACTGACTACTTCTCCAAATGGGCAGAAGCAGTGCCGTTGAGAGAAGTGAAGACGGAGAATATCCTCCATTTCTTCAAGACGCACGTCATATATCGGTTTGGAACTCCGCGACGGATCATCTCCGATAACGGGCCAGCCTACAGAAGCCACAAGATCAGTCGCTTCGCACAACATCATAACATAGACTGGAGATATTCCTCGGTTTATAATCCGCGAGCTAATGGTCTAGCCGAGGCCTTCAACGAGACCCTGACGAAGATCATGAAAAAGACGGTGTCCCGAAATAAGAAAGACTGGCACGAGAGACTGCAAGAGGCTCTTTGGGCGTATCGAACTACGTTCAAGACGGCCACGAACACAACGCCGTACACGTTGGTATTTGGGACGGAAGTAGTACTCCCCCTCGAGGTAGAGTTACCCTCTCTACGAGTGGCAGTCCAGTACGAACTGACGGACGAAGAAAATGCTCACCTTCAGCTTGACGCCCTTAATGAAACCCGGCTCATAGCACAACAAAATCTGGAAGCTTATAAAGCAAAGATGACGCGCTCATATGAAAGATTAACCCGATTGAGGACATTCCGCCAAGGCGAACTTATGCTAGTGGTCAAAAGGCCTATGATCCCCAATCGCTCCAAGCGGGGAAATTTGAGCCGAACTATGAAGGCCCATACATCATAGACAAGATCTACCAGGGTGGAGCCTATCTACTCATGGATATGCACGGTGAAAGGCCTTTCAGGCCGATAAACGATAGATTCCTAAAGAAATACCACGCTTAATGAGCCACAACCTAGGTCAAAGATAGATGATGATGACTATGTCCTTTCGCTATCTTCCTAAGCTCAAACCTTATAAGCAGTAGCCTGCCTTCTCAATGGCGGACTGAAACGTCCTAAAACTACTACCGCAGGATCCTTAGGCTGACAAGATGAATAAAAATAAAAAAATAAAAAAAATATAATAAATAAAAACGGTATGTCCATAAGCAAAAAGGGTACGGATGAAAACCCGAAAGGGCTCCGTGAGTAAAAACAGCAGGGCTACCGGCGAGTGTTTGTGAAAACCCGAAAGGGCACGACCTCGTAAAAAAAAAAGAAGAAGAAAATAAAAAAAAATAAAAAAACGGTATGTTTATAAGCAAAAAGGGCACGGATGAAAACCCGAAAGGGCTCCGTGAGAAAAAACAGCAGGGCTACCGGCGAGTGTTCGTGAAAACCCGAAAGGGCGCAATCTCGTTAAAAGACACTTATAGGGTCCTCACGACCTTGTAAGGAGAAACCACCCGCGTGAGATCCTTACGACCCACAAGGGAGCAACACACTTAGGGATCCTCACGATTCCTAAGGAGAAAATACACTTGCGAGATCCTCACGACCTTGTAAGGAGAAACCACCTGCATGAGATCCTTACGACTCACAAGGGAGCAACACACTTAGGGATCCTCACAATTCCTAAGGAGAAAATACACTTGCGAGATCCTCACGACTCGTAAGGAGAACTTTCTTATGGGACCCTCACGGCTCATAAGATTTAAAAGTCTTAAGTTACAAAAGCCTAAACCTGTGCTGAAGAAACCCCCACAACTTCCGATATTGCCCTACAAGTGGTCCAATACTAGCCCTTGTATACAATCCATGGGCGCGAATAAATATTTCCCTAATCAAGTCCCATCCGAGACTGGGGATATGTTCGCATGACGAACAACCCTTATAAGTCCTCTCGACTTATAAGGAGAAAATCCTCCTGTAGGATCCTTACGACTTACAGAGGAACAAACACTTAGGAATCCTCACGATTCATAAGGAGAAAATACACCTACAAGATCCTCACGACTTGTAGGGAGAAATACCTTTGTGAGACCCTTACGGCTCATGAAGTCAAAAGCCTTAGTCGACAGGACCTTAACCCTGTTCGCTAAGCCACCCTTGTTCGATATCGACAGAGGCAGATGATGATTCGCTCCTGGCAATATCCCAGTTGTAGCGGTGCTGATGCCGAAATCGGCGTCTAATTTCAGGTTTGCGGCGAAAAGCCAGTAGGCCGCACATGCATATGAAATAGCCGAAATGATGGGGCAACTTGCAATAAAAAGCAGCAAGTGAAAATGTATGTATGAAAAATAGCCGAAATGATTGGGCAACTCGCAATAAAAAGTAGCGAGTAAAAATAAAAAATAGCCGAAATGATTGGGCAACTCGCAATAAAAAGCAGCGAGTAAAAATAAAATAAACAGCCGAAATGATTGGGCACCGCGAAAAATAGCCGAAATGATTGGGCAATCGCGACCTTCGCGATATAAAAGCTGAAATGATAGAGCATCGCGGAAATGAAACAAAAAAAAAGAAATGATAAAACTTTGGCCCTACAGTTAAGATCGCATCGATCCCTGTATACAATCTAAGGACGCAAATGAAGAGGGAACCATACTTTCCCAACAGGATCCACCAGAAAACGAGGTCAAATCTCGACGATTCATCCCAACTCCGAAGAAACCAATGTCTTCGGCAAATACCTCAACTCACGGATACAAACACTCCTTGACGAGAGCCTCCTGATTCGCGTCGACTCGCAGAGCAACCAGTGCCTCCATGGGAAATTCTCGATTCGTTTCAAACCCCAAGGAAACAAATAATCCTTGACGCTAGGGAAACAAATAATCCCTAGCAAACACCTCAACTCACGGATACAAACACTCCTTGACGAGAGCTTCCTGATTCGCGTCGACTCGCAGAGCAACCAGTGCCTCCGTGGGAAATTCTCGACTTGTTTCAAACCCCAAGGAAACAAATAATCCTTGGCGCTAGGGAAACACATAATCCCTAGCAAACACCTCAACTCACGGATACAAACACTCCTTGACGAGAGCCTCCTGATTCGTGTCGACTCGCAGAGCAACCAGTGCCTCCGTGGGAAATTCTCGACTCGTTTCAAACCCCAAGGAAACAAATAATCCTTGGCGCTAGGGAAACAAATAATCCCTACCAAACACCTCAACTCACGGATACAAACACTCCTTGATGAGAGCCTCCTGATTCGCGTCGACTCGCAGAGCAACCAGTGCCTCCTTGGGAAATTCTCGACTCGTTTAAAACCCCAAGGAAACAAATAATCCTTGGCGCTAGGGAAACAAATAATCCCTAGCAAACACCTCAACTCACGGATACAAAGACTCCTTGACGAGAGCCTCCTGGTTCGTGTCGGCTCGCAGAGAAACCAGCGTCTCCACGGGAAAACTCCCGACTCGTCTCAACTTGCAAGATGAAGCCTCAGGCGGCAGGGATTAAAAAACTTGCTTTCTGAACAATGGGACCCTGCAAGTCGATCTAAAACGGTCTCTTGCATACTATTCACGGGTCTCACTCTCCAAAGTCGAGTTTCGACAAGGAGGGAAACAACCGCTTACGGGTCCCCTCGACTCGTAAGAGGGACAAATTCTCTTAGAGGATCCTTACGACTTATAAGAGAAAACCACACTTAGGAATCCTCACGATTCCTAAGAAGAAAAACCCACCTACGAGATCCCCTCGGTCCGTAGGGAGAAAAATCTCTATGAGACCCTCACGGCTAATAGAGTTGAAAAGTCTTAGGCAGCAGATCTGAACCTGCGGCCTAAGCCATCGCTATTTCTTGAGGTAGTCAGGATACTTCCTCTAATCATCCGTCAACTATGTTACTAAGGTGGTATTCTGATAATAAAAGAAAGAAAAGACAGAGAAAATGACACAAGACAAAAAAAAATGTGTATCTTTTATTCATAAACTTGATTGGGTACAGGATACATTATGTTAAAGAATAGAAAATGTATATACACATTTTTTATCGACAAGTACAAACGATACAAAGAGGGATGGCTACTGAGGAGGAAGTTTCTTTAGTAAATTCACAAGCTGCTCTTGCACCTCCTTCAGCGCCTCCTCCTGGGTGGCTGCCGCGGCCACTTCCGCTTCCACCTGGGCTCGCTGCTGCAAGAAGGATGAAAGTTGCTCCTCCGCTGCCTTCTGGGCTGCTTCTTGGCTGGGTGCATCTTGCTCGACAACGTCAAGCTGTTGCCTCAATGATAACCCTTTGTAAAGACATTGCAGAAGGCCCTCAAAGACAACCTTCAGCCGTGCAGCATTGGCCTCCACCCGAGCATGCAGTTGGGCAGACTTGCTCGAAGTCTCACCGTGCTCCTTACGCCTTGAAATGACTTCTTGTTCGAGATAGCGGAAGTAAGAAGCACTCTGCTCAATCCACGCTGCCCTTTGATTGCTGGCGACCAAGGTCTCGGGAGCGGGACGCAGCGACTCCAACTGATGCAGGCAGGCCTCGATCTCCCTGCAATGGTTAACCCAAGATGCGATAATACCCTCGTCATGAAAGTTCACGAGTATCACCAGCATCGGGTTAACCGCCGTAGCGAAGTCTGCGGCAGATGTAGGAGTTTCAACGTCGAGTTCCTCGACGTAGTTACTCAACATGCGCAGACTATTCGCGGTGCCTTTCGAAGATGGACGTCTCAGATAAGGACCCGCCGGCATTGTAATGCGAGGCTCGAAGGGCGCCGAGACCGGAACGACAGCTGAAAAGAAACAAGATGTGATCAGATAACAGTACAAGAAATAAAAAGGGGAGAGTTATCGATGTGATAGTCACCGTACCAGCTGAGACAGGTGGCAGGGCCGGAAGGGCCGGTGGCACAGCCGATCTTTTATCCCCTCCTTCAATCTGTAGCACTGCAGTCGAGATGAGAAAAAAAGGGTTTAGAAGTAACTCAAGCAATGAAAAAAGAAAGATATCAATGGAAATCATGCTCACCAGCACTACCAGAGGAAGAAGCGAGTTCGGATGGGAAGGAGAAGTGTGGGAGCAACACTTGATATAGATGATCAAAGAGCACTCCTGAAAAGACATAACAGTGCGACTTTAGTACACAAATTATGCGTTTGGAAGATAAGATTAAAAAATTGCAAACCCATACCTTCCAACATCTTCGACGGTATGAGAGAGGATTAAGAGGTGACCACCGCCAAGGCAGTCGTTGAGAGCGCTCCCTCGAGCAGTGGGGCATCAGCGCTGGCTGCACCTGCGTTACAAAAAAGGTGAACTTGTCAAAAAGGATTGTAAGGTAAAGAAAGACAGCAACTTGGGATTTACCTGATGAGCTGCCGGCTGAAACGGAGGCGACTCCCTCCTCCATGGACATGAGGCCACCGCCCGTGGCCTCATCACCTGACTCGATAGGGACCGTTGTCGTACTCGCAAGGCCAGGAGACGGCAGAAGATTGTAGGTGGGGAGGGCAATGATTGGAGCGTTGCCGGACTCTTAGGAGAGAGCGGCTAACTCTTCCCCAAGAGTCGTACCCATCTCACCCGCTACTTCTGCGGGCTCCGCGGTCTCCATCGGCTCATCCACCGTCACCACGAGGTCGCCGGCCTCAAGCGCCTCGTCCGCCACCACCCTGGGCTCGGTTGTAATGATCATTTCATCTGCCGCCACTTCAGGCTCGGCATCAATGACCTTCTCGGCTGCAGACTCCCCAACCTCCATCTCAGGCTCCAAAGCCTCAGCGACGTTGCCCACCGTCGGCTCAGGTTCGGCAGGCGCCGCCTCCTCTATTTCCTTAGGTTCAACGGTCTCCACCTCCCCCTCGGTCGGACTGGGCCCTGCGAGATAAAATATATAAGAACCGACAGCTTTATGAGTCTTATAACGAAATTCTGAAAGAAGTATTACTTGAGGTAGACTTGTCGTTAGCCTCTCTATTGGCGCGGATCGCCTGTCTATGAGCTGTAGACAGGGCGACTGGCGACTCTTCTGACGGAGTCTCGGCCCGAGGAACGGTGCTGGGGCCAGCTCCAATGGCCAAAGCAGCCCTGCGTGCCTTTGCTTCGCGCCTTGACCGCTTCCTCTCCTCCCGGGCCGTCACGATGGACCTTTTCGACGCTTCCTTTATCGAAGCATCATCATCCTCATTTAAAGATACCTCCAGAGCCTTTAAGGCATCTCTCATCGGCTCTTCAAGACGAACCTCCTGCGATGGCCCAGAGGAAGCGGGAACATCGGTAGCTAGCAGAACATTTGCGTCGCTTGGCGGGAACGGCATTGAGGTTTCTGCAATAAAAAGGGAGAGGTTAGATTGACCATAACACAAGGAGAATAAAAACTTGATGAATCGAAACTTACTGAGGCCTAAAAACGCTCTAAGGCGTTCCTCCTCTTAGAAGGTCTTGAGTGAAGTGGCAATGGCTTCCTCATCAGTGATGCCTGTTGGAAGAAAAGAAAGAAAAACGTTAGTCAAAGGCAATGAGGAGAATATGGTGCAATAAAGAAAATGCGACTAGTAGTTACCTGATTGCGCAAGCTCAGCTAGCCACGCGTCACGCTTTGCCAACCACGCTGAAGTTTCGAGAGCTGCTTCCAAGTCTGTATCATCCGGCGGCGGCATGACTAATCCCTCGTTAGTCCCATATTCGATCAGGCCCTCGGCATAGGGAGCATGGGGTTCCTGACCGAACACGACATCTGCAGCGAAGAGCGACTTATTTTTCTTCTGCCCCCCGACCCTAGGCTCACGTGGGATTGACTTACGCTTAGCAGCCACCTTGGGACGGCGGGTCCCGATGTCCGCACCCACGCCAGACTCTGGCGAAACTACAACCACTGTCTCTACTGGAGCACAGGGCGCTGGGGGTGCATCCGCAATATCAGGGAGCGGCAATCCGCGTGGAGGACTTTGCGCACGCGAAGGTCCGGCTCTGGCATCTTTTAAAGGGGGGATTACCGGGGTCCTTGGCACCAAAGGAGCATTGCGATCGCTACCTGGAGGTGCACCCTTACGGTCGATCAGCAACCGCCTTTCCTCCTTTATGACCGCTCCCGTCGAATGACTGTACCATTCTGTGTATACCCTGAGGAGTCACAGGGCACAAGCCGGCTCACTGATAAAGAAGTGGGAGCCCGTGTTTAGACGCATGAAATGATGCAGCGCTCTCTCCATCCCTTCTTCGGTCGCAGCAGGTTCCGATAAGAAAGCCTCCAGCGGTACCCCTTGATTATAGCTCAGCTGCTGGGCGAAGCGATGCGGGTTATATCTCATGAAGATCGCCACCCCGTTCTGCCTAAACACCAAGAAGCCCGGTCTGATGGAATATAAGTGAAGGGTCTCCCGGGCCGTTAAAACCGAAGCTCCATCCTTGAAGGTGTCTTGCAATGACCGCACTGCAGTGGTAGACGCTTTTCCAATAGTCAACACCTTGTCAACGAAAGATACACCGGCTCCAACGGTATGGGAGCGAAGGAGTAAACCCCTGGCATTTCGTGGCGATGGATTCAAAATTGATGCGCCAATCAGCTGTATGATGCGAGGGAAGCTGCACCTTTCGTAGAACGAGGGCCTTTTATGCATGCCGAAAACACCCGATGTATGTAGCTCAAGCCACGACATAAAGTAGTGCATCGGGAAGACAACGTGCAATACCCCGGGCTCGTTAGCATCCGCTGCTCGGCTGAGGCCATGATATAGGTGTGCCAAGCCAACGATCCCAACGGCTACCTTTACCCCGATAACCATCCGGTGAGCTGGGTAAAAGACAGAAGGCCGCATACGGTGAGAATGCATTGGAATCGCAAACCAACTCAACCATAGCCCGAGAAATCCTAAGAAAAAGGCCTCCTCATCCATTCCAGGGGCCGCAACTTCTGCAAGAGACATGGTCGGGAAGTTAGGAAGAAAAAAATCCTTTTGGCCTACTTCATTCGCCGGCAGGTTATCCAAACCTAAACCGAAAGGGTCCTCAAGGGTGGCAAACTTGGCAGCGTCTGCCGAGAGGACGTTTGGGTGAAGAAACCGAGCAATGAAATCCTCAAAGTTAACTCCTCGACTCCCATGTTCGACGAAAAGGGACTCATATATGTTCAACACTTTAATCAAGCTTGGGAACTGGTGTTGAACAGCATTCTCCGGCGTGAGCCCCCTTACCATCGGCTTAGCACCAAAGACGTGCTCATCTGTCGGGAGCAACTCCTCATAATGTTCCCCCATGACTGGTAAACCGGATACCTCCGTGAACTCCTCCAAGGAGATTGACACTTCCCGATCCATGGTGAGAAAAGTGTGGGTAGGAATATTCCACTGCTCCAAGAAAGCCTTGAACCACCAGGTGGGGAGCGTGGGATACTGGAAGAGAGAGACGTAGACCGCGGTGTACAGTCCTAACCTTATCAACTGCGAATTTTTCGTCGACAGGATGTACCGGGCCCATGGCAGATAGCCAATCGGGTGGCGGGGGATCAGACCAATGTTATATGATTGCCCCCAGGGTCTCGCCTCGCCCTGACAGATACGGCGTCTTAGGATATCCAAGACCATAGGACGCTGAACCGGGATGGCATCTATGGCGGGATGTAGAAAGCCCTTCGATGTCCAATCAACCATCTCCACGGCGTACTGCACCGGGGGTGGGCCGGCGTAATGAATCGCCGTGATGGGTTCTGACGGCACTGAGCATGTGAAGCCGCGTCGACCCATAATGATCTGGTTATACCATGAGCCCCAAAGGTGGAGACTCTTATATTCCGGGTCGTAGTCCCTAATTATAGCCAAGACGTCACGATCCAAGGGCGCTTCAGGAAACCCTTTCTCCGAGTGGACGAACGGGAATGAGGTGTTGAAAGACATGATCGCTGCAAAGGAACAATTTAGCCGTTAGTGTTGTAATTCCAACGCTTGGCGTTTAAAAAAAATGCGTTAATTAATTAATTAAATTAAAAATTAATTAAATTAAAATTAATTAATTATACCACACTGCAGTGCAGTGGGTAGGGGACCAAATGGGGACCCACAAAATCTGGATGAAAATGCCTCTTTTAATAAGACAGCTTCATCATTGGGTGAGGCTGTCAGTTAGAGAAAAGATCCCCAAGAGAATATTATCATCAGTAGGGAATCCCTAGAGACAAGGAGAAAATCTCTTCTTTCAGAGCAAAGCTCTGTCACAGAATGACACTTGTCAAATTCTGGTCTCAAAGGAATAAAATTCCTTAAAGGAGCATAGCTCTGTGGTAATAATGGAAAAGGTCCATCAGAAAAAAATTTACACTTAAAAGAATTAAAAATTTTGGAATCTTGAAAGATTCATGAAAAACTTATAAAAAGATTCTTCATTTTTCAAATCTAAAAGATCTACAGTTGATTCAAGAGCAAAGCTCTGTTCATGGGTTAGAACCTATGAACAAGATCTCTGCAAATCTATAAGTTCTTGAGAGCAAAGCTCTGTTTATGAAACCCCAATGGGGATCTTTTTAGATCAAGAGATCTGTGAAAGCAAAGCTCTTTGATTGAGATTAAGTTAAATTAATTTGATTTCAATTAATTTTTACCTAAAGTTTTTGACTTTAGAAATGAGCAAAGCTCTGAAGTTCTTAAGTGAGAGCAAAGCTCTGGAAAATCAAAATCTTGAAACGGTGAAGATTTCCTAAGGGCCATAGATCCTATTTATAAGGCGCTTGCGCCCCTTCAGTTCACCCCTTGATCCAACGGTCAAGAGTTTGCCACCGCTGCACTCACGTGCGCGCCACGTGAGCGGAACGGTGGGGGGGCATTTGTTTCCCCAATCAGAGCAAAGCTCTGTTGAAATTCAAAATTCAAATTTTGAAGCAACGCTTCAAATCTCGGGCGCAACGCGCCACATGTCAGGCGCTGATACGTCAGCACAGCGCCCAAGAAGGCGCGCCCAATCAAAGCAAAGCTCTATTTTAAACAAAATTAAAGTAAGCAACGCTTCAGTTGCGCAAGCACTGCGCTGCGCGACACGTGTCGGCGCAGATACGCTAGCGCAGTTGCGCTGCTTGACACGTGTCACGCGCTGGGGCGTTTGCGCCAAACAGAATTAAGATTTCAAAGAAATCTTTCTGTTCTTGTCAAAACAAGAAGATTTTCTTCTGTAAAACAGAAGCTCTCGGATCAAAGATCCAACGGTAGGGAAAATTCCCCAAATCACTCAGAAAAATATCTCTTTAACAAATTTAACTAATTTATGGGCACTATAAGAAGGACCCTAGACCTCAATTCAAAGGGATGAACATTTCTTGAAAAAAAAAATAATCAAGAGCTTCAAACAGAGAGAACTCTGAGAAAAATTCCAAGAAAAAAGGTAAAAACCTTAACAAGAAAGAAGAAATTTCTTCTAATAGATCATTGATCTAAAAAACCAGATCAATGATCTTCATATAAAAACAGTGCTTTGCACTACTCATGAACCACTGGTTCTTTAAAATAAGAAGAAACAAAAAAATAAATAAATAAATAAATAGTGCTTTGCACTTTTATGAACCTTTAGTTCTTGAATCTAAAAGATTCTCAAATTTAGAGTACTTTGCACCTGCAAACTGCGCTGTTGCGCTCTTGGGAGAGCGCCACGTGTCAGCATCTGAACCACTTGCGCTATGCGTCTTGAGATAGAGCTTTGCTCTCTGTAATTGGCGCAACTTACCAGAGTGCGCCACGTGTTAGCAGCGCAAGCGCAGCGCATTAGCGCAGCGCACTGCGCTTGCGCAACACGTCTCAACACTACAAGCACTTGCGCTCTCTGATTGGCGCAAAGCGCTTGAAAATGCAATGCATTTCCTGAAGGGCCAGGCCCAAATCAAAAAGACCAAGCAGGCCTAATTAAATTGATGCTCTGCATCATTTATAAATGGGCAGAGCCCAAACAAAATAATAAAAACGCTATGCAAGGGGCAGAGCACAATTGAGAGGTCCAATGGACCAAAACAAATGCTCTGCATTATAATAAAAAGGGCAGAGCCCAGTCAAAATGGGCATAAATGGCCTGAAGTAATGCTATGCATTATTCTAAAAAGGGGAAAGCCCAGACAAAGGCCAAATGCAAACAAAATGTAGACACTTTTAACTGGACTTAGCCCAATTTTGGCCGTAAGTCCTCAAATTAAATTGATTGAGCACGACTGCTCCCTAAATCAATTTACGACCGGTTCTAGGGTACATCTCCGAACTCCTCTGACACCCATCGTTGTAATCCTTCAACGACGTCAGAGAGGTGACGGGTCCCGACGACCACATATGAATATTGGACTGCGGGGTCCCTAAACTCGTGGACCGAAACGTCCTTAAACTAATATCGGACCGAAACGTCCTTAAACTAATGATGGACCGAAACGTCCTTAAACTAATGATGGACCACCACGTTCCTAAACTGGCGATGGACCGAAACGTCCTTAAACTAATAATGGACCACCACGTCCTTATACTGGCGATGGACCACCACGTCCCTAAACTGGAACATGGACCACCACGTCCCTAAACTGGAACAATAGAGCCTCCAAATGCTCTTTTGCCGGATCTAAACGGTCCCGTTTAAGTTGATCTTATCCCCAAACACGGCTAACGTATTCTTAAACATTCAAATGAACTATAAAACTCCAAATCAACTTTGGTTCAAGGGTACATCTCTGAACTCCTCTGACACCTATTGTTGTAATTCTTCAATGACGTCAGAGAGGTGACGAGTCCTGACGGCCATATAATAAATGGATCACCACGTTAAGTTGATCTTAGTCTCAAACAGGACTAACGTATCCTTAACGAACGTTTAAGTTGATCTTAGCCTCAATACGGATAACGTATCCTTAAACTAAAAACACCAAACCCAAATCTAAGTAAATACGGATTTGGACTAATCCACGTCCTACGGGCGACGGTATTACTCAGTCTCCGTATACAATCCACGGGCAACCACAAACAAAACAAACACACACGACACGAAGTGAAATTCTGGAGAAGGAAAAAGTGGCTACCGCGATGCGGTAGCGTAATTAACTGCAGGGGCTTGCGCCTGTAGGGAAGAGCGTCCCCACAATCAAAAACCTCTCTAGCGAGGGGGAATCTGACGAAGTATGCTACATCAGCCGCATCCGTCTAAACCTCCGATACACGGTGTCATAAATCAACTTGGCATCTTTGGAGAGGTAGATGGATAAAACCACATAGCATCTGCCCCGAATTTCAGGCAAGACGTCCTCACGTCGTCTACGCCGCCATTCGGAGGGGAACAATCTCTAATTGACAGATCAAGCAAATTTTGGAGAAAACGGTTTCTGAAAACCGTAAAGATTGGTTCTCTAAACTGACTGATACTGTTTAGGCATTTCGTACTGCATATAAGTCCGATTATAGCATGTCTCCTTATCGGCTGGTGTTTGGGAAGGCTTGCCATCTCCCTTTTGAGGTCGAATATAGGACAATGTGGGCAATTAAAGAGCTTAATTTCGATTTTGACCAAGCAGGCAGCTATCGGAAGCTGCAATTAAATGAGCTGAGCGAGCTTCGTAATGAAGCCTACGATAACGCGGTTATAGTAAAGAACCGGACAAACGTGTTTCACGATAAACACTGTTTGCGAAAAACATTCACACCGGGACAACAAGTCCTTCTTTATGATACCCATCTCCATATTCATCAGGGTAAGCTGAGATCTCATTGGATAGGATCTTTTGTGGTGCAATATGTATACCCGCACGGTGCAGTGGATGTAGAAAATGCTAAAGACGGTTCCATTTTCAAAGTAAATGGGCATAAATTAAAACCGTACTTTTCCGCCGATCCATCGGAGAAGCTCCTGTTCTAGCAGGAGTCGCTCTATCACGACTAACTTTCCTCCGCTTCTTCTCCATACTTCGATTTTCCAGCTATAAACAGTGGCAAAACTGTTTCAACTAAGAATGGTGGTATGTATATTAGTAAATCCAAAAAAAATGTATGTGCGTGCTAAGAACAAGTTTAGGGAAGGGTTTCCATTTGACCAACTTTTGACCCTATCATTCTCCACCAAAATCTACAGGTTTTTATGCTTGAACAACAGCATCAGTGAAGACACTGCTACAAACAGCTTTGGGGGGAGGATTGTATTTATTCACGTATCATTTTGCACTATTAAAAAAAAGCACTATAAAAAATTTTTGAAAATAAAATTTAGAAAATGAAAAATACATATAAAAGAGAGGAAGAGACTTAAAAAATACAAGAAAATTAGATATTTTAGAACGAAGCTAGTAATACGTGATCATGAGCTGTTGTCCCAAGGGTTAGTAAGATGAAGAAATTACTAATCTGCGGATAGAAATAAGTTTGAAAAATAGTCCATGTTCTTGAGTCCAAACTTCTGAACGTTGATACCCTACTATACGCACACGCACTTACACACATCTTGAAACTTGGGATAGTAGAGAATACCTTGAAATACTCTTACCTGAAAACCTTAATATAAAAACAAAATCAATAAAATATAAATGACACATACAAGAAAATTTAAAAGAAAAATGAACACTGGTTTTGTAATTACTTAAGGCAGCATATAAAAAAATACAGCAAGGGTGCCTTATCATTTAATGCCTTAGACCAACTGGTTTGGGGGTCAATGCTAAACCTTAAGTGTTGCAGGATCAGGATATTGTTAAGTACGCCTTAATAAGTGAGTACATTCGGTAATCGGTTGGTTAGTGGCTCAAGAAGTATTAACAGTCGCATGAAGAATGTGTGAGTAAATCCATCTAAAATATCACCGACTAAAAAGTACTAAGGAATATGGACAAAGGGTATGATAGCTTGAATTGAATTCTCCAAATGTAGTGATGACTTTTACACACACACAGGGGTATATGATCGATATTTGGAGGAAAGGTAGAGAGGAAGACTAAAGACGATATTTTATTGAAGGAGATTGTGATTTCTAATATCTTTTCAAGACCATTAAGATAGGGCTCATGACAACTAAAAAGTTAGTGTAGTTTGAAATTCTTATTTTCAAGTTTTTTTTATATGTTCTTATCTTTGCATGTAATTTTCGCCTTCTTTTCTTTATTTTCTAAATTTTGGGATTTTGTGAGTGAAATCCGCCGAAAACCCTCAGGAGACAATACTCCTCCTACTAGGAACACCTAGAGATTTAACCGCTTGTTGCACGAGTTAAGTGCAATCGTATTGCCTATGAAGGTGTGCTAGGTTTTTCTTTTTCTTTTTTTAAAAAATAAAACAGTTTGTTCGGGATGACCAAAAGATAAGTTTGGGGGTATTTGATCAGCCATGTTTATTGCACATTTTTATGGTCGTTTTCCCTATTATTATTAATTACTAAATGGTGTTATTTGTAATTTAAGAACATATGTGGGTTTATTTGTAAAAAGATTTTGTTATATATTTCTTAATTTATAATTAATACAATTGGGAAAATATATACATATCATATTTAAATGAAATATCCATGTGATTGTTAATTATGAAATATGCATATCATATCAAATATTCTTAACCATTATTATTAAGATGTGCATATCATATCATATCATATCTATTAAGTAATTTAATTAAAAATTGGTTGGAATATTATCTAAATTAAACCAAATGCTACTAATGATTTTATTTGAGATATTATGCATGTATTAAAATAATAAATCAATTCAGGACTACAAACATAAGTAGGAGATCCATAGCAAATCGAGTTAGCAAAAAAAATCTGCCGAATTTTAAATGTAAATCTAAGAATCTCGCAACTGCAGAGAGAAAGAGATATTTTCAAAATATATTCATCAGAAAAATCTCATAAAATCAAGAAAAGAAAGCACAAAAAATCTGGAGGCGCGATAACATCAACAGGCGGCAGAACCGCGGTCACCTAGTGGTCGTTGGATGTGCAATTTCAAGGGCGTGATAGTCTTTTCACATATTTCGAGATGACGTATAGGGTTTTAGGTTCCATAGCTTATATAAAGGACCGAGATTAATCTATCAATCGATCAATCTATCGAGCAATTTAGGGTTTTTAATTTTTTTAGTTTTTTTCAGCAATCAAATTCTGTAACGCAGAAGTTTTAACATAAGGTAGTTTTTTTTTTTAATTTTGTCTTATTACTTTCCGCATTACTTTCTGCATTTATTTTCCGCACTTTTCTTTTTTGTTTAGCATATGGTTTTCTTATTCTTCTACCTTTATTTTTTACTTCGTTTTTCCCCATAAACGAGTAAATTCCCAAGTCCTTATCGGTTTAGAATTTGATTTTAAATTTAGAAAGATTTGGAAAGGCAAATTTAGTTAAGATTTGACAATTATTTGGAAAGATTTTGTTTCCTTTGCTATTGCCTAATTAAATCTCTTAATCCTAGTCTCTTAAGTTCTTTCATGTAGGCTATAAATATAAAACCAGATAGCCTAGGGTTTTATGAAGAGGGTTGCCAATATTTCTCCACAATTAAAAAGGGGCAGCTGTAAAACCAAGAGAGAGAAAGGAGAGGGCAGTTCTCGTATAATTCTTTCTTGATAGTGGAAGTTTTCTCGTCGGTTTGCAGGATTAGGTACAAGTTGCGTCGAACCTGGGTAAATCTTGTGTTTGTGCTGTTTGGTGTGTGTTTTGATAACTTATATTGTTTTGATAGTTGTTCAGTTAGTTTTTTCAAGTAGATTCGAATCCCACGATCCTGATATAATTTCCGCTGCGATCTTTGGTGTGGTTTGTGATTCTTTCGAGAATCATGGGTATAGAAATTACAACAAGTACTATGCTAAAAATGAATCATTTTATACCATTTTAGTATTATTATTTTTAGCATTTTCAGATTAGTTTAGCATCATTTAAACTGGTTTGTCAAAAGACAAGAAATATCTCACCAGCTGTAACTTGATCTCAAAGGATGCCCTATGACATGCCATGTTCTTATTTTTCAAAGAAGAAACTTAAAAAAAGTTAAAAAAATTCTATAACTTTTCTAAATTATAAAAGTCTCCAAATCATCCATTCGTCTTTTATTTCTAGAATGTTTTTTTCTACCGGTCTTTGTCTTCTACCAATATCTTATCAAAATGCAGATAGGAGGAGTGTCTGATTGCTAAGATAAAGGATCCCACCAATCATAAACTCCCTATGTTAAACCCCTAGTTGGACTCTGGTAGAGAATATGGACCCGTAGGTAAAGTTGAACCCCTCTCTCTCCCTCTCTCCTTCCCTCCCAACTTTTAAACAAATCATTTATACATCTTGAAACTTGAAATGGAAAATTAGATATTGATATGACCTCTTCAATATATATAAATATATACATATAGACACTCATTATTATGTTCTCGTATCTTTCACATACCTCCCACATGCATAAATTAGATATAATTTTTTCTGATGTTTATAACTTTTTTGATATAAAGAATAGTTATTTGAGAATTTATTCAACCCAGGTTTCATAGTATTATGGCTCTTAAAAAATTATAACGAAATGGGAAAAACTATCACGTAAGAATTTCCTCTCCCTTTCCAAAGCGAAGTGAAAGGTTGCGGATCACATCCAAATTAAAAAAAAAGAAAAAATGTAAAAAGCATTAGCGCGTGTTTTTGAGAGAGAAGTCTGGTATCACATGCACAAACTTGCAATAACAGGTTGACATATACATGTGATGGATCACATATAAAATGTTTGCACTGCATATGACCCTAAGGTTAGGTGCATCCGATACATCAACCTCAAGAATGGCCAGGCTCCCCATCTGAAAAGGAAGGGTTACGCGACACCTGCAGCGATCTCAGCGTCTTTGGCTGATGCCGACTCAACTGCCCGAGGACGCTCGTCTCCGTATTCTCCTCGTCGTCATTCTGCTGCATCTTACACTTCTCTCCAAGTATTATCGTCTTCTTCCACAATGACTCCTCCCCCCCTTTCCCTCCGGCTGTCTTGTCCTTCTTGGTCTTAATCCTCGACAACCCTTCTTGAAGCCCCATGCTCAGGCTCACCGTCAATCTTCGCAGCGACGTTGACCCTGAAGGCATATTATTATTATTAATATTATTCGCCATAGTAGGATAGATGGGCCCGTGTATCGATGCTTCAAGCTCCGTTATTCTCTCCTCTTCCTCTCCTTCGATCGGAGGAGCGTCCCGTCCTTGTTCTTGTACATGAATTGACGCCATTTTATCCTTTTCGGTTGAATCGGTTCCATCGGACTCTGGCGGGGACGAGGGAGAAGGGGATTTGGGTGTTAAAGTTGCCGGCTTGCGATTGCATGAACCGCACAAGGAGGCAAGGATGGCAACCATATGTAAATATAATGGCGGCCGGTTGGAAGGAGATCGAGCAAGACGGATAGGGTTAGAGGAGGTGCAGCAGCACCGTCAGCCTGATCTTCATGATGATGTTGGTCGAAGATGATAAGGAACCGATCGAAACAGATTGTCTCTTCACTGTTTTCTTCTGCGGCCTGTAGGGTTGACAGGGGATCAATGGAGGAGAGAGCAAGGTGGGAACAAGTTCCTTTTTTAGAGTGCCACCCATAGAATTTGTTATATATGTGACTCAGCTGAAATTTACTAAAAATAATTATATTGTCTAGGTATCAACTATTTTTTTACCTATCATATTATCATCATCTTTGTCCAAGTCTGTTGCCAATCAAAGTAGATTTGCTCTGCAGTTGGCTCTCTGATATAATATTTGTAGCAGACTAGTTGACATCTTCCAAAAACTTTGAAATAGGGAGACGGTCTAGGAAAAGGAGAAAAATGATGGTAGATTTGTTAAAGAGACATGACTCTTAAGCAATAAAAACATAACAAGATCGGATATAAGCGATAAGGGGGCATAGAAATTAATTTAGGAACTTTAAGCAACAAAACAAGTGTCAGGGAATATTCCTTGAAATATTCTTATCTAGTTTGAACTTTAATTATAGAAAAATTACTATCTAGTCTCTTTTTAATTTTCTTACTACATTTAGGTTATGAATTTTTTTATTGCCTCCCGAAACCCTACCGAATAGTTTTACCATACTAAGCTAATTTAGCCAAAAAAATTTCATCGCCCCCGTTCTTTAAAATTTCTTTTTATTCTCGTACTCACTATTTAGTTTTTACGAGCAAAATATAACAAAAAAAATCATGATTTTTACGTCCTATATAATATTGAAAAATAAAAAAAGACTATTTATCGCTAAAATTTTGAGATTTTGGTTTAGTATTTAAAAAAGTAAAGAAAAACCAAAGAAAACAAAACAGAATATTTGGAAAATTATTTATTTTCATATGAGCATGGAAATATTAAACTTTTGAATGAACAAGAATTTAAGATTTTCTTCTGATATATATTGCATGCATACTTTTGAAAAAACATAAAATTTTAAGTTTTCTGAAATTTTATGATTTTCGTGTGCTGTATATAATATGCAAAATATTGGAAATTTGAAAAAAATCATAAAACTTCTCAATTTTTGAAGATATCACGGTTTTCATGTGTAACAAGCAAACTATTGAAAACCCGAAGATAACAGAAAATTTTGAGAATTTTGAAAATTTTGCGATTTACTTGCGCTGCTCAAAATATTTTAAAAATCGAAGAAAACTATTTATTTTAATATTTCATGATTTCCATTTGTTAGCATGCAAAATATTGAAATTTTGAAAGAAACAGAAAATTCGGGATTTTGAAAACATCGCGATTTTCGTGTTCTATGGTAAACAAAATTTTGAAAAACTGAAATTCACAAAAAATTTTAAAACTTTTGTGCATTTAAAATATTGAAAAATTAAAGTAAACAGAAAATTTTGGATTTTTGAAAATTGCACAATTTTGGTGTGCAATATATAGAATGCAAAATATGAAAAATCTAAAAAAAAACTGAAAATTTTGAAAACTTCACGGTTTTCATGTGACATGCAAAATATTGAAAATTTGAAGAAAACAGAAAATTTTGTAGTTTTTGAAGATTTCGCAATTTTCTTGTACTATAACAAGAAAAATAGTGAAAAACAAAAGTTATCAGAATATTTTGGGATTTTTGAAAATTTCGCGATTTTCTTGTGTTGTATTGAAAATTTTAAAGATATAAAAAAATTTAGGGTTTTTAAAAATATCGTGATTTTCGTGTGCTATATAACATGCAAATTATTAAAAATTTGAAGAATACACGATTTTTTGGGATTTTTGAAAATAACATGATTTTTATGCAAGCGAAGTTTAAGATTTATAGAAATTTTACGATTTTTGTGTATGCGAAATGTTGGAAAAGTGAAAAAATGAAATTTTTGAAAAAATTGAGGATTTTCATGCGTTAGTCTTTGCAATTTGAAGGAAATAGAAATTTTTGGGATTTTTGATGATATCACGATTTTCGTGTGCGTAAGAAAAATATTAAAAAGCCGAAGAGCTCAATAAAATTTTGAGATTTTTAAAAATTCATAAATTTCAATTGATATATAATTCAAAATATTTTTAAAATTCAAAGAAAAATAAAAAAGATTAGATTTTTTAAATTTCCAGATTTTCATGTATTATATAGCATGCAAATTAATGAAAATTGAAGGAAACATAAAATTTTTGGGATTTTTTAAGGGAAAAATGGAGCTAAGGTATGTTTTAGATAAGATACCTAAGCTAAATGAGAGGAGGAAAGGGAATGGGCTCCATTGTTTTTAAGTTATATATTTTTATAGTTGGATAATCCTCTCTTTCTGCTCTCACATATCTTAGATAATTTAGTTAAGGCTTATCCTAGCTCTATTAATCTCTTCTTTAAGATATCGCCATTTTTCTGTGTTATTTAATAGCATGTCAAATATTGAAAAATCTAAGAAAACTGGAAGTTTTTGAAATTTTTGAAAATTTCACGATTTTAGTGTGTTATGACATGCAAAATATTATAAATTTTAAAGAAACATAAAATTTTAGGATTTTGAAAGATGTCGGGATTTTCGTGTGTAATCAAACAAAATATCGAAACACAAAGGAGCATAGAAAAGTTCAAATGTTTTGAACAGTTCATAATTTTCAAGTGCTATAACATTCAAAATATTAAAAAATCAAAGAAAACTGAATTCTTTGAGATTTTGAAAATTTCATGATTTTTATGTGTTATAACATGCAAATATTAAAAATTTGAAGGAAACAATGGTATTTTCCGCTTTGGTCGAAACCACACGGTTTTGGCCTTTTAGAGTGAACCGGAACTGACCAGAGGCCACTTCCCAGAAGGTCACCCATCCCCAAGACTTTCCTGACCCGAGCACGCTTAACTATGGAGTTCTCAAGCTCTTGTAGTGCCGATTTACTTAAAAGACGCCTTTGTAATTGATGATGATATTATTACATTTATAATACAGTTTGGTCCTCTTTCGGAATGTGTTCCGAAAATTCCTCATTGTTCTACAGTGGGTTCCACGGACTCAGGAGGTTGCCCCCACGGATTCAAGAGGTGGCCCCGCCCCTTTGGCATGACAATTATTGGCGTGGCAGTTTGTTCCGTGTAGTATTTTGTTCAGTGAGTAAGAACCGGGTCCCGACATTGTCCCCACCTTTGAACAATGGTTCGTCCTTGAACCATAAGCCTACTACTGAGGGACCTGCATGGGCCACTAATAAAACCTGTCACGCCCCGCTTCCCAGCAGACGGAAACGATGACATGACAGGCCGCAACGTATTTATTATGAAATAAATACGTTAAGCGTAATTAAGCAATAGATAAAAATTAAAAAAAGAATGACAAGAGTATAAAATAAAACAGTATTTTTTATTTACATTCAACATTATATACAACTGTTTGAAATAAAAGATACAATATTCAAAAGCAAATGCCTAAACAATGGCATACTGAAAGTAAGTGTAGAGGAACTAGTAGTCAGGCTGAGTGGTAAGCTGGTCCAAGTCCTCCTGGCTCGGCTCTATCTCCTCAAAGTCCGGTCCTCCTGACGAACATTCCAAAGACAAAAACAGAAAAGAATGTCGTCAGCGAACTAACGCTCGGTAAGTTCCAAAAGAAGAAAAAGAAGATAGTATATAAAATGAAATGAACAGATAAATTTGTATATGACCGATTACTGGTATATGATAGTTATTCTAACGTGTTTGTTTGTAATTTGATAAGGAAGGTATTTATGTATAAAAGAGGAGCCCATCTTACCCCGTGTACTATGGTAACATATAATACAAGGCCCCTGCTCACCGCCGGAAACGGAGACGAACCGGGATGGATCGTCTTGCCTGAATCTGGGGGCAGATACTATTTGGATTTATCTGTCCACCTCTCTGAAGATACCAAGTTGATTTATGGCATCATATATCGTAGGTTTGGATGGATGCGGCCGTTGTAGCGGACTTCGTCAGATTTCCCCTTGTTTTATGAGGGGTTTTTGATTGTGAGGACACTCTTCCCTGCAGGCGCAAGTCCCTGCAGTTAATTACGTTACCGCATTGCGATAACCACTTTCTCCTGCTCAGGCAGTTCACTTCGTGTCGTGTGTTTTTGTTTGTTTTGGTTGCCCGTGGATTGTATACGGAGACTAGTTTATGTCGTCGCCTATAGGGTGCAGATTAGTCCAAATCCGTATAATTTTAGATTTGGGTTTGGTTTATTTAAGGATCGTTCATCCGATTTGAGATTAAGGTCGACTTAAACATATGAGCATTTGGGCCCGATTATTTTAGTTTAAGGACATTAAAGTCCATTATTGCCATATTTGAGGCGAATATTAGTTTAGGGACATTTCGGTCTAACATTCCTATTTTGGGGACGAATGTTAGTTTAGGGACATTTCGGTCCATTATTGCCATATTTGAGACGAATTTTTAGTTTAAGGACTTCTCGGTCCGACATTCATCTTGCGCGCACGTGTATTTGTTACATGACGAAGTGAACAATGTTGATATGGAATGTGCCAAATTTGGGTCACAATCCGATTTGAGGCATGCACGTCAATTTGAAAGTGCATCAACAAAAGAGTTATTGGTCGTCGGTACCCGCCACCTCTCTGAAAACGTTGAGGAATTACAGCGACATGTATCAAAGGTATGAAGAGATGTACCCTTAAACCAAATTCCGTATTTGAGGGAAAGGGGTTGTTGTTGACTTAAGAATTTTTGGTCATATTTGAGACCTTGGAAATCAAGAGCGTATGGGCTCGATTGACTTAAAAACAAAGAGGTTTAAATTCAGGAAACTTAGCCAATTTTAGGCTGAGATTGAGTTTCCATAATCACCCAAAAATGCTAAGCACCGGGGTATACAACGCTCACGTGTGAAACACGTGAGGCGCTGGATTAGTGCTAAGCACTAGAGTCCCGTGTCGCTTACGTGTGAAACATGTGAGGCCCTCAAAAATGAGCGTTGTCCCAATCAGTGCAAAGCACTTTAGAAATTTTGACTAATCTTAAAGTGCTGAGCACTTTGCATGGTACTCACGTGGGAAGCACGTAAGTGCCGAGCATTGGGTTTCATTTGTTCACTTCCCCTCTTTTTACGAAAGTGCTAAGCACTTGGGTTTCCAAGAGCGTTTCATGTGTATTTCACGTGACTACTTTCTTTTGGGGTTTTATTTGATGGCTGCTTAATTGACAAAGGAGTTTTTCTTTGCTCTTCAGGCACCCACATGGGAAACACGTGAGGCGGGTTTAGCTTTTCTTTTGCTTGTTTTAAGCACTCATATGGGAAACACGTAAGGCTCCATAGCAGTGCTAAGCACTAATGAGACCCCAAGTTATTCTTGTTGTTTGTTTTTAGAGATATTGATTTCTGTTAATGACAATTTTATTCATTAATGATCATCAAGATTTCGGTTTTGAAGTTCTAGGATCATCATCATTATTTTTATTGAAGAACTAAGTTCTTTATAATTTTATAAGAACCAAGTTTTTTTATGTAGGGTTAAACCCTAATTTTTCCTTTTTGAGGAATTAAATTCCCATATGTTCCTATTCTTTCTCTTTCTCTTTTTTTTTCCTTGAACCTAGTTCTTTTCCTCTAAATTTTGAATTTGCAGAACAAAATCTCCTCGGTGAGAATTAAATTCTCAACTTGTGGGGAGATTTGTTTCTGCAAATCTCAAGCAGAGAAAGAACTAAGTTCTTATATGAAGGGTTAAACCCTTATGCAGGTAAAGGAGAGACAATATGATCTCTGTGTTTTTTTACCTAGGGTTTCAATAAGGAAAGTCTTCTTCTATGAGAATTAAATTCTATCTTCTCTCAAGAGCTCACTGTATTCTTCTTTGCAGAAGCTTATGGGGAGTTCTCTCCTCTGTCGATGTATCTCTCTTTGTCTATCGAGACTTGAAGTCTCAGGTCCTTTATATAGCTAAGGCAGATTGTTAATTAGTTTTTTGAGAAAATCTCTCATTGAGAGATTCCAATTGATTTAATTGGTTTCAAAATTGATTTGGGGAATTTTACCCACCATTGGATTTTTGATCCAAGAACTTCTGTTTTAACAGAATATGGTTTTTGGTTTTTAACGAAATTAGGGAAATATTTTCCCTATACAGAGTTTATTCTGTAAGATGGTGATTTTTTTTAATCACCATTGGATTTTTAATCCAAGAATTCTCTATTTTACAGAGAGCAATCTTTCTTGTTTAGAAAGATTAAGGGAATATATATTCCAAAAATAGAATTTTATTCTACCATTGGACCTTTGATCCAATCGAGAGTATCTTCCTTATTTTAGAAAGATTTGGGCAAGTTTTCTCCCAACAGAATTTAATTCTGTATTTTGATAATTTATCATTCCCGATGGATATTTGATCCGACGGCTCTGTTTGACAGAGAGTAGAATTTAGTTCTACTTGGGCGCCGGCGCTCACGTGTTGTACACGTGGGTGCTATTTAAGACTTTAATTCTAAAAATGGGTATTCCTTTGCTTTGCACATTGGCGATCGTGTGAGGAGCACGTGCGGCGCCATTTAAAAGTTTAACTCTTATTTAATAGATTCTTTGGTGCTCTACACATTGACGCCTACGTGAGGAGCATGTGTGGCGCCACCCCAGGATTTAATCCTGGCGTTGGTGCTTTCGTGGAGAGCACGTTGTAGGGTGTTTTTCGTCACCCCATTGAGATGGGAATACGCGCGCGCTTATCAGGCGTACTACAGATTCCCCTTGCCCAGGGTTGTAACAAGCATAAAATTTCTATATAATTTTTTTTCAAAAAATACAGAAAAGGGTACTTCTGCCTGAGCACAAGTTATAAATTTGATTTACTTTTGAATAACAAGAAGGAGCTTGTAGCTCATTGGTAAGACCTTGCACTGTTAAACCAAAGCACCAGAGTTCAAATCCCATCAGCCACACATTATTTTTATTTAAAATTGTTTTAATCTTTTTAGAAGCCCAAGAGTCTACACGTGCATAACTCGTAAAACCAGGAGCCACACATAAAACAAATGAGTCCAGGAGGTAGACCAAGCGACGGGGGACACGTGCCGACGAGTCGCCGGCCGACTCAGCTCCGATTCCTGATTTTCTTTTTCCTCTGTGCCTCTTGGTCTACCCCATAACTCCTATACTGTTTAAATTCCGTGCATTATTCCAGAGAATTAAAAATCCAATTAAACTATTTTTAATGCATATTTTTAATACAATTTTTATCACTCCCTTTCATCTACCTTAAACCCTAATTTTCCCTATAAATACCACACCTAAACTCACCCCTCCTCACTTACAAATCTCTGTCCAAACTCTCAAAAAAATTCTATAAACTTTTTGTGTGCAAGTGGAGTTAGCGAAAGGCGAAGCTCCGGCGAACTTCCGACGACGATCCGAGAAGATTCCGGTGACGAAACGACACACCGACACCTCCTACTTCTTCCTTTTTCTCTCTTCTACACTACAATCCAGTAAGTCTCTTCTCCCCCTTCTCTTTACTATTCTAAAAACTTAGAATTCTAAAACCCGACGGAAGCGGAGTTAATCCGACTTCCTATCCGGGGTTTCCTTAAAAATCATATTTTTCTTTAAAAAAATAATACCAAACTCTTCCATCATGATCATTAAATATTGACAAAACATCTTGACAAGTTTCATATCAAAAGAATTTATATTTCAATTTTTATAGCACTTTTACAGAAAAATACCATATAGTTTAGTTTCGACATAAAATATCACCCCTTGCTATACCTTTAGATTGTTCATGAGGTAATGACCTACCTCCTCACAACACTCATATGTAACATAGCACGATGATCATTGGGAACATAGTTTTGGAAAAATACGATTTTACACAAAACTACCTCAAATTTATAAAAACCTTTTTCTACAAGGTTTGTATTTTTAACAAATCTTTGCAATGTGCCGCTACAACCCATTTCGGGGAACCCGTTCGGGATGGTGCGGGTTATCACACATTCTTGGGCTTAGTAGTGCGAGATGCAGAGCTCCGCAAGGAGCATACGGTCTCGAAATATTTAAAAATAAAATTTTCTTTAGAAAATGTGATTTCTATTATAAATAAAACTTATATTTCTAATAAATATATATATATGTAATTAATATCAAAATATCTATTTTTAATATTTATAATATTCCACATTTTCAAAATTCAAGAAAAATATCTCATTTGAAAGAAAATACCATACAATTCCAATATTACAAATAAATACCATATATTATGAAATTAGGTTTTATTCAATAGAAATGTCACATTGATAAAATATACAACCATGAAAACTCTAAAGATGATAATAAAATACTTGAGGTGTATTTTGAAATTATACCAAAATTATTTTTACATAAAACCCCCTCAAGTTATACTAAATTACAGTAAGGACCCTAGTAAACATAGGTTTAAGCGGGACTGGTCTCTTGAGCCTCAGGGAGCCGGAGATATGGGTTCTTGCCTATTTAAGGTAGACAACTTAACAAACGGTGTTATCAACACGGTAATCGTCTTTGAAAAATATACAAATCCTGCTGTCTATGTGCAGCGGTTACCGATAACACCAAAACCTAATTCATGATTCAATTTATTTTCTAATTGTCTGATTCAGACTGAATCTCAATATAATAAATCTGACTTGAATGAGATTCAAGTATACATAACAATTCAATATGAATCCATATATTCAATCTGATCAATCTATCAATCTATACAACTTGACCGAACCGAACCATGGATATACATCCATCTACATGATTCTCCAGTTATATCCATTTACTGATATCATGGTTTTGGCAAGTCATCCATCTATACAATCTATAATACAAGACAATACAAATTACAATACAATACAAATAATACAATCAAGACATCGCGGGGTTTAAAGGGTATATTGGTACGGAAGGTGTTAGAAGTGGCACGCGACTGCAACCATTAAGACATCTAATCTGAATTCAATTGTCATTGTACCGTGGCTGAACGGTTTCTTGTATTCCATCCACCGTAGTCTCTGGTCTAACGAGACTCCTCTTGTATACACTGGCTTTTTCTGTACCAAGCTACAAACAACAGCGTTAACACTAAATACAATATTATAACAATATAATACCACTTTAAAAGTTACTCTCTCTCTCTCTGTCTATTCTACTTCTCTTTTATCTTTGGGACTAACCGAGCGATTGTTCGCTGACGACATTCCTTCTCTTTTTTTCTTTGGAATGTTTTCAGGTGTTTCGGACCTTCAGAAGATCGAGCCCACCAGCGAGGACTAGGAAGCTAGCCTTCGACCCGGAGCTCTAGATACTTGTATGTTTCATTTCAGTGCTTTCCATTTCTGTTATGCCACTGTTTAGGCATTGCTTTTCATTCCATGTATTTACTTTTCAGATGTATTGTAAAAAAAGAATGTGAATAAATAAAGTTGTTGTTCAATATATATCTATTGTCTTTGTCTCTTGTGCATTTTACTTATATTGCTTAGATACGCTTAGCTTGTTTACTTCAGAATAAATACGTAGCGGCCTCGTCGCGTCCTCTGCCCGTATACTGGGAGGCGGGGCGTGACAGGTTTTATTGGTGGCCCATGCAGGTCAGACCTGTATGGAACCCTAACATGCAGTTCCGTTCTGCGTGGACAACCTAAACAATATAACATAAAAACCAGCAACTGAAAGCATTCTTTACAATTCATATTCCTTGAATCTTACAATTTCATATACTTTGAATCTGTTCTAACCTAAATTTTTCTTTTAAGATTATGGATTCCCCAAAAAACACCAGCACGAATGTCAACAACACTCCTCCACCACTACCACTCACACCTGCCGTAGCTGCTCCAATCAATGAGCAGACGGTTCTGCTTGAGGCGATCGGCAGCCTCCTGGAAGGACAGCGGCAGCAGACTGCTATTCTCTTGAACCGTCCAGAAGCGGAAGCACCTGGAGTGAAGCAATGCCGGGCACTGCACCCCAAGAACTTTTTGGGAAAAGAGAGCCTTCTGGAAGCGAAGGAATGGGCTCAAAGTATTGAAGATGACCTGGCAGCAGCATAAGTGCCAGAGGTCGCTTGGGATAGAGTTGCAAAGCTGCAGCTCACTGACAATGCAAGGGTTTGGTGGAAGGCGGAAGAAAGCCGTCTTAATCAACCTATCGAATGGAAGACTTTCCGTGACATGTTTGATACAAAGTACTTCCCTGAGACTGCACGCTTTGATATGGAACAGCAGTTCATCTATCTGCAACAAGGTTCAATATGGACCGAGTCAGTAGATGAATATGACGCTGAGTTCACCATGCTTAGTCGGTAAGATATGTCTCAATGTTCGATTTTATATTACATAATACACAGCTAACACAAGACCGTAACAGGTTTGCGGCTCATCTCATACCGACTGCTGAGATCAGAACTAGAAGATTTCAGCAAGGGTTGGACCTAGAAATCCAAGCTTCATTAGCTACAGGGGATTTCCCAACCCATGATATGGCTTTGAAAGCTGCACGAAGATATGAGGCACTGGTAATGAAGAAGGGCAGACCTCAATCTGCCGGAATGAAGCGCCCTGCCACTCAAATGGCAGGAGGAGCCTCTTCAAGGCTAACTGTTGAACCGAGGAGACCGGAAGTAACAGATAACCAGTCGAGTCCCGATTTTTGCTTTTATTGCAAGAGGGAAGGACATTTGTGGAAGGACTGTAAGCGCGCAAAAGGCCTATGCTTAGTTTGTGGCGCATCCAATCACGGAATTGGAAACTGTCCTTATAGACGTAATCCAGATCACACACCCACCAACTACCGCAGCGGCCAGCTGTCTAGACTCCTACACCTCATCTTGCACTCCCTGCTCCACCACCTGCACCGCCTACTCACCAATTCCAACAGGCACTGAGGAACATGCCTCGAGGACAGAGGAATGTGCCCCCAGCTAGGAGAAACGTGCCCCGGCGACAGGCTTACACCTTAGCAGCCGTAGAAGCTGAGACAGTTGACCAAGGTAACACTAGTAAGTCTCTTTTACATTTTTAAAACCTTTGTATCACTTTGTTATTTTTCATACACTATCAGTACTTCAGTCACCAAACTTTCCTTTAATCCGTTACACTTTCCTTTTATAAATTTTGAGGACGAAATTTTTTTAAGGAGGGTAGAATGTAACAACCCTAAACTTTCTGTACAATATTTTTTCAAAAAATACAGAAAGGGATACTTTTCCTAAGCACAAGTTATAAGTTTGATTTGCTTTTGAACAGCAAGAAATAGCTTGTAGCTCACTGGTAAGACCTTGCACTGCTAAACCAAAGCACCAGAGTTCAAATCCCATCAGCCACACATTATTTTTATTTAAAATTCTTTTAATCTTTTTAGAAGCCCAAGAGTCTACACGTGCATAACCCGTAAAACCAAGAGTCACACATAAAACAAACGAGTCCAGGAGGTAGACTAAGCGACAGGGGACACGTGGCAACGAGTCAAGGCCCGACTCGGGCCGGCGGGAGGCGTGGATCGGCCGGCGCCGCCGGCCAACTCAGCTCCGATTCCCGATTTTCTTTTTTCCTCTGTGCCTATTGGTCTACCCCATAACCCCTACACTATTTAAATTCCTTGCATTATTCCAGAGAATTATAAATCAAATTAAACTATTTTTAATACAATTTTTATCACACCCTTTCATCTACCCTAAACCCTAATTTTTCCTATAAATACCACACCTAAACTCACCCCTCCTCACTTCCAAATCTCTATCCAAACTCTCAAGAAAATTCTATAGACTTTTTGTATGTAAGTGGAGTTAGCGAAGGGCGAAACTCCGGCAAACTTCCAACGACGATCCGAGGAGATTTCAGCGACGTAACGACGCACCGGCACCTCCTACTTCTTTCTTTTGCTCTCCCCTACATTACAATCCAGTAAGTCCCTTCTCCCCTTCTCTTTACTATTCTAAAATCTTAGAATTCTAAAATCCGACGGAAGTGGAGTTAATCCGACTTTCGATTCGGGTTTTTCCTTAAAAATCATATTTTTCTTAAAAAAATTATACCAAACTCTCACATCATGATAATAAACATTAAAAAAATATCTTGACAAGTTTCATATCAAAAGAATTTATATTTCAATTTTTATAACACTTTTATAGAAAAATACCAAATAGTTTAGTTTCGACATAAAACATCATTACCCCTTGCTATACCTTTAGATAGTTCATGAGGTAATGACCTACCTCCTCACAACACTCATATGTAACATAACACGATGATCTTTGGGAACATAGCTTTGGAAAAATACGATTTTACACAAAACTATCTCAAACTTATAAAAACCTTTTCTACAAGATATGTATTTTTAACAAATCTTTGCAATGCGCCGCTACAACCCATTTCGAGGAACCCGTTCGGGATGGTGCGGGTTATCGCACATCCTCGGGCTTAGTAGTGCGAGATGCAGGGCTCCGAAAGGAGCATACAGTCTCGAAAGATTTAAAAATACAATTTTCTTTAGAAAATGTGATTTCTATTATAAATAAAACTTATATTTTTAATAAATAAATATATATGTAATTAATATCAAAATATCTATTTTTAATATTTATAATATTCCACATTTCCAAAATTCAAGAAAATATCTCATTTACAAGAAAATACCATACAATTCCAATATTACAAATAAATACTATATATTATGAAATTAGGTTTTATTCACTAGAAATGTCACATTGATAAAATATATATCCATAAAAACTCTAAAGACGATAATAAAATACTTTAGGTGTATTTTGAAATTATACCAAAATTATTTTTACATAAAACCCCCTCAAATTATACTAAATTAGAATAAGGACCGTAGTAAACATAGGTTTAAGCGGGACCGGTCTTTTGAGCCTTAGGGAGCCGGAGATATGGGTGCTTGCCTATTTAAGGTAGACAACTTAACAAACGGTGTTATCAATACGGTAATCGTCTTTGAAAAAGACACAAATCCCGCTGTCCATGTGCAGTGGTTACCGATAACACCAAAACCTAATTCATGATTCAATTTCTTTTCTAATTGTCTGACTCAGACTGAGTCTCAATATAATCAATCTGACTTGAATGAGATTCAAGTATACATAACAATTCAATATGAATCCATATATTCAATCTGTTCAATCTATCAATCTAAACAACTTGACCGAACCGAACCATTGATATACATCCATCTACATGATTCTCCAGTTATATCCATTTACTGATATCATGGTTTCAGCAATTCATCCATCTATACAATCTATAATACAAGACAATACAAATTACAATACAATACAAACAATACAATCAAGACATCGTGGGGTTTAAGAGGTAGATTGATACGGAAGGTGTTAGAAGTGGCACGAGACTGCAACCATTAAGACACCTAATCTGAATTCAATTGCCGTTATATCGTGGATGAACGGTTCCTTGTATTCCGTCCACCGTAGTCTCTGATCTAATGAGACTCCTCTCGTATACACTGGCCTTTTTCTGTACCAAGCTACAAACAACAGCGTTAATACTAAATACAATATTATAACAATATAATACCACTTTAAAAGTTACTCTCTCTCTCTCTCTGTCTATTCTACTTCTCCCTTATCTTTGGGACTTACCGAGCAATTGTTCGCTGACGACATTCCTTCTCTTTCTTTTTTGGAATGTTGTCAGGTGTTTCGGACCTACAGGAGATCGAGCCCACTATCGAGGACTTGGATCAGCTAGCCTTCGACCCGGAGCTCTAGATACTTATACATTTCATTTCAGTGATTTCCATTTCTGTTATGCCACTGTTTAGGCATTGCTTTTCATTCCATGTATTTACTTTTCAGATGTATTGTAAAAAAAGAATGTGAATAAATAAAGTTGCTGTTCAATATATATCTATTTTCTTTGTCTCTTGTGCATTTTACTTATATTGTTTAGATACGCTTAGCGTGTTTCCTTCAGAGTAAATACGTAGCGGCCTCATCGCGTCCTCTGCCCGTACACTGGAAGCGAGGCGTGACAAGGGTAGGCGGGGGTTTATTAATTATGGGGATCCGAATCTCCAGCAGCCGCGGACTAAACTGCTGTTAATTACCCCTCGCTTTTAGAGCGAGGGAACCTCCGATTGACGGGTCAACTAGTCATGCGAACTCAATGTGCAGTGTGCGTATGTTTTGAAAGGGTTTTGGATATATCGGGAGGCCCGCAGAGTTTTACGAGGGTCCCACTACCCAGATAGCGTCTTAAAGACGCGTGCATAGCATGTGGGCGCTGGGCTCCCACATGTCACGTGCCTAGCGCGTGGGCGCTGGTGCCCATGGATAACGTGCCTGGTACGTGAGCGCTTGGCGCCCATGGGTCATGTGCGCAGTACGCGAACGCTAGGCGCTGAGCATCTGTGGGTCACGTGAGGCGCACGTGGGCGCTTAGCGCCCACGGCCACGTGCCTTGCACGCGACCGCTAGGCGCTGAGCCCCCGCGGGTCGCGTGAGGCGCATGTAGGTTCTTTAACGCCCGTGGGTTACGTGCCATGCATGCGCCCGCGGGTCATGTGCCCTGCACGCGACCGCTGGGCGCCCACGAGTCACGTGCGCGGCATGCGACCCCTGGGCGCCCGTGGGTCACGTGCGCGGCACACGACTGCTGGGAACACCAGCGGAAAAGAGGCTTATCCCCTGGGTTAGGAGTTAGACTCCTAAGGGGGGCTTTGGAGTTGAACTCCTAACAGGGATTATGTATAGAATTGGAGTTAAACTCCTAAAAAGGGGTTTGATTTATGGAGTTAAACTCCAACAGATCTTGAATGGAGTTAAACTCCAAGAGATCTTTGTATCTTCTTTTGAGCCTTAGATCCTCCCGGAATGGGAATTTTGGAGATGGGTATCCTTCTTCCTCCTCTTCGTTGGCTGGCTCTTCAGGGAAAAAGGGGGGGTGAGATTCAAAACCCCCTTTTTGAGATTTGATAGGAGATCCGAGCTCCCCTTTGTGGGTTTTATGGTGAAAAACTATTTCTTTTTGAAAAAGGAAGAGTTAAACACTTGATTTAATTCCAAAGGGGAAGAAGGTTTTAGAACCTTGAGAAAGGGGGCACAGACCCTAAATTTTGAGGGGAATGAAAATGATTTTTTTTTTCTTTTTTTTATTTCATTATAATGTTGCCTTTTATAGGCTTACAAATATACACATAGCCCATTGGGCTTTACAAAATGGCATTTTACCCATCCCATATCTCATGTGCTCATTTCTTTTGCACATGAGCCATGGGCTTTACAAAAATTCGGCTTTATGCCCATTTTTCTTACATTCATGCATAAAAAATTACATCAAAATTATTTATTGCATGATTTCATTTTGACGGCCGGCCGCTTCATGTTCGGGCTCGACTCGGGCATGAGCCCACTTGATCTGGGCTTGGGCCCACTTGGCTTGGGTTTGACTTTGACTTGGTCAACCGGGGTGTAATTTTTGATCCCAACACACGTGAGGTGCTGCCTCATTTAATTCAAACAGAGCTTTGCTCTTTTATTAGGTTAAATATTGGGGAAACAAATACCCTCCACCGTTGCTCTCACGTGGCTTACGCGTGGTTGCAACGGTATCACCTTTTCTACCGTTCGATCTCCTGAGGAGTTGAGCCGTCCTTTCATGTCTTATAAATAGGGCCTTTGGCCCTTGAAATGACTGTCGTTTCATCATCTTCCTTCTTCTTTATTGAGAATTTAGTTCTCTTTTCAGAGCCTAGATCTCTGTCCAAAGAAATTCTTAGAGTTTAAACTCCAATTAATAAAATCGGTAAGGATCATGACCATTTTTCTCTTAAAGAAACTCTTTTTTGTCTTGGATTTTTAACCCATTAGAGGTTTGCTCTTCTCTTGGAACGATCTCTTAGAAATCTAAAAACTTTGTTTAGGTAAACCATGGGTCTCGGAGATCTTAGGGTTTTACCTTATTGCTGATTTTGATCTTTGAAGGTTATTTGGAATTTAATTCCATTTCCTAAGCGGATTTCTGGGATTTTATCCCATTATCAGAGGAATTCAATTCCAGGTTGTTTTACAGAGCTTAGCTCTGAGAAAATTTCTTTTTTAAGAAGTTCTTTTAGGAATTTTTATTTCTTTTCTTATTTTCTTTTTAGGGTTCTTTTTTGCAGATTTTAAATCTATTGTAGAACACATTTTTCAAGGGAGTTTAACTCCACAATTCAATGAGATTTCTCATTAAATGAGAATCCTTTTGGATTCTTACAATGAGTGTCTTTCTCATCATTGATGGGGCGTTATCTTGATTTTGTAGGGCCTATTGTCCCTTTTTCCTCAGACTATGGTGACTTTAATGTAGTACAAATTTGGACGTACTGAAAACGCTAAGGCCTTTAATTGTAGTTGATTTCATTGCATCGATAACTAACCCTCTACGAGTTTTACTTTTTAGGTGCTATGGCTTCTCATCTGTATGATCTTGAAGAGATTATCTCATATGAGGACATTCGCGTTCAAGGCCACTGTCAGGGCTAGGAGTTTACTGACGCTCAATGCGATGAGGTGATGCGTCGCTTCGATGATTACAACGGTCGATTGCTCCCCCGCCGTTCTGCCCTTTTGAAGATTATCGTGGGGTTGATTTTCGAAGCAATTCCTGGACTTGACGAGGTTATGCCACTCGAGGCGCTTGATGATACTGAAGATAAGGTGCATTCAGTATATCTGATGAGCCTGATCTCAAAGAATTGAAGAGATGATCTTGTCGATGTTTAGCTCGCGTCTTCCAACAGAAGACGATAATATCCGGTTACCACAGGACGGACGACATTAATGGGGATCCCGACGCTTGCATTCGTGAGAAAATGCATAAGAAAATTGCCAAAGAGGCTGAAAGCACTTTACTCAGACTGGCTTCCAAGTTCCTGAATCCGTGTCCGGAATTTAGTGTTTTGCCGTTGTAAACACTTCTCTTTTTTTTTATCATCGCCAATGTATAAATTTCTTCGAAGTATGAATGACAAAATTCCTTTTTCTCTTTATGCCAATGCTCATATGTGTCTTACATGAAGCATTGTTATACATATATAGAAACTATTGCTGGCGCTCATGTGTCATGCGCGTGAGGCGCTGCTGAGGATTTTAATCATGAACTAGCATCGGCACTCACACGTTATGCACATGAGGTGCCGCTCTAATCCCGGAAAGAATCAATGCGGGTGCTCACGTGTCATGCACGTGAGGCGCTGCTGATGGAGTCATTTCACCTCCTTGCTCTGATTCCCATGAGTCAACCCTTTCTTTTCCCATGCCCTTTTTTCATGCCTTGAAAATATCTCCACCATGCACAACATTTTCTGTGTCTAGACTTGAATACTTCCCTTTATAATCTGAAGCTCTGCTTCCCTTTTCTCTCACAAGGAGAGAATCGCCTTTTAACAAACCAAGAGTTATGGCTTGCAATCGTCCGCATGCTCGTCAACAACCGTGGGAGGTACCTATCGAGAGAATTATCCCTTGTTTTGCTGCGTGTTTGGCGGATCCCATTCTCACTAATGACCAGTGTGACACGGTGATGTACGAGCTTCTGGCTCATCGGGGCTCTCCTCTTCCTTCCGGCTCTATTTGGTTTCGGACAATCTTCTCGTCTGTACTTGCTGACAACCCTCCTCATCCAGCGGAGATGACTCTGGCGATGCTTGACGCGGCGGAGGACAAGATCGAGTGCTTCCATGAGGCTTGTTTGATTACCCAACCTCTGAGGGATTGTTCGGTTCATCTGCTAAGCCAGATACGGGCTTAGCGGGCCATCATGTCTGCCTTTGAGGATGAGCGCGACGCTGACCGATGGGGAGCGACCTCGTGAAGATCGCAGCTTCGACATGGTGAAGAAGGCAGAGAGGGAATTAGAGAATCTTGTATATCGTTTTGTTAATCCTTGTATCTCTGATCCCATGTTCGGCGATCTTTTCTTTGTGTAATTAATAATAATAATAATAATAATAATAATAATAATAATAATAATAAATAATGTCGACCACTGAACATTTCATCCTCGGTGCATATTCATATGGGCATCCTGCCTCTGTACATATATTTTGTATTTTAACCTTAGAAGTTTCTGATGCATGCATCCAGACATAAGTGAACATTGGACTGAAGTGATGCATAGCATTTGGCCGGTTTCGAGCTGGCACACATGTCTTTTACTAGAATTTTGGTCTGAGAAGATAGCGAGCGGATACAAGTATCTTCTTAAATCTCGATTCTTAAGAAATGTAGTTCTGAACCCCGAGGCCTATGAATTGCGCCTTTTCCGTTTCTTGATGTCTTGATTCAGCGCCCATTAGTTTACTTACTCGTTTCGGAGTTTGTATTTTATTCACTCATCTCGGAGTCTCTAGTTTATTCACTCGTTTCAGAGTCTCTAATTTATTCACTCGTTTCGGAGTCTCTAGTTTATGCACTCGTTTCGGAGTTTGTAGTTTATTCACTCGTTTCGGAGTCTCTAGTTTATTCATTCGTTTCGGAGTCTGTAGTTTATTCACTCATTTCGGAGTTTATTTGGTTTGCATCCCTTGGGTTTACAGGCAAACTTGTCCTAACGTTGTATGTAGATAACCCCCATTCTCTACGATGGAGGTTCGTTAGGTTTGTAGTACTAGGTTTTGGTCTGTTGCATCGTCGCGTTGGCTGATATATTTCTTGATATGTGGTCCTTAAGCCGTTGTTCGAGTAACCCCGCGACAGTCGTGTCTCTGATCGCTTCGGTAGCTGGACAAGACGTCTTCAAGTAATCTCCTTAAGTCATATTATCGTCGGAAGATCAAACGTTATGAATTTGTCATAACGCTTTTTACTTGAGGTTGGCTCAGTTTGGAGCCCCGATGAGTCATAATCACTCCGCACTGGTGTGGGATGATCTCCGATAGTCTTTTAGGCTTTATATGAGTTGCCTTCAAGACCCGAAGCTGGGAACATGTCGTTGCTTCATTTTTTGTTTTGACGATGTCACACCGATTCTTTGCTGAAGTAGGGTAGACATCTGTAAGACTTTCTATGCTGTATGTATCGCAGTTGAAGCCCGAAGCTAGGAATATGCCATTGCTTCAATTTCATTTGATAGCCACATTCGCATCCTGCTGAAATGAGGGGGAATGTCGGGATGGTCTCTAGGTTGTATATGTGCCGTCGAGACTTGGAGTTTAGGATTTTGCCATTACTCCATTTTTGTTTCGACCATTGGGTCTTTTGTTGACGTTGCATCTACACTGAGAAGGAACGCCAGGATAGTCTCTGGGTTGTATATGAATCGTTAAGACTTGGAGCTAGGATTTTACTATGGCTCCTTTTTGGTTCCGACCCTTGGGTCTTTTGTTGACGTTGCGTATGCATTCTGTTGGCATGAGATGCACATCAAGCTGGAGTTTGGATTTTGCCATCACTCCTTTTTTATTTGGCTTCTTGGAGCTTTTGTTGACGTTGCATCCACACCCTGTTTGAATGAGGAGAATGTCGAGGTGATCTCTAGGCTGTAGGTATTGCCATCAAGAACTGGCACTCCCTTTGATGGAGCCTGGTGGGAAAATATGGTTCTCTTTTTTTCATTTGTCCTCATGGATCGTATACAAGAGTCAATATGGACATACATTCAGGGCAGAGGAAATTTCATTTTCTTTTATTTTTTATTTCCGCGATGTTCTATCTTTTCTGTTTTTATGTCGCGAAAGTCGCGATTGCCCAATCATTTCGGCTATTTTATTCGCGGTGCCTAATCATTTTGGCTATATTTTATATATATATTTTTACTCGCTGCTTTTTATTGCGAGTTGCCCGAACATTTCGGCTGTTTTTATATGCATATATTTTTTTACTCGTTGATTTTTATTGCGAGTTGCCCCATCATTTCGGCTGTTTTTATATGCATTTTATTTTTTCTACTCGCTGTTGTTTCTATTGCGAGTTTGGAATCTAATACCAACCTTGGCATTAGTATCGCTATGACTGGAATAATGCCCGGAGCGAATCATAATTTGCCGTGAAAGAACTTGGAGTTTGACACCTGTTTAGGCATCAGTATCACTACAACTGGGATATTGCTAGGAGCGAATCATCATTTGCCTTGAGAAGACTTGAAGTTTGATACCTTTTTAGGCATCAGCATCGCTACGACTGGAATATTGTAAGGAGCGACTCATCATTTGCCTTTGTCGATTTGAACAAAGATGGCTTAGAAAACATGGTTATGATCCTGTCGACTAAGGCTTTTTGACTTTATGAGACGTAAGGGTCTCATAAGAGTATTTCTCCCTACGAGTCGTGAGGATCTCGTTGGTGTATATTCTCCTTAGAAGTCGTGAGAACTTTCAAGTGGTGTTTTCCCTTATAAGTCGTAAGGATCTTACAAGAGTGTTTTCTCCTTATAAGTCAAGAGGACTTACAAGTGTCATTCACCTTATGGGATATTTCTCGCCATTGGTAGAACATGATAAGGGAATATTTATTCGTGCCCGTGGATTGTATACAAGGGTCAATATGGACCGCATATAGGGCAACTTGGGGGATATATGTCATGACCCGAATGTGGCACGCGACCGGCACTTAAATCATGTGACATCTAAAGACGTCGACGCGGTTCAAGTGAGCCGAAACCCGGAATCTAAACCCTTTTTGAAAACATTGGAGGTGAGGTTTAAAATAGTCATCAGATGGAATCAGTTTAAAATAACATTTAAGTTGACTAAGTATGTTTGAAAAGCATATATGACGTTTTGAATTTCTACAGCACCTTCTTTGTAATTTTGTATAAAACCCGATACAACATTGTTCTCTGATAAAAACTGAATGATAAATAAAAAGCAACGGGAAAAAAACCCAAATGGAGCATCACGTGCCCACACGTGATAGGCACCGCGCTTAACAAAATAAGCTGAATCTGAGCCTCACGTGCAGACACGTGACCCCTATATATACAAAGTATATGATCGCTTATCTAAAACAAACAATTGGCCAGAGGAAAAAACCCACGTGATAGCACGTGACGCTCTTTGCTATGCTTAATTTGGTGAGGTCACGTGCTACACGTGATGGGCTCCTAAGCCTTCAGAACCGATAGAATTAAATTCTAATTAAAAAGAATCAAAAGCTTTATGCTTAATTTGGTGAGGTCACGTGCTACACGTGATGGGCTCCTAAGGATTCTGAAACGATAGAATTAAATTCCAATTAAAAGGAATAAAAAACTTTATGCTTAATTTGGTGAGCTCACGTGCTACACGTGATGGGCTCGTAAGCCTTCTGAATCGATAGAATCAAATTCTAATTAAAAAGGATCAAAAGCCTTATTGGGAAAATATTTCCTTGGATCTTTCTAAATAAGAAAGATTACGCTCTGTAAAACAGAGCGTCGTTGGATTAAAGATCCAATGGTGATTAAAAAATCACCAATCTACAGAAAAATTCTGTGCAAGGAAATATCTTCCTAAACTTGTTAAGAACAACAAAAGAAATATCTTCTGTAAAACAGAAGTCCTTAGATTAAAAATCCAACGGTGAGTAAGATTTACCGAGTGATCTAAAAGATCAAGTTGGTTGATTATAAAATCAATCAAAATCTCTCAATGAGAGAATTTCTAAACAAATTGATTCTTTTCTTTCTCCTATAAATAGGAGCCAAGAGACAAAAGAAAGAAAAAGAGAGAAAAGAGAAAAAAATTCCCCTCGTAAGCAAAAGGAAAGAGAATTTAATTCTCCAGAGAGAAAAAGATCTCCTCAAAGACAAAAAGAAACCCTACGCAAGGGAAGAAACAAAACACAGAACCTTTTACCACTTCTTCACCTTCACAAGAGTTCAACTCTTCTAAAAAGAACTTAGTTCTTCCTCTGGTTGAAGATCTGCAGAAGCAGATCTTTGAGAATTTAATTCTCATCGGGAAGATCTGTTATGCAGATTCAAAACCTAGGGGGAATTAAGTTCAAAGAATTTAATTCTTACAACAGAGCATATAGGAATTTAATTCCTCTAAATAAATCTAGGGTATAACCTTATAAAAGAATTTAATTCTTATTAAATAAGGGGCTTGAAAGTCTCAAAACTCAAGATCTCCATGCACGTAAAAAAAAAGAGATTAGCACCCAACATGATAGATCACGTGCGCCCACGTGAGCACTCTTGTTGAACAAAAGAGAACAATTGAGATCAGGTCACGTGACCTCTGAACAAGCCTTTCAAGAAAGGAGAATAAACTCAAAATAGTTTCTATTTTCAGGGGCGTTTCACGTGATATCACGTGACCCCTTAGCACCTTCAGAACACAACCAGTTTCATTTTTTTAGGGCACCTCACGTGACATCACGTGACCCCTTAACAGTGCTCAGCACTTTCAGAAGAAAGGGAGAATAAATCAAATGCAGTTTTCATCCTTTGGGGACACCTCACGTGACCCCACATAACTCCTTAACAGTGCTCAGCACTCAGAAAAGAAAAAGAGAATAAATCTAAAGGAGCTGTGACAACTTTGAGCGCCTCTCGTGACCCCACGTGAGCGCTTCAACTTTTTAGTGTTCAACACTATTTTGAGCGCCTCACGTGGGAACACGCGAGCGCCAAACATACTATATTGTTAAACATTATAAGAGGCTAATCTTAGCCCAAATCAGCTAAGTCTGCTAAAGCCAAAATCCCTTTTAACTGAGCCTACATTATACTCAGGTCTTCCAGGATTAATCATCTAAGATGGCATTCAAAAAAATATCCATCCCATTCCCTTTCAATCTGACATTTGGTTCAAAGGTACATCTCTTCACACCTCTGATACATGTTATTGTAATTCTTCAACATCTTCAGAGAGGTGGTGGGTCCCAATGATCAATAACTATCTGGTGCATTTCCAAACCCATGGTTACATCTAAACTACGGACCGTAATGTCCTTAAACTAACTACGGACCGTAATGTCCTTAAACTAACTTTGGACCGTAACGCCCTTAAATTAACCTTCATGGACTATGATGTCCTTAAACTAAAAGCCCCACAGACTATGATGTCTTTAAACTTCACGGACTATGACGTCCTTAAACTCACGGACTATGACGTCCTTAAACCTACGGACTATGACGTCCTTAAACTACAACGGACCGAAACGTTCTCAAACTAACAACGGACCGTAATATCCTTAAACTAAAACAATAGAGCCCAAATGCTCTTTTGTTGGGTCTGAATGATCCCATAACCCTGTTGAGTAGATCTTAGTTTAAAATTAGACTAACATATCTTCAACAAATATTTAGGTTGATCTTAATCTCAAATGAGATTAACGATCCTTAAATCAACCCAAACCCAAATCTAAGAATATATGGATTTGGACTAATCCACGCCCTACGAGCGACAACACAAATTAGTCTCCGTATACAATCTACGGGCAACCAAAAATAAAACAAACACACACGACACGAAGTGACCATCTGGAGAAGGAGAAAGTGGTTACCACGATGCGGTAGCTTAATTAACTGTAGGGGCTTGCGCCTGTAGGGAAGAGCGACCCCACAATAAAAATTCTCCCTCGCAAACGAGGGGGAATCTGACGAAGTCTGCTACAACGGCCGCATCTGTCTAAACCTTCGATACATGACGCCATAAATAAACTTAGAATATTCAGAAAGGTAGACAGATAAAACCAAATAGCATTTGCCCCCAAATTCAGGCAAGACGACCTACGTGGTTTCGTCTCTGTTTTCGGCGGTGAACAGATTCTGGCATGCCCGGTAGGACCTTTTCCTCTTTCCACTCCACACTTCGTATGTCGTGTTCACGAACGAATTGCGGTCTAATATAGTTGCCCTTGGGTTCGAGGTACTAAGATTTGGTTTTGCTCCCGTGCAGAAAAAAGAACATCAATGGCCTCTAACTGCTCCAGCTGCAGCAACAACTCCCGTTCCGCCTCATCTGGATGAGTAACCTACGGGCCCCAAGCGGCCTCCCTTTTCACAATACCGGTGGAACAAGTGACCCAAGCCACCACTGGGATATTCTTCGGGACTATGATCCTACCAACAAGCTTCAATATTCAGATGTCATCACAGGAAGCTGCAAAGAAGTCGGTCTTTGATCGGCTTGCAACCACCACGGCCCCTCTCAGCGGTTCGTCCAGCTCCAATGCCTCAGTCTTCGACAGGATGGGTCAAAGCTCAAGTGGGCCAGCAAAGAGGCTCGCAATACCAGAGAAGGCCACTCCAACTCCTGCTACAGTTGAAGTTGTCCAAGCTGCTCTCCCTACTCGAAGGTCGGCTTTCGACAGGTTGACCATTCCCTCTTAGCGGACGTCTGTGTTTGACAGGCTGGCGCCAACAACAGGCTCTCATCAGAACAGGGGGCATGGAAAAGATGATCCAACAATAGAGGTGGTCCCAGCCGCTCGCCATGCTCGACGTCGCCACTGGCACCGAGTGAAAAAAGCTGGGGGCAGCTCCCCCTCTGGACTTACCCTACCGGCTCCAACAGTGGAAGTTGACGCCGCTGTTCCAATTGGGAACAGCTTTGAACCACTCAGAAGAGTCCACAAGAATTCTCCGACCGCTGTATTGAAAAGATATCCTCCACCTGTGGAGAATGTTACAAAGGCGAAGCCGGAGCAACCCCCTCAGCGGCTGTCTTCCAAAATCCACAAGGTCTGGCGGAGAGTCCAGGATTCTTTGATCGACAAGGACTACTCCCGCCGACAGAAGAAGATGAAGACTCAACAGGAAGAGGACCATCCCTCTGCCATGCCATGCAAAGTATCGTCTGCTCAAGTGCCTACTGTAGCAACCCCCTCAACTTCGACCGCTCAAGAGAAGAGAAGGCCGGAGAAGATCCCTATGCCCGTGACAAATGTCAAGAGTACTGAATCCAAATGCCCCAAGTCTGAGGGCATGGTGGTGTATACTGTTTATATGGCTTTCGGAAAAGAGGAAAGCCGTGCCTCTGGGGGTCATCGACCACTCACCCGATCGGTAACAAAAGCTCAGGAGAAACAACAGAAGCTCCAGGAGATGTTGACGAAGATGGCTGCACTCACGGGACATACGGAAAGCCCCGAAGCATCGTTGTATCAGCGCCAGGAATAGGAAACCGATGCCGAGTTCCTCCGGAGGATGCTAGAAAAGAAAGACCAAGAGGTAGCGGAACAAGCAGCCAATATAAAACAAATGGCGCTATTGTTCCAGGATATGGTGGGCATGATGATCCAGCCGGACCCTCCAGCCGAAGATTCACCAATAATAATCGAAGACGAAAGAGGGGAGACATCAAACCCTCTTCCGTCCTTTTCAGCAGCAAAGGAGGAAACAATCTCGAAGGCTGCGCTCAATGATTATAGCTCAACAGATACGAGCCCATCAAGCGAACGAAGCTGCTGGCCAAGTCGTTAGAACTGGGCGACCATATCCTAGCTGGTACGATCAGATTAAATACCCGCCAGGATACACGATTCCTAAGTTTCACATATATAAGGGGACAGGCAATCCCCATCAACATGTCACTCAGTTCTGGGCTATGTACGGCAACACTAGAGGTGACAATAAGCTACTGCTTCGCCAATTCGTCGGCAGCTTGGCAGAGACGGCGTTCGAATGGTATTCAAAGCTTCCCAATGATTCCTTCAAAACTTTTACGGAGATGGAGTTTCTATTCACCCAGCGTTTCGCAAGTGCTAGCGAAAGCACCCCAATCACGGCATTGATCAATGCCAGGGTGAAGCCGGGAGAAACATGGGTTCAGTACGCGATACGGTGGCGGAACCTATGGTCGAAGTGCGAACAACGCAGAGAAGAGGCTCTTGCAGTGGGTATGTTTGTGGGAATCCTCGATCCGCAGGCGAACATATCCCAATTCATGATGTTCTTCAAGCCGACCACTTTGCAGGCCTTGATTGACAAGCTGGCCCAAATGGACTAGATGGGCCATAGGCCTTCCTCTGCAAAGACGGAGCTTCGGAATGAAAAAGGGAAAGGGAAAGCAACCTTCGTCGCCAATGCTCAGCAACAGCCGAATGGTCCAAAACTAGCTGATCGCCAAAACGACAGACAACGATTCGTCAACGAAAAATTAAAACGTCCCTACTCGTTTCCTCGGGATAAAATGAGAAGACTGTTCGACCTGGCGGTGCGTAACAGGCTCATCAATCTGCCGGATCCGAGACGTCCGTTGTAGCCCGGTGACGTCAACAATCCAAATTACTGCCCCTACCACCGAGTAGTAAGCCATCCAATCGAAGATTGATTCGTCTTCAAAGGCTGGATTGAGGACCAATACCAACAATGCAAATTCGCACTGTCCGAGAATTGGAAAGTAAGCCCGCCCCAGCCACACGCTCTTAAAAAGGTGGACACGCCGGGGGCATCATTCTCTTTTATAGAAGAAGCTCCATGGGAGGTCGCTCTTTCAACCAAAACAAAACGAATTCTGAAGGATCTTCAAACATGCCCGGCGATTAAGTGGAAAAGTCCGCTGGAACCTGAGATCATTGAGGGAATGCTGAAACCGCGCTCGACGCCAAGAATTGGTAGTGATGGTAAAAATGCTCAGGCCCAGCTGTCAAAGTCTTCGAAGAAGAAGAAGAAGACTAAGAAGCCCACGCATCTTGATGACAAGCACATGGATCTGCAAAAACATATTGACGCGCTGGAAGAATACAACCAGAAGGCGCGACCCCGGTCACACTCCAAGAATTTCTCAACCATGTCCTTGAGAGTGGAGATAATGACGATGATGACGGAGATGACTCATCAGAAGAATCCGAGAATTATGTGGCAAGTTGCCATATGATCTCTCATTCGGCGTCAACTAATGAAGAAGCTCACTCGGCGTTAGAAGACAACATCGAAGAGTTAGGGGTAGAACCAGCACCAAAACCCTTAGAACCGTTTGACGAAATGATCGACATGCTACTGAACGAAGCCTGTCAGAAGAGCAAAGCTGATCAAGAGCGTGAAATGGACATATTCGAAATGGCCATGCGTCGGCGTCAATTTGAAGAAATTGTGGTAGGGATGGGTCGCAAAACGCTCCAACCAGATCAAAGCATATCGGCGGCAAACAAAAGCAAGCTCAAGACGAGGAAACGGTTCGCCAAAGCCTTGTCCATGGGAATGAAGCTGCCATCTTTCAAAGGGAATACTCCCGGCGATGTGCACCTTGACGAAGCGGATGTGCATCTTAACTACTGCTTATACCACCAGGGGATTGCACATCCTACTGAAGAGTGTATGGCCTTTAAAAAGTGGTGGCAAGGGTACGTCGCTCACCAACAACATTTCAAGTGGATAAAGCGCAAAGCTCGTCGGGAACGGAGAATTATGACAGATGAGCATAAAAGAGTTGCCGGCAACTGTCACATGGTCGATGTCAGGAGATCGCAAGTTCTTACCTTCGGAAGTGATTCTGACGAAGAAGTATCTCTCGGCCCTCTCTTCAAAGAATCCACCTCAGGAAAAGAGGAAGAGACGAAGAACTGTAAGAACATTCAGCTGCGTAACCGCACGTTACCTGAAAAGAATCTCGGACCCATAAGTAAGGGATCGAACAAAAAAGATAAGGGAAAGGAAAAGTTCCCAAGGATATCGTCCTCGATAAGCGAGTCGCCGAAGAGCTCGCAGCCAAAGATTCGCCCAAGAAGACCAAAGTGGATTACAATGTCCTGGCACACCTGAGGAAGATACCCTCGCAACTGAGCATCTTGGATGCCCTTCTTTTGACTAAAGATGAACGAGATTCTCTAATCAAAGCGTTACAGGACCCTTGGCAGTTTCAAGCCTTCCTTGCCGAAGAAAAGATGAAGGATGGGCTGGAAGAAGTGTACACATCCGACATCACCTTCAGCGATGAGGACCTCCTCCTTGGGACGTGCGAGCACAACCGTCCCCTATATGTCACCGGGTACTTCCATGAGATTAAGATAGGGAAGATTCTAGTTGACAACGGGTCCTCCGTCAACCTTCTGAATGTGAGGGTGTTAAAAGAAATCTGCATAAGCGTTCAGCATCTGGCACGAGATAAAATCACCATCTCTGGTTTTGACTCCTAGTCATCACGGATGCTCGAGTCCGTAATACTAACATTACGCTTCGGGCCGTTCGTCACTGACATCAAGTTTCATGTCATTGACGCCAAGACTTGCTACAATGCTCTACTCGGCAGGCCTTGGTTACACGAATACAACATCGTCCCTTCTACACAACATCAGTGTATGAAGTATTTCAAAGATGGTCTCGAGTACACAGTGACGGGGGAACTGAACCCATTCTCCGTAAATGAAGTTCTCAAATACGAAGACGCCAAGTACTTACTTCCCGACTTCGAAGACACAGAAAGATGCCATAAATCGGAGAACAAGCAAAAAGCTATCACCACTATTCCGGTCTTTGGAAGTGATATCGAGGAAGAAGAATAAATAGTTTATTCGGGGCCACCCCAATACAACAAGTCCGGACCATCTACCCCTATCCTGGACTTTGGCAGTGACTTCGAAGACGAAGTCAATGTGGTATTCTCGGTCTGCCCATCGACGTAGGCTCTCATCGGAGATGATCAGAGTTTGAAAATCGCAATGGTCCCGCCAAAGCATCATAAGGAACTCGACACACTCGATACCAATACCGTGCAAGAGCTGCAGACATTTTGTGTCCCTCCTAGGCGAAGAGACGAAAAGGTGATCCTCTTTTACCGCTCCATGGAGACTAAGGTGGAGAAAGAAATCTAGCATGGTGCCAATTTTGCACTTAACAGGCTCCAGCCCATCCATCTGCCCAGATACTACACAGAAGGATTAAAAAGGCTGTTGAGGCGCTAAGGCGTACCCTTCAAATAGACTGCTCGACAGGCTCAGTTCTACAACAGGATCTGGAACGTCCCCGGAACTCAGCGAAAATTTCCCAACGGGAGAATGGAAACGATCGGGCTTGGATATATCCAATCCAGGAAATGGAAGCGATTCCATGGCTGCTACGTTATACATGACTTCGAAGAAGAAGGAGATGCTCTTCTAGAAGATGCTGCAATTGAACCAGAACGAGATCTTGCCGTATAAAGGCCAAGTCCGTTGTTTGAAGAACAGATGGACAAGCTAATAAGGGAAGCGGGTAAAAAGGCCGGGATGACCACAACCGCGAAATGGCCATTTACAAGAAATCCAGGATGCAGCGCCTCCTTCAACAAGCTACGGAGGATGACGATGCCGTTCACTGCTAGCCCGCCATGCAAAAGGTCCAACGCGGAAGCAAAAACAAATTAAAGAACGGAAAAAACGTTCGGCAGCGGCAAAACGGATCCAAAAGACCACGCAACCAAGAAAAGGTCAGCCGGAATTCATCGTTGATAAAGAAGATGGGTCGAGCATATTCTTTCCCCCAAGACAAGACAAGGAAGATATTCGACCTTGTCATGAAACATCAAATGCTTACGCTTCCGGAGTCCAGGCGCCCCGAACAAGCAAACGAAGTCCATCACCCGGATTATTGCTCCTATCATCGAGCGATAGAACATCCTCTTGATGACTGCTTCATATTCAAAAACTGGATAGAAGACCAGTATCAGTAAGGAAGGTTCGCTCTATCCAGCAGTTGGAGGGTAACCCTGCCGCAGAAGTATGTATCGAAAGCCACGTACACAGCAAGAGTAGAACCAGATCAACATCGGTCTTAGAAGCGATCTCGCACCTGTCACGTGATAACGATGTCGGAAGAAGGAGAGCACGATAATATGGGTAACCTCTCCTGGTGCTTCGAAAATAGGGATGAAGATGAGTTGATCTCAGAATTTCCACCGGCTCTAAAAGAGTTGGAAGACGGGATACACACCACTGCGGACAACCTAAGGAAAATTGACTTGGGAGCGACAAACGACCCACAGCCTACGTTCGTCAGAGAGTTGTTGTCTAAAGAACAGGTGGCTACGCTAAAAGACGTGCTTAAGCAGTATAAAGACTGCTTCGCATGGAACTATTCCGAGATGCCAGGACTAGATCCAGAAATAGCTGTGCATAAATTGGCAAGATCTCTAGACATCAAGTCAGTCAAACAGGCACCAAGAAGAATGCGGCTTAAACTTGAAATGAGTATCAACGCCGAGGTCAAAAAGTTAATCGACTCCGGCTTCATCTAGGAAGTTCAATGCCCTGGCTGGATTGCCAACATTGTCCCAGTGATGAAGAAAAATGGGACGGTGCGTATCTGCGTGGACTTCCGAGACCTCAACAAAGCCTGCCCGAAGGACGATTTTCCCGTGCCGGTCACCGAGCTGATGATAGACAACACGTCCATTCATGAAGTCTTCTCCTTCATGGACGAGTCTTCAGGATACAATCAAATAAAGATGCATCCCGAAAACCAGAAGCATACCGTTTTCCGGACTCCTCTGGGCATATTCTGCTACAAAGTGATGCCTTTCGGTCTGAAGAACGCCGGCGCTACCTACCAGAAGGACATGACGAAGATCTTCGATGACCTCCTACATGAGATTGTCGAATGTTACATCGACGACCTCGTAATGAAAAGCAAATCACACGAGTAACACTACGAGCATTTGAAAATAGTGTTCTAACGTCTTCGTAAGTACAACCTGAAGATGAACCCCATGAAATGAGTGTTTGGAGTTTCCTCAGGCAAATTCTTAGGGTTCATCATACGACACCGATGCATCGAAATAGATCCATCGAAGATCAAGCCGATTATGGAAATGCCTGCTCTAAGGACTCTAAAAAAATTGCGGTCTCTCCAAGGGAAGCTCACGTATATCCGACGATTCATAGCTAACCTCTCTGGAAAATGTCGTCCCTATAGTCACTTGATGAAGAAGGGACCCGTTCATTTGGGATCATAAATGCCAAAGCGCACTGGACGAAATCAAGCAGTATTTGAAGAATCCGCCGGTACTGGCCGCTCTAGTCAAGGGAAAGCCTCTCATACTATACACAACCGCCCTTGAAGGTTCTTTAGGAGCGTTATGGGCACAGGAGAACGACCAAGGGAAGGAGAGAGCTCTCTACTATTTGAGCCGAGTTCTACTGGGGGCAGAAAACAACTACTCCCCTATCGAAAAACACTGCCTGGCTTTGATCTTCACGATAACGAAGCTTCGGTATTACGTCTTGACGCATGAGGTCCATCTTATATCAAAAGTGGATCCTCTCAAATATTTGATGTCGAGAGCCATACTAATAGGACGGATCACTAAATGGGCCCTACTCTTAATGGAATTCTTGATAACATACCAACCTCTCAAGACAGTGAAAGACCAGGCCATCGCCGACTTCCTCGCTGACCATCCGATACCTTCCGATTCACCCCTAAATTGTGAATTACCGGACGAGCACGCGTTTGACACGATCAACGGGGAGAAAGGAATAAGTGATACCCGATGGGAACTCTATTTCGACGGAGCATCTTCCATGAAGAAGCGACAGCACAACACCCCTATAATCAAATCTGGAGTAGGCCTTATCTTCGCGACTCCGCAAGGAGAGATAATGCGCTTTGCCTTTTCCTTAACAGAGCCGAGGACAAATAATGAAGCGGAATATAAGGCTTTAATAGCAGGTCTTGAGATCGCTGTCGACATGGGAATCGAAAACCTCCTTATATACGGAGACTCCCAGCTGGTCGTTAGTAAAGTAAATGGCGACTATCAAACGTGCAAACCAGAGTTGGTAAAGTACGGTAAGAGAGTGCAAAAATTACTGACTCAAATCCCTTCCTACATCTTAGAAAGTATACCACGTATGGAAAATAGCAAGGCGGATGCATTAGCCAAACTCCCTAAAGAACTGGCTGACGAAAACCTCAATGACATAAGGATCGTTGTACAAAACCGTCAGGTTCTTGCACCAGCGGAAATATCTCCGGAGTTGTTTGAAGAAAAAGAAGCGACCAAGCAAACGGCCCTACAAATAAAGGACTAAGAAATGGTTAAGGATTGGAGAGAAGTCTTCATAGACTACTTCAAATCCCGTCGAACACCTGAAGATGCATCCTCAAGATATCAGCTCATGAAGTCTTTCGCCTTCGTCAATGATACCTTGTATAAGAGATCATTCGACTCTCTATGGCTAAGATGTCTGGGACCGGAAGAAGCAAGGAGAGTCGTCCAAGAAACTCACGACGGACTCTGCGGTTCTCATCAAGCCGGGCAAAAAATGAAGCTGAAGGTCAAAAGAATGGGATACTATTGGCCCACGATGATCCATGAATACCTCGAATATGCGAAGCAATACCACTCGTGCCAAGTTCACGGGAATTTCATCCACCAGCATCCAAACCTGCTACACCCAACGGTGGCTAGCTGGCCGTTCGAAATGTGAGGAACCGACATAATTGGGCCCATCAAGCCAGTATCGTCCAGGGGACATCGGTTCATATTGGCAACAACCGATTACTTCTCTAAGTGGGCAGAGGCAGTACCGCGAAGAGAAGTGAAGACGGAGAACATTCTCCATTTCTTCAAGACACACGTCATCATCGGTTCGGCACTCCGTGATGGATTATCTCCGATAACAGGCTGGCCTACAGAAGTCACAAAATTAGCCTCTTCGCACAGGAACATAATATAGACCGGAGATACTTTTCGGTCTATAATCCCCGAGCTAACGGTTTAGCTGAGGCTTTCAACAAGACCTTGACAAAGATCATAAAGAAGACGGTGTCCAGAAACAAAAAAGACTGGCATGAAAGATTGCATGAAACTCTCTGGGTGTATTGAACCACGTTCAAGACAGCTACGAATATAACACCATACGCATTGGTATTCGGCACCGAAGCGGTACTCCCCTTGGAAATAGAGATACTTTCTCTACGAGTGGCAATTCATTGCGAGCTGACAGACGAAGAAAATGCTCATCTTCGGTTTAAGGAGCTTGACACCCTCGATGAAACTCGTCTCATAGCGCAGCAAAACCTGGAGGCTTACAAAGAAAGGATGACGCGCTCATACGAAAGATTGATTAAGCCGAGATCATTCTGCCAAGGCGAACTCGTGCTAGTCGGTAAAAGAGTTATGATCCCCAATCATGTCAAACGAGGGAAATTCGAGCCAAACTATGAGGGTCCGTACATCATAGACAAAGTCTACCAGGGTAGAGCTTACTTGCTCATGGACACGCACGACGAAAGACCCCTTTGGCCAATAAACGGCTGATTCCTTAAGAAATAATATGCTTGACGAGCTGTAACTCAGGTTAATAATAGATGACGACGCTTGTGTCCGCTCGCTATTTTCTTGAGTCAAAACTCTTAAAGTAGTACCAAACAAAATTTTGCCTCAAACATGGCACTGTGGACCGTAATGTCCTAAAACTAGCGACGGACCAAAATGTCCTTAAACTACTACAAACCGCAGCATCCTAGGGTTGACCCAAAAAAAAAGTACGTCCACAAGCAAAATGGGCACGGATGAAAACCCGAAAGGGCTCCGTGAGTAAAAACAGCAAGGCTACCGGTGATGTTTGTGAAAACCCGAAAGGCGCAGACTCCAAAAAAAGCGGTATGCCCACGAGCAAAATGGGCACGAATGAAAACCCGAAAGAGCTCCATGAGTAAAAACAGCAGGGTTACCGGCGAGTTTGTGAAAAACCGAGAGGGTGCAGGCTCGTAAAAAAATTCGTGCACACTTGCGAGGTCCTCTCGACCTTGTAAGGAGAAAACACCTGCGTGAGATCCTTACGACTCAAAAGGGAGCAACACACTTAGGGATCCCCACGATTCCTAAAGAGGAATTACACTTACGAGATCCTCACAACTCGTTAGGAGAAACCTCTTATAAGAACCTCACGGCTCATAAGATTCAAAAGTCTTAAGCTACAGGGATCTGAACCTGTTCTTAAGCCATCACATTTCCCAGACTGCGCTACAAGCGGCTCAACACTGACACTTGTTCCACCAATGGCGCGAGATGTCCTCATGTGGTGAACGACACTTGTAAGTCCTCTCGACTTATAAGAAGAAAACACACTTGTAAGTCCTCTCGACTTATAAGGAGAAAACACTCTCGTAAGATCCTTACGACTTATAAGAGAACACACACTTAGGAATCCTCACGATTCCTAAGGAGAAAATGCACCTACAAGATCCTCACGACTCATAGGGAGAAACACCTTCATGAGACCCTTACGGTTCATGAAGTCAAAAGCCTTAGTCGACAGGATTCTAACCCTGTTTGCTAAGCCGTCTTTGTTTAAATCGACAAAGGCAAATGATGATTTGCTCCTGGAAATATCCCATTTGTAGCGATGCTGATGCTTAAATCGGTAACAAATTTCAAGTCCTTTTAAGGCAAATGATGATTCGCTCCTGCTAATATTCCAGTCGCAGCGATACTGATGCTAATATTGGTATCAGGTCTTGAGTGCCATACCCGCAACAAAATCGGCGAGCTAAAAATGCATATAAAATAGCCGAAATGATGAGGCAACTCGCAACAAAATCGATAAGTAAAATATATGCATATAAAAATAGCCGAAATGTTTGGGCAACTCGCAATAAAGAGCAGCGAGTAAAAAGAAAAAATAGCCGAAATGATTGGGCACCGTGAAAAATAGCCGAAATGATTGGGCAATCGCGACTTTCGCGATATAAAAAGCTGAAATGATAGAGTATCGCGGAAAGAAATAAAAAAAAATAATGAAACTTTTGCCATACAGGCGAGTCCATACTAACCCCTGTATACAATCCATGGGCATAAACGAAAAGAGAACCACATATCCCCCACCAGACCCTGTCAAAAGGGAAAGTTAGAGCTCGACAGCAATATATGCATCCCAGAAGACCAACAACGGCGTTCCTCCTCATGCCAGCAGGGCACGGACGCGACACCACCAATCAGAGCTACGGCACAATGCCCAGTTCTAAGACTCCGCGGTTCACAGACAACCTAGAGTCAACCCGACACCGCAGAAAGCGGGGTACGTCAGCAAATGACCCCGTCGCGGAAACATGTTAACCCGTGACCTTCTTGTCGTCAAGCAACGCTTCGACTCGGATACATGTCAACCCCTGACCTCCCTATCGTAAAGCAATGCTTCGACTCGGAAATATGCCAACCCCACTGACCTCCTTGTCATAAAGCAACACTTCGACTTGGATACATGTCAACCCCTGACTTCCTTGTCGTCAAGCAATGCTTCGACTCGGATACATGTCAACCTCTGACCTCCCTGTCGTAAAGCAACACTTTGACTCGGATATATGTCAACCCCTGACCTCCTTATCATCAAGAAATGCTTCGACTCGGATACATGTCAACCCCTGACCTCTCTGTCGTTAAGCAACGCTTCGACTCGGATACATGTCAACCCCTGACCTCCCTGTCATAAAGCAACGCTTCTACTCGGATACATGTCAACCCCTGACCTCCTTGTCGTCAAGCAACGCTTCGACTCGGATACATGTCAACCCCTAACCTCCATGTCGTCAAGAAACGCTTCGACTTGGATACATGTCAACCCTTGACCTTCCTATCGTAAAGCAATTCTTCAACTCGGAAACATGTCAAACCCTTGACCTCCCTGTCGTAAGTAACGCTTTGACTCGGATACATGTCAACCCCTGACTTTCTTGTCGTCAAGCAACGCTTCGACTCGGATACATGTCAACCCCTGACCACCCTGTCGTAAAGCAATGCTTCGACTCGGAAACATGTCAATCCCCCTGACCTCCTTGTCATAAAGCAACGCTTCGACTCGGATACATGTCAACCCCTGACCTCCTTGTCGTCAAGCAATGCTTCGACTCGGATACATGTCAACCCCTGACCTCCCTGTCGTAAAGCAATGCTTCAACTCGGATACATGTCAACCTCTGACCTCCTTGTCGTCAAGCAACGCTTCGACTCGGATACATGTCAACCCCTAACCTGCCTGTCGTCAAGCAACGCTTCAACTCGGATACATGTCAACCCCTGACCTCCCTGTCATCAAGCAATGCTTCAACTCGGATACATGTCAACCCCTGACCTCCCTGTCGTAAAGCAATGCTTCGACTCAGAAATATGTCAAACCCCTGACCTCCCTATCATAAAGCAATGCTTCGACTCGGAAACATGTTAACCCCCTGACCTCCTTGTTGTAAAGCAATGCTTCGACTCGGAAACATGTCAACCCCTAACCTCCCTGTCGGAGCAATGCTTCGACTCAGAAATAAGTCAACATACGAACCTATCAACCCGTAAAAAAAAATTTCTCTTATGAGATCCTTACGGTTCCCAAGAGAAAACGCACTTAAGAGTCCTCACGACCCCTAAGAAGAAATTACACATACGAGATCCTCTCGATTCGTAGGGAGAAAAGCCTCTATGAGGCCCTCACGGCTCATAAAGTTGAAAAGTCTTAGGCAACAGACCTAAATCTGTTTCCTAAGCCATCGCTACCCTACAAAGAAATCAAGATGGACTGTTATCTACCAAGTACAAGCCACATTCGCTAAAGCTAATACACTAATAACACAGCAAAGAAAAGAAAGCAACAACATAAAATGAAATATTTCTTTTATTCATGAATCCAAATGAATACAAGATACATCTCATAAAAGAATTGAAATGAATACAAATTTTTTTTATTATTCATGGATAAAAAAATGATAATAAAAGAAATACAATAAAAGAAAAGTCTTTAAGCCGACGGGTGGCGCAGTAAGCTCGTCAATTCATCACTCTTCCGCTGGGCCTCGGCTTCAAGCTTCATTATTGCCACAAGATGAGTCTCTGCCTGAGACTGTTGGGTTTGATACGAAGCAAACCGGCTCTCGAGCTCCCTTTCAGTGGCCTTATGAGCTTCAACCATCTCACGGGTAAAGATGACGGCTTTGTCGAGAGCGACCACTTCAGTGATAGCTTCTTGAAGTACTCACCAGATTTTGTATGCATTAGTGGTCTTGGTAGTGAGATGAGACTGGAGTTCTCCCAAAGAATTTGAGGCCAGTTCCCTCTCCGAGAATTTACGATTAAGACACTTCTCACATGATTGTAGATTCGCGGCGCACCGTTCAATCAGCCCCCGCAAGCTCATCTTCGTAGCCACGACCTCTGAGGGGAAGGCGTGTGCACTCGAGAACATGTAAGCAAGCCTCCACTCGACGACAAAACTCGACCCAGACATGCACCAATGTTTCATCATGGTAAGTGGCGAGAAAGGGCAGAGAAATGTTGGCTTCGGAAGCAAATTCTTCGGCTGTGATCGAACTACTAGCATGAAGATCTTCGATAAGAGCCGACAAAGAGTTAATGCTGTGCTTCGCCATCCGTTCAGATGCGCGCCGGGAATAAGGGCCTGATAGCATAATGATGCGAGACTCCAGCGGGGTAAGAGCGGGCAAGGCTGTCAAGGTCCATGAACAATCTGTGAGATTTACACCCAAAGGATATATAAAACAACGTCAAAATCTTACTTACTCACAGTCATGCAAGGAGGGTTGGAAAGATCCCCAGGCCCATCGAGGATCTCGACTTCATCATCAGCTTTCAGAACTGCAAAAGACATATCAGCATCATTATACGAAATAATGATAATACAATGAAGGGGTCAAATAACATCAACCTTGCCCAGAAGAGAGGACGATGCTTTATGGGGATATTTCTTGTGGGGCGGCCATCTCGAGCAGGCGCTGAAAGGACTTTCTGGGAGATAAATCCACGATGAACGCCGCCAATCCTCACAATTCTGAAAAGACAGAAAGATTCAGATAATGGAGAGATCATTAAAGAAAAATATAGAAGACTACTTTCGATACTCCTCCCGCTTTGAACTGGAGGGATAGTAGCTTCGGCAGCCTCCCCCGTGCCTTCAGGCACATCATCGGGGACGTGTGCTGGCATAGCAGCCTCCTGTCGCGAAACGACACCTGCCATTTCGGGCTCCAAAGAGGGAACAGTGGCCATGGCGGTGTTTTCTACAACCTTCGAAGCGCCACCAGAAAGATCCATCGGGTTTATGACCGACAAGGTCGCCTCTGCGGAAAGTATAGACGATGGAGAAGTGGAGGCCATCACCGGGAACTCCAAGATAGAGCCACTGTTTCGACAATCTCTTCTACACCTTTCGGTACGTCATCAGAGACATCCATGGGATCCATGGCCAATGGGGATACCTCCACTGAAGAAATTGACACCGAAAGGACAGAGGCTATCGTCGGAAGCTTCGCAACAGGGATAGCAGCTATAACGATCTCCTCCACACCTGTCGGTGCCTCATCTGAGACATTTATAGAACCTACCGTCGGGGCACGACTTGGGCTCAAATCTTCTGTCATTGCTGAAGTCCCTGCAAAGTGTTAAGAAGATAAAAGGACATGAAAAAAGTGAAACAAATTACATGCCAAAGGAAAATGCCGAAAACATGCATACCAATACGCCAGGGTGCCTCTAATATGGCTTTTCAAGCCGTCGTTCCTTCCTCAAGAAATATGCTCGCCGGGCGTCAAAGGTAGACTCATGCCTACCAGTCTTCGCTGCTAGCTCATCTTCGGAGGCGGCTGAAATTGGCTGCTTAAAGGCTATATCGTCTTCCGGTCGTAGGGGACCCATATGCACCCTCCGCAGTGATGGGGGATCTTCGTAAAAGATAACCGGGGGGTAAGGCTTCTTCGGGATGCGCACATTCTCGGTCTCATCCTGTGAACGCCTTATAGCCTCAGCCAATTGTGCGGCTTCCTCGGCAGATGAACCCGGAAAGAGAAGACCATCATCCGATTCTTGCATGGATATTGGTTCGTCCTGAACAATAGGCTCGGATTCCAACAAAAGGTCAAGCAGACCGGTGACCGTCTTCTTTCTCCTCTTCGACCCGGAACTAACGCTGGAAGAAGGTCACTTTCTTCCCTTCGGCGCTTTGGCGCGATGTTGGCCCACTTCGCCTCCATAATCCCTTTTTGGCGACACCACCGCTGATAGCGTCGCTACTGATGGCACTGCCGCTGGCGCCTCGGCGGAGGCCTTTGCCTGAGCTTTGGTGCGCACCGGCATCCCTGCAGTAGGAGGAATCGATTTGGTTTCTGCGGCTTGCGAGATAAGGACCACGCTGCTATCCCTCAAAAGGGGGCGAACGACTGACTGTGGGCGCAATGGAACGCTGATGGCCTGGGTTGGAGCAGGAGTCTTATATTTGAAGAGTACCCGTCTTTCCTCAGCAATAACAGGACCAACCCGGAGGCGATACCAGCCCACAAAAGACCCCACAGACCTTGGGAGGTAGTCTGGTTCTGGGATCATGAACACAGAGCCAGTGTTCAGCCGCATGAAGTGATGAATGACGTCACGAATAACTCCCAAAAATGAGGTAGGCTCAACCAAAAACGCTTCGAAGGGGACGCCCTGCTTATAGCCCAATTATCGAGCGAAACGGTGCGAATTATACCGCATGAGGAGAGCCGTATCATTCCGGCGGAACACCAAATAGCCCGGCCTAATCGAATACAGATGCATGATCTCCTTAGGCTTTAAAGATGGTGCTCCCCCTTTCGAAAAGTCGAATAGCTGTTGGATTGGCCCCGCCAGAGCAGAAAGAACGCGATCAGTGAACACCGTCCCTCCCTCATTAGCATATGTATTGAGCAGAACACGGAGGGCCCCAAATTGAGTCGGATCGGAAGTGGAGGCATCCACCAATCTCATAACTCGAGGGAAGGTATAGGAGACATAGAAGTTCGGCCGTCGATGTGCTGCGAATGCCCCCAGCACATGCATTTCAATCCAAGATGTGAAGTAATGAAGGGGGAGATTCACAACATCTACACTTGGAGTCGAAGTGTTGGCTGCAACACTTAACCCATGATAAAGGTGTGATGATCCCGCAATACCAACGGCCAACCTTGCCCCTTCAGCTGCACGATGGGCGGGGTAGAAGGCAGAAGCTTTCATGAAGCGGCGGTGGGTTGGTATCGCAAACCAACTGAGCCAGAGGCTAATAAAGCCGATGAAGAAGGTCTCTTCGTCTATGCCGGGGGCCGCAATTGCATCAAAAGACACGGCCGACGTGGTCGGAATATAAAACTGCGGTAAATCTTCTTCCTTGGCCAGCAGTTTGTCTAACCTAAACCCAAAAGGGTCGTCGATACTCGCAAACTTCAGGGCATCCTTGGATAGAGTATCTCCCTGGATGAAGCAGGCAATGAAACTTTCGAAAGTGACGCCCTGCTCCTCTGACTTCGCAAACAATCTGTCGAAGATACCCAGAGCCTTGATTAGACTAGGATACTTATGACGGACAGCAGTTTCGGGCGTCAGGTCGTCAAGCGTAGCCGGCATAGTGGAGAAAACATATTCATCTGGAGGCAGCAACTCCTCATAATGCTCACCCTTGATTGGCAACCCCGAAATCTCACGAAACTTATCCAATGAAATAGACACCTCTCGATCCCCTAGCAGAAAGGTGTTGGTAGGCAGATTCCATTGGTTTACGAAAGCTATGATCCACTAGACGTGAGGAGCCTGATAGTGGAATAGCAACGCGTATACTGCCTGATACAGCCCGACCTTTTGCAGTCTTGCACGATGGGCGAAAAGAATGTAGCGAGCCCAAATAAAGTAGCCCACCGGGTGCCGGGGAGTGACACCCACTTTATAAACTTGTCCCCAAGGTCGAGCTTCACCTTGGCAAATCCGACGCCCCAAGTTGTCTATAGCCGGTAAGGGCTGGTTAGGTATCCCAGGTGTAGAGGGCTCCAACCGGCCTGAAGGAGTCCAATTGGTCACCTCCACTGCATAAACGGTCTGTAGGCATTCCATCGGCAGTATAGGGCGAAGAAGTTCCGCTGGCTCTTCGCAAATAAAACTTCGACGATCCCGGATGATGTGGACGTACCAAGTGCCCCATAAGAACAGACTTGTCCGGTCTTTATCATGAGCTCTGATCATCGCCATTGCCTCCTTATCTGACGGCGATTGTGGAAAGGCGGCATCTGAGCGAGTGTAAGGGAAATAAGGAAGAGAAGCCATTGTGCCTGAAATAAGGAAAAGAGGAAACCGTAGTAAAACCCATGCGCGCGCGCGCGCACACACACACACATATATATAATAACAAAAGAAAACAACAGGATGTCTGTTTTGCGGGACCACTGCCTACAAAACACATGGAACCCACGAAATCAATATGGCGGCTCACTAATGATAAGACATGGCAATCATTGTGAGAATCAAGAAGATCCTCATTAAACAGACACGGGAATTTAAATAACTCTTGATATCCTCATGGAGAAAACAAGTTCTATTAAGTTACCAACAAATTCAAATTTGTGCGAATAAGAGTAAAACCCTATGAAAAGATTTTCAAGAAAACCAGGGAATAAAACTCCCAAAGAGTCATCCTGATCTTTCAGAGCTAAGCTCTTTGCTTTAGGAATTAAATTCCTTTTATATGATGGAATTAAATTCCAGAAACTCACAAAAAACATATATGAGAAATAAAATCCCATGAATCCTCAAAAATAGAGGTGAATGTTCGAGATATGGAAGTTTACTGCTCAAAGATCACGCCTTTGGATCTCTAAGAGATGGGTTTCTGAGGAGAGAAAAGCTCTCATGATGGATTTAAAATCCAGAAATTTTTATTCAAAAAGAAAAAAAAATTTATGATGTGCAGGACCTTTACCTAAAAAGGGTTTCTTTTTGACAAAGTTATACTCTGGAATTACAATGGCAGAGAACTAAGCTCTGAGGAGAAAAATTGAATTCTCAAAGAAAATGAAGGAGGAGGAAGATGAAGAAACAGTGGCTTCCTAAGGAACCCAACCCTCGCATTTATAAGACGTGACAAGGGCGGTTCATCTTCCCGTTCCCCTAGGCAATCCAACGGCTGTAAAGGTGACAGCATTGCACTCACGTGCAAACCACGTGAGAACAACGCTGTGGGGGGCATTTTTCTCTAATAAAAACTGAATAATAAATAAAAAGCAACGGGAAAAAAACCAAATGGAGTATCACGTGCCCACACGTAATAGGCACTGCGCTTAACAAAATAAGCTGAAACTGAGCCTCATGTGAAGACACGTGACCCCTACATATACAAGGTATATGAGCGCTTATCTAAAATAAACAATTGACCAGAGAAAAAAACCCACGTGATAGCACGTGATGCTCTTTGGTATGCTTAATTTGGTGAGGTCACATGCTGCACGTGATGGGCTCCTAAGCCTTCTGAACCGATAGAATTAAATTCTAAGTAAAAAGAATCAAAAGCTTTATGGTTAAGTTGGTGAGGTCACCTGCTACACGTGATAGGTCTTGATGACGCTAGTAAGCGTCTATTCTGGGAGGATTTAGATGAGGTAGTGCAAAGTATACCTAGTGGAGAGAAGTTATTTATTGGTGGTGATCTTAATGGACATGTAGGTACTGGTCGTAGTGGGTTTGATACTATCCATGGAGGTTTTGGTTTCGGACAAAGGAATGAAGTAGGTGACTCGATTCTAGATTTTGCTTTATCTTATGACTTGATCTTAGCAAACACCTGGTTTAGGAAAAGAGAGTCCCACCTTATCACTTTTAGGAGCGGATCAAGTGCTAGTCAAATAGACTTTTTTCTGACGAGAAGAATAGATAGAGGTTGTTGTATCGACTGTAAGGTAGTGCCAGGTGAGAGTGTAACCACTCAACATAGACTTTTAGTTCTAGATTTTCGATTTAGAAGAGAACCTATGAAGATTAGACGTAAGGTAGAGCCTAAAATTAAATGGTGGCGATTGAAAGAAGGTAACCAAAAGGCTTTTATAGATCGTGTAGTACAAGAAGCGGATTGGCAGTCGGAAGATGATCCAGACAAAACATGGAACAAAATGGTTAGTTGTATCAAGAAGGTAGCTAGAGATCTACTTGGTGAGTCGAGAGGTGGTGCTCCACCATCTAAGAACATATCATGGTGGAATGAAGATGTTAAGGCTGCTATTAAAATTAAAAGGGATTCTTATAAAGATTTGAAGAAAAGTAGAGATGTGGAGAGATTTGAGAAGTACAAAATGGCTAAAAAGGAAGTTAAGAAAGCTGTTCGGGAAGCTAAATCTAAGGTCTACAAAGAGGTGTACGAGAAATTAGACACTAAAGAGGCTGCAAATGATATATACCGGATTGCTCGAATGCGGGAAAGGAAGACTAGAGACTTATGTGCGGTGAAGTGTATCAAAAATGAAAATCAGAAGGTTTTAGTTCGAGATGAGGATATCAAGGAAAGATAGAGAGATTATTTTGACAAATTGTTCAATGAGAGCTTTACTAAGAATTTGGATGGACTTGTCATTCAATCTCAAGATATAAACCGTGATTTCATGCGTAAAATAAGACTTCCTGAGGTTAAAGAAGCTTTGAACAGAATGGGTTTAAGAAAAGCGGTTGGTCCTGACGGGATTCCTATGAGATTTGGAGATGCTTAGGAGAAATAGGCGTTAAATGGCTGACAGATCTGTTTAATAAGATTTGGCAGCCAAAAAAGATGCCAAATGAATGGAGGAAAAGTATCCTTGTACCTATCTACAAGAACAAGGGTGACATTCAAAGTTGCTCAAACTACTGTGGAATAAAACTGATGTGTCACACCATGAAACTTTGGGAGAGAGTGATTGAACACAGGCTAAGGAAGGATATTAAGATAACAGAGAACCAATTTGGGTTCATGCCTGGATGATCGACGACAGAGGCGATTCATTTGCTTCGTCAACTTGTCGAGCGCTTTCGAGAGAGGAGAAGAGATTTGCATATGATTTTTATTGATTTAGAAAAAGCGTACGACAAGGTACCTAGAAAGGTATTATGGAGGACAATGATGAAGAAGGGGGTCCCCGTCAAGTATATTGACATAATCAAGGATATGTACGACGGAGTAGTGGCAAATGTCAGAACTTGCGGCGGCTTAACGAGTGATTTTCCGATTACTATTGGTTTACATCAAGGATCTGCATTAAGTCCATTCCTGTTTACCATCGTGATGGATGAGTTTACTAGAACTATCCAAGATGAGGTACCTTGGTGTATGCTATTCGCTGATGATATTGTTCTAGTAAATGAGACGAAAGCAGGGGTTAATGCCAAATTGGAATTATGGAGGCAAACATTGGAATCTCGGGGATTCAGATTGAGCAGGTCCAAGACAGCATATATGTACTGCAAATTTAGTAGCCAGAGAAGTCAAAACCATATTGGTATAATATTGGAAGGGCAAGAGATATCACCGAGCGACCAGTTTAGATATCTAGGTTCCATCATCCAAAAGAATGGGGAGATCGATAGTGATGTTAATCAAAGGATCCAAGCTGGTTGGTTGAAATGGAGGAGTGCAACAGGGATTTTGTGTGATCGTAACTTTCCGTTAAAATTGAAAGGGAAGTTTTATCGGAGCGCTATTCGGCCTGCCTTATTATATGGTACAGAATGCTGGGCTCCTAAGAAGCATCATACACAGAAGATGCACGTAGCGGAGATGCGCATGCTTCGTTGGATGTGCGGTAACACTAGAAAAGATAAGGTGCGAAATGAGGATGTTCATGCAAAAGTTGGTGTAGCACCTGTGGAGGAGAAGATGCGGGAAAACCGGCTAAGATGGTTTGGTCATGTGCGACGCAGACCTATGGAAGCACCGGTTCGACGAATAGATACTCTCGATATGGGCAATGGCAAAAGGGCAAAAAGGAGACCGAAGAAAACATGGATGGAGGTGATACGAAACGATATGGTTGCCAAAGGACTCAATGAAAGTATATTGTTTGATAGAAGTGAGTGGAGACAGAGGATTCATGTGCTGGACCCGGCAAGATTCTCATGTTGGTTCATGTAGCCTACCCCATATGCTTGGGATAAAAGGCTCAGTTGTTGTTGTAAAAGCTTTATGCTTAATTTGGTGAGGTCACGTGCTACACGTGATGGGCTCCTAAGCCTTCTGAATCGATAGAATCAAATTCTAATTAAAAGGGATCAAAAGCCTTCTTGGGAAAATATTTCCTTGAATCTTTCTAAACAAGAAAGATTACGCTCTATAAAACAGAGCGTCGTTGGATTAAAGATCCAATAGTGATTAAAAAATCACCAATCTACAGAAAAATTCTGTGCAAGGAAATATCTTCCTAAACTTGTTAAGAACAACAAAAGAAATATCTTCTGTAAAACAGAAGTCCTTGGATTAAAAATCTAACGGTGAGAAAAATTTACCGAGTGATCTAAAAGATCATGTTGGTTGATTATAAAGTCCTAAGAGATAGAAGAAAGAAGAAGTGAGAAAAGAGAAAAAAAATTCCCCTCGTAAGCAAAAGAAAAGAGAATTTAATTCTCCAGAGAGAAAAAGATCTCCTCAAAGATAAAAAGAAACCCTAGGTAAGTGAAAGAACAAAACACAGAACCTTTTACCTCTTCTTCACCTTCACAAAAGTTCAACTCTTCTAAAAAAACTTAGTTCTTCCTCTGGTTGAAGATCTGCAGAAGCAGATCTCCCTATAAGTTGAGAATTTAATTCTCATCGGGAAGATTTGTTATACAGATTCAAAACCTAGGGGGAATTAAGTTCAAAGAATTTAATTCTTACAACAGAGCATATAGGAATTTAATTCCTCTAAATAAAACTAGGGTTTAACCCTATAAAAGAATTTAATTCTTCTTAAACAAGGGGCTTGAAAATCTCAAAACTCAAGATCTCCATGCATGTAAAAAAAGAGAGATTAGCACCCAACATGATAGATCACGTGCGCCTACGTGAGCACCTTTGTTGAACAAAAGAGAACAATTGAGATCAGGTCATGTGACTCCACATGACCCCTGAACAAGCCTTTCAAGAAAGGAGAATAAACTCAAAACAGCTTCTATTTTCAGGGGCGTCTCACGTGATATCACGTGACCCCTTAGCACCTTCAAAACACAAGCAGTTTCATTTTTTTTTTTGGGCGCCTCACGTGACATCACGTGACCCCTTAACAATGCTTAGCACTTTCAAAAGAAAGGGAGAATAAATCAAATGCAGTTTTCATCCTTTGGGGATGCCTCACGTGACCCCACGTGACTCCTTAACAGTGCTCAGCACTCAGAAAAGAAAAAGGGAATAAATCTAAAAGAGCTGTGACAACTTTGAGCGCCTCTCGTGACCCCACGTGAGCACTTCAACTTTTTAGTGTTCAACACTACTTTGAGCGCCTCATGTGGGAACACGCGAGCGCTAAACATACTCTATTGTTAAACACTATAAGAGGCTAATCTTAGCCCAAATCAGCTAAGTCTGCTAAAGCCAAAATCCCTTTTAACTGAGCCCACAATATACTCTGGTCTTCCAGGATTAATCATCTAATATGGCATTCAAAATAATATCCATCCCATTCCCTTTCAATCTGACATTTGGTTCAAGGGTACATCTCTTCACACCTCTGATACATGTCGTTGTAATTTTTCAACGTCTTCAGAGAGGTGGTGGGTCCCGATGACCGAAAACTATCTGGTGCATTTCCAAACCCATGGTTGCATCCAAACTACGGACCGTAATGTCCTTAAACTAACTACGGACCATAATGTCCTTAAACTAACTTTGGACCGTAACGTCCTTAAACTAACCTTCATGGACTATGATGTCCTTAAACTAAAAACCCCACAGACAATGATGTCTTTAAACTTCCGGACTATGACGTCCTTAAACCTATGGACCACAACGTCCTTAAACTACAACAGACCGAAACGTTCTTAAACTAACAACGGACCGTAATGTTCTTAAACTAAAACAATAGAGCCCAAATGCTCTTTTGTTGGGTCTGAATGATCCCAAAACCCTGTTGAGTAGATCTTAGTTTAAAATTAGACTAACGTATCCTCAACAAATATTTAGGTTGATCTTAATCTCAAATGAGATTAACGATTCTTAAATGAACCTAAACCTAAATCTAATGATATATGGATTTGGGCTAATCCACACCTTACAGGCGACAACATAAATTAGTCTCAGTATAGAATCCATGGGCAACCAAAAATAAAACAAACAAACACGACATGAAGTGACCATCTGGAGAAGGAGAAAGTGGTTACCGCGATGCGGTAGTGTAATTAACTGCAAGGGCTTGCGCATGCAGGAAAGAGCGTCCCCACAATCAAAAACCCCTCGCAAACGAGGGGAATCTGACGAAATCTGCTACAACGGCCACATCTGTCTAAACCTTCGATACACGGCGCCATAAATCAACTTGGCATTTTCAGAGAGGTAGATAGATAAAACCAAATAGTATCTGCCCCCAAATTCAGGTAAGATGACCTACGCGGTTTCGTCGCTGTTTTCGGCGGCGAACAAACATAATAATATAAATAGCATCCCAACGGGAGCTGGCTTTCATGCCCAAACGGCGGAACAACCAAGCAACAATATACGACGTACAATGGCGAAGAAAAGAAAAGCGAAATAAAACAACAATATAAACAGGTCGACTCCAATGAGTACGACTCCCACAACACACAACTCTAAGTCTTGGTTCTAAGTCCACAATATATCATTTCTAAGTTGATGGAGTTTTTACTAGATACAAGAATATTTGAATAACCAAGTGTGAGTACGATACAATAGTAACCCACCTGCCAAAAGCAATCACCGAAAGGAATGTGTGCCGCAAGCCGCTGATAATCCAAGTGGTAACACCTACAAGAAACTGTGGCACAACGGGGGTGAGTTGCCAACTCAGTGAATAAAAGTACATCACAAGGTAAAAATCGAAATGTACAACGATACCTAGGTCATAAATATAGTACTATCATATTCTGTACTAATATAATATATGATATGAAAATGACATGTATCTAGGTGTACGCCCATAAGTAGCCAAAAATATATATGTAAACCTCTTCTTAAAAATAGCCGCTGAATACATATGTCTCGGCATAAAAGCAAACGTGATAGTATGAAATATAATAGATATCTTATTTAAGATATACGTCCTACTGTTTTAATGAATAGTGTTAAGAGATTTACAATTTAAAAGATTTCAATGTCATATCAGACATGTCAAAATAATGAGGCTATAGCTCGATTTTTGAATTCCTTTTGTATGCAACTACTCATAAAAGGTATGCAGGTACTATCTCCCGGATCAGTCCTGGTCGGCTACAATAACTATAAAATAACCGTGTACCTCATGATAGCAACATATCAATATATATGGATGTCCAGCATCGACATCTGAAATCAGAAATCCCTCATATCCATCACCGACACGCAAATCCTCAAATCTCTCGCGTCCATCACGGACACGCAAATACAGATATCGTCGATACCATCTCAACAGATGATCGCCACCTGATATCCCTGGCCCCGGTCAGTATCCCCTGGATATCCGCCGTGCCCAATCGAACCCCAGTCAGTATCCCCTGGATATCTGCTGTGCTCATTTCTATCTCCGGTATCGAGTATTCTCGCTAGGCTCCCTGCCTCTAATGCGGCTATCCTGCCCCTCGGTCTCGACCGGGTCCACCATGTATCTGACTGTATAGCCCCCCCCCCCCACTCAGTCTGGATAACGTAGTAATCCGTAACCGTATAGCCCCCCCCACTCGGTTCGGAGTAAAACAAAACATAAAAATGACTCATGGTGGACATCAACTCATCGCATCCAAAGATAACAAGTAAAGAATAAGAATAATCTCACAGATCTTTCTGATAATATATAATATATATACATATATAACAGCGTCCCATACCACCGATATATATCATCAAAATAAAATATCCTGAAAACTCAAAAGAATCAAATACGAATATCCATATTACTGATGTTCACAATAATTCAACAGATAATAATGGTACTGTACGTAAATATAGGCATGCAGGCAACAAACATATCAGTTCTACTGTGTCATGGCAATACTAATGATGTGTAGTGTAGCATACGCGTCTGTGCCCGTGCAGCATGGCAATCATTAGTATTTGAGCGAGTGTTCTATAAGTGTATAGTTCATAATTGTATCGATAGTTACTTATGCATTAGATAGTGTAACGGTTCTACAGTGACATGGCAGTACCAATGAGGTATAGTGTAACATATGCGTATGTGCTCGTGCAACATAATACTCATTGGTAGCTGTGCAGTGTTCTATCAGAGTGTTCGTATCACGGAAACGTATAACATCTATAACTATAACGCGAACATGTAAAGTAATCTAAGCGTAACTGTTATATGTAATTACTTGCTATGAGTTATACCATTATCTTTGAAAATAGAACGAAACGTCAGTTTTGAAATAAGGAAGCTGTCTTAGGTAAAAAAACAGATATTCGTATTGGAAATTGGCAACGCATCCTTGTCTTTTATCATTAAAAGGGGAAACAAATCGTTAGTTTTTAAAAGAGTATAGCCCACTCAAGTATTACATGCTAAAATGAAATAAAACGTGACTCTACGAATCTAAAGGAAACTTGGCCATTATTCGGCATACAAATCCCATTATCACAAGTACGGTATGATTTCTCATACCAATCCACCAAACCATCAATAACACTTTATAAACATGAATATACACTAAATGCAACATGATTTCAATATCATTAACTTGAATAAATACTACTAACTAACTAGATCTCATAACTATCCTATTATAAAGTTGCGGGGGTCCGTTGTTGCCATGTTTGAGGCAAATTTTTAGGTTAAGGACATTTCAATCTGGTGTTGCCATGTTTGAGGCAACGTGGCTTCTTTGTATACTACTCTCAGAGTTTTTGACTCAGGAAAATAGCGAGCGGACACGAGCGTCGTCATCTATCATTGACCTAGGTCATGACTCGTTAGGCATAGTATTTTTTGAGGAATCGGTCGTTTATTGGCCGGAAGGGTCTTTCAACATGCATATCCATGAGCAGATAGGCTCCACCTTGGTAGACTTTGTCTATGATGTACAGGCCTTCATAGTTTGGATCGAATTTCCCCCATTTTGCACAATTGGGGATCATTGGTCTTTTGACGACAAGCATGAGCTCATAAGATATTCCTTTTCCTTTATATATGATCAATCTAAGTTTACCACAATACTTGTAACCTTAAATATCAATATTTAGAATCAAGTTTAACCAAGAAACTTTTGAAAACTATGTATTTATCATGAAAATACCACAATATTCAAAACACATGCTCATGAAAACCTTAAGTAATACAAATCACCCTGGAGGTTTTATTTTTTATCTATATTGAATTATTTTTCATAAAACCCCCTCAAGATATACGAAACAATATTTAAGGACTTTAGTAAATATGAGTTTAAGCGGGATCAATTCTCTTGAGCTCCACAGAGCCGTAGAAAGTGAGTGCTTACCTATTCAGGTTAAAAAAAACTTAACAGGAGTTATCAATTGTAATTGTCTTGGAAAAAGACATAAATCCTGCCTTCCATATGCAGCAGTTGTCGATGACTCCCGAATCTAAGAATTCAAGAGTTAAATAAGTTTACAAGTGTCTGACTCAGTCTGAGTCCAACCTCAAATCTGTATCCAAAATCAAACACGAATACTTGATCATCAACATGAATACTCGAATTCAAATATCAAATTCAAACATGTATACTTGACTTGACTTGACCGAACCATGGTTATAACTTAACATGACTACTTGAATACATGATTACATCCTGAATATGAACCCGAACATTTTGTATCCATGGTTTCGGCCAAGATTTGTAATCATAATATATACAATATATTACGCAGGGATAAAGGGGTAGATTGGTACGGAACGTATATCGTGGCAGAAGAGGTCACTTGAAAGACACCTAAATGAATTCTCGTGTCGTTGTCTCGTGGGTTATGATGGGGTCTTGTACTACATGTTACCATAATCCACGGGATAAGATGGACTCCTCTCGTATACATTAATACCTTCCTTATCAAACTACAAAGAACCACGTTAAAATAACTATGAGATACCAGTAATCAGTCATATACAAGTTTACATGTTCATTTCATTTTATATGTTATCTTCTCTTTCTTCTTTTGGGACTTACCGAGCGTTAGTTCACTGACGACATTCCTTTTTGTTTCTTTCTTTAGAATATTCGTCAGAAGTACCAGACTCTGAAGAGATAGAGCTGAGCCAGAAGGACTTGGACCAGCTTACCGCTCAACCCGACTACTAGTTCCTCTGCACTTAATTTCAGTATGCCATTGTTTAGGTATTTCCTTTTGATTATTGTATGTTTTATTTCAAACAGTTGTATGTAAAGTTGAATATAAATAAAAGTTGCTGTTTCATTTTATTCTCTTATCATTCTTGTTCATTTTTATCTATTGCTTAATTCGCTTAACGTATTTATTTCATAGTAAATACGTTGTGGCCTGCCACGTCACCATTTCCGTCTACTGGGAAGAGGGGTGTGACACTCTCGCCGCTAACCCGTGGCCAATGCGGAATTCAAAAACGAAAATTTTCGTGGCACTAGAAACCTAAAACCAAGAATCAAGTCCAAACACCTAAACTAGCAAATACAAAAGGATAGAAATTACAACCTTTGTAGCGTCTTCATTTTTTCCAATTGGGTTAGACTCTAGCATGCTCTCAAGAGCTCCGAATTGCACTTGCAAGCCGATCTTTCTTCGCCGAAAATGATCCATCCGAGAGAACCAAGTTTAAATTTCAACTTTATCGATGAAGTAACTAAAGATCCTAGGTTGCTTATCTAGAATGCTTAGTGATGTGTGTGAGTGTTTTAGAATTTTTCTTTCTCTTTATCTTCATGATTCTCAACTCATGAGAGGGTTGAAGATGAAGAAGAAGGAGCCATGGAAGAAAGAGAAGCAAAATGGTAGAATGAATAAAATCCTTAACAAATTCAAGCATGCTTCATATCTTTTATAAAAAGAATTTTACCATTTTAAAATTACAACCATGCTTGAATAGTATTCGCAAATGAATTAATAATTCATTTGCCCATACCCTCCACTATTTCTCTTTTCCATCTCGTTTCATAATTTCTTTATAAAGAAAATCTTAGAAATGAGGTGTCCTTCTTCTATAAGTATTCTTATATGAATACAAGAATACGTCCCCGCAAATACATGCCCATATTCGTATCAAAATACGAATATCCAAGAGATAGAAAATTACAATGAACATAATACTAGAATATACACATCGAAATATATATATGTAAATTATTAAATCAAAAGTTGATTTAATAATTCGGCTTAATTCTAAGCCAGCTAGTATTATCATCCACCCGATTGAAGTCCGTATGGTTAGCATACATGCCTAATCAGAACCCTGCACATATCAATATACGGTCACTACATCATTTTGCCTGAAACGGGAAAACTCTCTGTGTGGGACTCTAAAGATTCGTCAATACGCTGGCAGTGGGTTTAACCAAAAGCACGTCAGCGGCACTAGCTGTACGTAACTGCTACCAAGGTATTGAGCGAAAGGAAGGCCGACGAACAAACTCATCTGTACCCCTACTGAGCATGTCTGTGACAATCTCTATGCAGTCCGGTCTCTTCGTCTGAGATAATCGCATACCGGGTCTAGGGGGTGGATAATGTCAGACCCCTACTAACCCGATAAGTCGTGTTGGTCTGAAGCTCATCGCCCACTGAGAAACTACTGATATCACATCAGTTAATCTCATTCACCTTGGCCAAGAATTTCTAGTGATGGCTGATCCAACACAGCATGACATCGACTACTAATACCGGGAGAGATGAATCTCTGACGATTGTTCACTGCCTCCATGTGGTTCGGGACTGCACCCAACTAAAATCTATTTGCACGATTCCTTTGACCCATGGTAGGATAGTAATCTAAGTACAATAGGAACTTACACGAGACAAATAAAAATCTTAGGTCAAATGACTAACATGTACTCATGCCATAAGAGAACATCTATCTGACGATAGGTATAATATCATCTAAAAGTTCTCGGTGAGTCCATCCGGTGTACTCACCTCCAGTGAGCACCTGTATATTATATTAGGTGACTCAACACCAATGGCTTGTGAGACCGGCCACCGTCCCTCGTCGGGGTCTCGAAAAGTATACACTAGTCTATTCCGGAGTATCCATGCCTGGTCTCGATACTCCCTCGACTAGGGATATTTAAGGATTGTTCTTATGGACCTCCCAGCTACTACGTATATGATCGCCATCATAATGTTGGTGGCCAAGCAATAATCCTACGGGTTTTATCAAAACATATACACATAATAATAAAGACAAACCAGACAGCATATTATCATCTTGAGTAAGACTGTTCTACCTGTATAGGTCCACGTCCAATTATCATAATTGCCTACCTGCAACTACAATATTGCCTTGAAGGCACTATATCCAACAATCTCCCACTTGCACTTAAGGCCAATTATTGCGGTATCGCATACTCACAGCTCGTGTGCTACCGAATACCCTGCTTCTCTACTAGTCAGTTTCTCAAAACCCATTTTGAGAAACTTACGTGTTCGAGAAATAGTCTCAGTGAGTGGATCCGCTACAATATTTATATCTTTATCTCTTTATATCTCAACTTCACAGACAATGGTGAGACCTCGTCTAAATAAAATAGGAACGACTATCTCCCGAAATGAGTGATATCTGTCTTATAACTTGTTTGGATATCTAATGGGACCTTGTTCATAACTTGAACACCGAATCCAACAAGCTTCTTGGGCTGTATCCATTGCTGATGTAATCAACACCCAGCGCCATGACCACCTCAGTATTTTGCTTGGAAATCTATCCAACATGCTGCACCTCAGAAGAGAGAAAACTATTATGAAAGCCACTCTGTTATCCAGGTCACCTTGGAAGCCTAAACCGGTAACCGCCTTCTGCAGGAGGCTGCCATTACCATACATTAAGAACAACCTCTTATGTTCTTTACTACTTCCTTTTGTTTCTCTAGGAGTGGATTAATATCCACTTACTACAGCAAGTGCAAAAAGCAACATCTGGTTTGGTACATGACATCGCATGATTGACTCAATTGCCTAAGCAAGTGATATATCATTCATACAAGTCCCTTTTCTCATCAGTCTAGAAGACACCACTTTTGGAGAAAGGGGACTCCATCACCTGCAGGTGGACTACCATGCCAGGAGTCGTCCATTATAAACTACTTTAGAATGGTATCTAAGTTCCCCGATTGGGATACTTTCTAAATCTAGATCTAAAATCATATATCTTGTTACCAGAATTTGTGATATATTGTCCATATCTTATGTGGAGAAACACATTGTGACAACCAAAGTTTGACCGATCATAGTATAGGAATATCACTTCCTATCAAGAGCATGTCATCCAAATATCAGGATATCATTCTCTACTGCCTTCTTATCAGGTCCATATGTTATTCTGATGAAGTCAAAATCTTTGACATTTAAATCAAACTAGACGACCAATTCCGCTCTCCTTACTTTAGTCTATAAATAGACATAAGCAACTTGCTCACTACACTTTTGCAGCTCCTACTGACTACAACAACTCTCTGGCGGATTCATATGCACGTGCACTTCTAAATTCAATTTAGAATGACGTTATAGTCATCCACCTGCCAGATCTCATAGTCAAGAACAGTAGTAGTGACAAGCTTGAGTTATCAAAACCTCCCTGTCACCGTCTTTGAGGAAATCGAAGTACCTCTCGGGTGGCTGATGTTATCCACTAAATCTGCAGAGTAGCTAATGGATTGTCGAATTAAATTGAATATCTAGGTTCTACTAAATTTTCAGTAACCGTTTGTGGTTCTGGAATCACTTCCAGTTCAACCATACTCCCACTTGTTTCTTTTGCAAAAATATTTCTTTTATAAAAAGGTGGCGAGTCAAGAACAAATCAACCTTTGATATTGAAATGGTTGAAGTTAAACCCTTGCTAAAAGTCTGGAATAACCCACAAACTACCATTACAGAAATGTGCCTTTAGTTTGTCCGGATTCAGCTTTTGAACAGAAACTGGATAACTTCATATCTTAATATCCTCAAGATATGCAACCATTTTATATCCATATAGAAAAAAGCACCAATTTAGATGGAACCATATTCAATTGTTATGCAACAGTGTACAGTGCATATCCCATATGGGAAAAAGGCCATGCAGCATTACTCATCAAGGAGCCCACCCACAAATGAGTAACTTGAAGAGAATCATGTTTTCAATATTACTATGATGGAATACCTAGCATAAGTTTCTATATTTTTTATCAAATCGAAGAATCCTGATACTCTCAACATATGGTTCTCTACTTCATTCTTATACCTATAAAATTCTCAAAATCTTTGGACCTTACATTAGAACGAATGCGTGTCTAAAACCAGAGAAATTATAGGTAAACCTGAATGGAGTAAGATTACCGACCCCTTGTCCAAAAGACACCAGACAAAACACAATTCTTTGTACAAGTCCTCTGAGTTTAATAACTCAAACCTTGTGCGTCGTAGGTTGAAAACTATATAATGGTTAAGAAGAATTACACAGTTATTGAATGCATCTTACCTAATCATCAACTGATAAAGGTAAATGTCATAAATATAATTTCAAAAAGTTATATCTCACTTTATAAAATAAATGTACAGATATATCAGTTTGAAATTGGTGCAGAATAACGGATATTCAAAACAAAATATTTGCCATTAGGTAAAACCCAGGTGATTTTCTCAAATATCACCAATTATAAAGAATTCTAATATTGAGGATCTGATCATCTCATTCCTAATATTCTACTCACACTCGGCATCTATAACGTCATAAAGATGTGAGAATTAAGTCTGAAAAATACATACCCTGGATTCAGAATCTAATTGGGAAAGCAGTTTTTAATTAATACCGCACAGGAAAACTGAAACATGAAAATGTTTCGAGGGGATGGCCGGGTATTCTTAGTAATGCCTCTTCCACTATCCAGATTCCTGACAGTAGTCGTAAATTTCCTTACCCTCACTCCAATCCCTCTATATGTCTACTTCTTATTGTTCGCACATGTTCAAATGCGCACCTACATATATGCGCACCTGATGAACCAAATTCAATTGACATGCACACTTATACACATGCGCACCTAATAAAATAGGTTCAAATGATTTGCGCACCCGTATACATACGCACATATGTAAGTGCGCACGCATGACATGAGCGCACATACAACAAGTGCGCATATGATAGGTGTGCACATGCACGTGCAACGTACGGGCGCAATGCGCACTTAATCAAACAACAAACGTAAATACATGCGCATTCCTTGAAAACACACGTTTATTGAAGAAAGAAGTAAATAAGCAATCAAATCTTTAATTAATAGTAAAATATTCTGTTGATTAAATATCTTAACCAAAACATCTATGGATCAAAGATCCAATGGTGCGCCTGTCACCTTTAATTGATATAAATCTATTAAATATTTTTTAAATCAATCTAAAATCAGATTGAGAAAAAAAAACCAAAACAAATTCAACAGACCATAATTTTTTCTCTCTTATAAATAGGAGTCTCATATGAAGAAATCAGGGACGGAAAACCCTCATATAAGCTGAAAAAATCTCAAGACTTCTTCTTGATCGGCAAAAAACTACACAAGGTTGAAGAAATAAAGAGAAAAAACTTCTCTTTCTTTAAAAGCTTTGGCTTTTTATACAGAAGCTTTTGCTTCTTCTCGAATCAATTAATTCGATATTAAAAGATCAAATGATCGTAGGGTTCGTCTCTCATTCATAAAGTTCATACTTTTGCGAGAGATCGATACTAAAATCCAAAGAAAAAATAAAGATGCGCGCTAAAACGAAAACAGATGAAAACCAAGGTTTTTATTTCTCTGCAAATAAGAGAAAAAAAGAAAAAATGAGACGTAAGCCATTGCTTCTTAGCAAAGCTTGTGCCTTCTGATTAAAACAAATGCCCAACCAAATTAGTGCATACCTAATTGCGAAAAACGTTGTCCTTAGAAAAATAATGCCCTAAAGGCATACGCGTCACGTGAAAATCATGTGTGTGCACTTAACAGAAACTGTCTATAAAGGCATGCGCATCACGTGAAAATCACGTGTGTGCAATTAACAGAAACCGCCTATAAAAACATGCGCGTCACGTGAAAATTATGTGTACGCATTTAATAAAAATTTCCTATAAAGGTGTGCATCACGTGGCTCTTACGTGTGCGCACTTCGTGCAACGCACGTGCGCATCCTTTCAAATGAAATAAACGGGCATGTGCGCACCTGTATGCGTGCACACTTGTACCACAAAACATCATTTAATTACTTAAACAAAGTATAAGTAAATGATGGCCCTCATGTTGATCAAAATATCAATAAAACCAAGTGATTTCAGTCTCAAAGATAACTAAAAATCCTTTAAAATATTTCTACGTTGATCTTAGTCTTATATAAAACCAACGTATCCTTAAATGAAATAAAGTGATCGCAAATGCTCATATATTTAAGTTGATCTTAATCTCAAAACCAGATTAACTGTTCTTAAATAAAATAAAATATGTTTTGAACTGACGGAACATATAACCTAGGTACAAACCCTAAATCTAAAATATACAGATATGGACTAATCCGCGCACTATGGGCGACGACATAAAATAGTCTCCGTAAATAATCCACGAGCAACCATAATAAACAAAATACGATATGACTATAAGTGAACTACCGGAATAGGAGAAACTGGTTATCGTAACGCGATAACATAATTAACTGCAGGGGCTTGCGCCTACAGGTAAGAGTGTCCCCACAATCAAAAATCCCTCACAAACGTGAGAGGGAATCTGATAAAATCTGCTATATCGGTCGCATCTATCCAAATCTCCGATATACGGTGCCATAAATCAACTTGGTATTTTCAGAGAGGTGGATGGATATGTTCAAAATAGCATCTGCCCCAAATTCAGGCAAAACGATCCAACCTAGTTCGTCTCTATTTTCAGCAGTAAACACATACTTTCTATCCACCACACTTAGGCTAATTAGTTTTCTACTTTCCCTACCTTTCGAAGCCTGTTTAAGGTTTGGAAGAAGACTATCCAATAAGCGTAATTGGTGTACTCTCCTAATACTAGGAGCCCTCACAACCTGAGAGAAGGTAAAGATAAAAGACAACCGAATAATCCTATTCAATTTCTCTAGAACCCGTGGCCATTCTCGAACCAAAACAAGTTTCTTCGAGTTCGTATGTAACTATACAAGATGGCATTTCCAATTAATATGGATCTCCGTAGTAATATGAAGTGTTCTGGAGATGGGCAAAGGAAGTAGGAGTGGTAGGAATATATGCGAATTTGTCGTAAATCATGACAATCCAAAAACTAAAGTGTGTAAGAAGGTTTGGTAAACTTGGTTCATGAGTTTTAATTTAAGGTAAGTCATGGTCGTTAACCAGAGAGAGAGAAAAGAAATACGCAGCGTGTGCTCTATCAAGATTAGATTGGTTAATCAATTTATCTAATCAGGATGGCTCCCACTATTTTCTCAAATTCTCCTTCAAACTCTAAAAAGAGAATTAGTCAAGATAACCCAAGGAGTAATACTTACTCATCAGTTGGAATCGGGACCCACTTATCATTGTATGATAATCTTAACGGAAGCCGACCAAAATTACCATACTTCAGAAGGTATGCGTAAACTTGGCAAGTTTTCCTTATATTTGAAACTCCCGATATGGTTTTTACCCCTAACACTTATGACCTTGACGTAAGCCAACATATCATAAGTCGTTGGTCAAGTTCAACCCGTCATTGTCCTGAATTAATTTAAACTCACCCGTACAAGTCCTTGACATAGGCCAAAATAATTGTACGACTGTCCTAAATAATCGTATCTCTATGCAGCAAACAAGCATCACTCAGCTACCATATGTTCCCTTATATAAAAAAAAAGAAGAAGAAAGAAAAGGGGGAAATTCCTCACTGTTCAAGTCTCACATGTTAAACACGTGAGCGCCTATATGCAAAGCATATGGGCGCTGCATAAGCCTCACGTGTTAAACACGTGAGCGCCTATATGCAAAGCATATAGGCGCTGCAATTAAAACCAATAGGCTAAAAGAACCGCACATGTTAAACACGTGAGCGCCTATATGTAAAGCATATAGGTGCTGCATTTAAATAATTGGCAAGCCAAACAGGCCTCACGTGTTAAACACGTGAGTTTTCTTGCTGCATTCTAATGCAAGATAGAATTAAATTCTATATGGGAAATATTTTCCTGATCTTTCTAATATGGAAAGATTTTTCTCTAACAGAGAATCTTGGATTTAAAATCCAATTGTGATAAAATATCACCAAATGAACTATCTGATAGAATTAAATTCTATATGGAAATATTTCCTCGATTTTTCTCAAACTAGAAAGATTCTCTCTTTTAAACAGAGGACCCTTGGATCAACGATCCAATGGTGATTATAAAATCACCCACCGACCATATGATAGAATAAAAATTCTATCCTAAGAAAAATATTTCCTAATCTTGTTAAACAAACAAGAAAAACTTCTCTGTTGAACAGAGAATCTTTAGATTAAAAATCTAACGATGAATAAAATTCACCAATTAATCCAAAAGATCACTTTGAATTGATCATGATCCTCAATCAGAGATTCTCTTAACAATTTTTTTTTCTTTTCTCCTATAAATAGGAGCAAGGAGATTAAGGAAAAAAAGGAGGAAGAAAGAGTTCAAGAAGAAGAAGAAGAAGAAGAAGAAGAGAGAGAAAGATACACACAGAGACTTCCCATAAGCTCTTGAGAGAAGGGAGAATTTAATTCTCAAACAAAAAAGAGAGAGAAAGATTGCCATCTTGAAACTCTAGGTAAAAAAATCCAGAGACTATACCATCTCTCCTTTATCTATCTAAGGGTTTAACCCTTCATTTAAGAACTCAGTTCTTTCCCTGGTTGAGATTTGCATAAGCAAATCTCCCCACAAGTTGAGAATTTAATTCTCATCCGAGAGATTTTGCTCTGCAGATTCAAAACTTAGGGGAAAAGAATTAAGTTATAAAAAAAAGATGGGAGAAGAAGAACGAGAACATATAGGAATTTAATTCCTCAAAAAATTAGGGTTTAACTCTATATATATAAATAACTTAGTTCTTCTATAAAAAAAATAGCAATGATGATCTAAAATCATAAAAACCAAAATCGTTAGTACTTAGCACTATTTTGAAGCCTCACGTGTTTCCCACGTGGGTACCTCAAACGAAAGAAGAGAACAACTTAAACTGCCTTACGTGTTTCCCATGTGAGTGTTGAAGCACCACAGTATAAAAAAAGAAAGACAGCCAAGTACTTTGCACGAGGACTCTATCCATATGGGCAGCACCCACGTGTTTCACACGTAAGCGCCATAAGAATCAAGTGCTTAGCACTTATATAAAAAGATGGGGGAAATAAAACCTAATGGGCAGCGTCTATATTTGTGGTGCCTCACGTGTTTCACACGTAAGCACCATAAGAATCTAGTGCTTAGCACTAATCTAGTGCCCATGTGAAACGTACGTGAGCATTGCATGTCCCAGTGCTTAGCACTATTGGGTAATTATAAAAACTCAATCCCAGCCCAAATTGGCTAAAGTTTCCTGAGGTTAAACCCCTGTGAATTTAATCAACCGAGCTCATATTGCTCATGGTTTCCCAAACTGACGTTAGTTTCAAAAATAACTAGTGGTCTTCCATTGATGATATCCCAAAGGATATTCATCTTATTGTTAGTTATATGTATGCCCTAGAGGCCATTACTATACATAGGATGTATATTGTAGTGGATGCTTGGACATATATAGGGAGGACTTTCTTGCTCGACATGATAGTATGCTATCTGGTTGCTTTTTACCTTAACGTGTACACTGGTTGTCTCTCTGTTACATGTTGGTAAAGCCCTTAGGATGTGTACTTGACTGCCTGGACTATGATGCGGATCATACTAGTGGGGACATGGTAGTCCATAAGTACATCCTTCAAGGTCCCTAGTCGTGGGTGTATCGAGACGGGGCATCGATATACCAGAGTAGACTAGCGTATACCTTCTCGACCCATACAGATGGGCGATGGATGATCCTATATCCATTGGTGTTTGACATCAGAGATTATATACGGGTGCTCAGTGGAGACTGGGTACACTGGACGGACTCGCCGAGAACTCCCATATGGTATTATACCTTACGTCAGATGGCAGTTCTCTGGTGACACTGGTACAGAGTAGTCTGTTGACCCGAGATCGTCATAGAGTCTTGTGTGATTCCCACTGTGCTTTGATTTCCACCTTACCACGTCCAAGAGGGCGTGCAAAATGGTGGTTTTTGGGTACAGTCCCGAATCACATGGAGGCAATGAGCGATAGGAGGGGATTCATCTCTCCCGGTATAGGGAGTTGATGTTGCGCCGTGTTTGATTGGCTATAACCGGAAATCCCTGGCCAGGGTTGCTGAGATTTACTGGTAAGTGTTACCAGTAGTTTCTCGAACTGTTATAGACCTCATATCGACACGACTTATCGAGCTATTGGGGTCTAACGTTTACCACCCCTAGGTGAGATATGCGACATATCAGACGAACAGACCGGACTGTACGGTAAGTGTTACTGGTTGGATTCACAGGAGTGTGAGCGGGCTTGCTCATTGATCTTCTGATCACTCAATACCCGGGTGGCCGTTACGTTTAGCAGACCGCTTGCGGCTTGTGGGTGTTTGATATGATCATCGCCTACTGCCGGCGTATTGACGAGTCTTTAGAGTCCTACACAGAGATTTCCTGGCTCAAGCGAAACGAAATAGGAGCGCATATGAGATATGTGCGGGACCGAGAATAATGCGTGTATGTGATACCGTATTCTATTCTCGCGATGAATGTATCGATTGGTTGTATGCGATATAACCTAGTTATCGAATCGAGAATTGATTCGATAAGTCGATACATTGGATATTAGTCGGTCATATGCGATATGACCGGATGGTTAAATCAAGTGTTGATTTAATGATTTAATGTATAATTATATATTTGATATATTACTTTGCATTAACTAGTATTTGTTCACTTAAGATTGATTATCTCACTTGAATGTGCACATTGTATATATGATATATGTTTGTGCACTAGTTTGTATCATCTTTGATGATACATGCAAACTTGGGTTTGTGTTTATTTTAAACCATGTTTAGTTAATGGTTAGGGTTTCATTTGCCTTATTTATTTATTTCATTTATTTATTTTTGGCAAGAAACTAAAACAAAATGGTGGTGGCTTTCTCACTTTGACTTGAAGCTTCATGAAGCTTCATGACACCTTTGACAAAGTCTAAGCCATTTGGTTTTATTCTTAACCTAACCATTTTAACTAAACTCTAGTTTATTCTCTACACTTAACCATGGTTGCAAAATGATAACCATCACTTGATTTTATTTTAATTCATTATTCTTTTTCCTTCTTCTTCTTCTTCTTCAAGAGAGAAAAAGAAAACCTTTGCTTGAAAATGATCAAGTGATGATTCCAAGTGAGAAATCAAAATCCAAAGTGAACCCACTTCCTATTTCTTCATCCTCTACCACTTGCCATGTAGTATAGGGTGTTTTCTTCACAAGTTTCATGACTTGGTGAAGTTGGAGCTTGATCTTGAGTTGCCTCGACATAGATCATCTTCGGCATCGAAGTCGACGACCTAGCCCGATCATTTCTTCGACGAAACCATCGCTAGAGTCCGGGATCCGATGTCGCAGCGGAGGGACATCATCATGGAGCTAAGGAAGTGGAGGACCAGATCTACAAAGGTTGTAGCCTCTTTCACTTAGCAGTAAAGCTGTTTACTTGCTTGCTTTTTCGCCTTTACTCTAGTTAACGATCGCATTAGGGTTTCTCGGCACAGGAAATTTTTGAATTTGGCATGGTTGATGCCTTGTGAGACCTCATGAGTGTGCCTAGGAACCCTACAGTGGTATCAGAGCCTAGCTAGAACCTTAGGCGAAGTGTAGACGATGTTAGAAGTCCGATCGAACCGAAACCCTAATGCAAATTCCTTTTCTGTACATTTTTTTAAATCGGGGATTTTGGTGAATTAAAAATATGCAGAAAAATCAGCAGGGAATTGTAAGAAATACTGTGCAGCACGTGCTCATGAATCCACTAAAGCGCCGTGGAAGCGCGGCACGAGCATGGCTCGTGCGGCGGTTCCGCGGCCATATAGTCACATCAGCTTTTAGAAATTGCACAGTAATTCCTATCTTTTAGTTCTGTATTTTCTGGGAATTTTTAATTTCTACTCAAGAGTTGAGTTTTCTGAGTTGTATTGGGGACTCGGTGTTTCGATCGGGAAGTTTAACTTCGTCTGTGTTTTTCCGGATATTTTTAGAACATGTTAAAAAGTTCGACCGGATATAGATACCCAATTTTTCCCCTGCCGGAAAATTTCCAAGTGTTGGATTTTTCCGTGGTTTAAAGACGTTCTAAGTAGTGCAAGTAACGCGATGGACCCTCTAAAAGACAACAAACCTTAACTCGATTATGTGACCGTCTTGAACTGCCCTTTGAACCTTAGGGTTTGGGGCAGTACGGCGTGCCACATGTGAGGCGTTGGCTTGACCCTTCTGCGGCTAGACTGTTGGTACTGAGGCATGAAGTGAATGTTTTTAAACTTATATCATGTGTTGATCTGTTTCGGGAAAACTTAGGTGTTTGATTGTTCGATCCGAAAGTTTAACATTTTCTATTTATCTGGAATGTGATACAATACTTGGAATCCACAAGTAGTTATGAGATAACTGATATGAATGTTATGAACATAGCACTTTAGTCTCAAATGATCGGTTGCCACGGAATTTTGATGCGATCAAAAATCCGTCGCAATCACGTAGCGTACGCGGATACTCGCCGGATAAACTTAATAGACAGCTACACCCCTTAGCCCCGACCAAGTGACCGTAGGAGAACCCCGTCGCCGAAAGCATCCATTCGGGTGCTCGCGGTAGCGGTGTTCTGCCTTGGTCCACTTCGTCGACGGTATCGGGGGTGCGGCCGTCTCCTAAAGTTTGCGACGAGCATTCGATCAGGATGTCGGGAATCTTGTTGAATTGCCCGACTTGATATTGAAAAGAGTTTTCGATAATGAGACTAAAATGCGGGGTTTATAATTGTTAGGCATGCGATGTCTAAGTAATTCATATGATTAGGCATGCGATGTCTAAAGAAGTTGCGGATTCCAACTGTTGTAGTTTTACACTTTCTTTTCTGTGACCGTAAGTGTAATATGTGATATCGCCGGTTTCGTTGCTATATGTCAACGACAATTGGGATGCGTATATTTACTTACGTTGATGACATGTGATGTTATGTGTTGCTGGATATGTTATATTGGATCGTCGTGTTTGAATAGCCGGGGGGTTTTTATGTGAGATGAGTGTTTTTCATTTTCATTCATGTAAAAACTTGTATGTAATATTCTTTTATTGGGGCACTTCCAGGTTGCGGAAGATGTCACCCATTGTATATTATTTACTTTTCCGCACTAGGATAGACCCAAGGAGGAGAGCACGAGTAACCGGGTTCTGGAGTCCAGTGGGAGACCAACTCGAGGAGTCGAGTCCGGGTCTCCTAGCTCTAGAATTGGTAGGGTTGCTTGCCGCTCTCGTAGGGGTCTAGGGGTGTGGGTTTGGCTATTCATCGCGACCGTGGAATCCATGTTTTATACTGGCTCGTATTGAAAACACGGACGTCCTAGTATATCCAATATTTCATATGTTTCTTTTGCTGCGATATCTGTGATGTGATCATGTGATGTTCTGTGATAAATATTGTATATAGTATATATGATATATTATATATGCGTTACTTATGTTTTACACCCGCGCTAGCCCTGCCCCGCTCTGCCATTAGTTACCTAACTTAACGGTGCACGAGGGGACATCGAGGCGAATGCGGATGGCATAAGTGTACGTCGTTTTTATCTGTGATGTTTAGGTGATTTAAATAATGGGACTTCATTAATGTGATTAATGAAAGAAAAGAAACCTAAAAGATGTTGTGGAATCAAATTTTCAAAAACAGGTAGTTACAGTTCTTGCTTTGCATCGCGGTGTTCCTTGTAGAACATCCTGCACCTTATTCGATAAGGAAAGGGCCGAGATCCCTTCACCGGGAGTGACCCCTTTAGCAATAACTGGCAGATGCTACAACCCTCGGTTTGTCTTTTGATTGCTTCTATAGTTTTTTGCTTTGCACATCGGTATATATGATATATCCTGCACCTCATTCGACGAGGAAAGGGCCGACGATCCCTTCACCGGGAGTGACCCCTTTAGCAAAACTAGAAAAGCCTCAAAAGCACTCCATTTTAAAATCATTTGATTCTACAATGATATCAAGTTCATTACGCAATAGGTTTTCAGAAAAACCTGTCGTAGCCCTCCGTCATTTCAGATAAGTCCTACTTAGTATTCGTGCTACGTTTGTTGACCTCCGTCAAGGCGTAGTGTGCAGTAGCTAACTAGTATTTAAATGCTTATGCATATGATGCAGATTGGGTTAGGGTAGTCGTACGGCCTTGTTGACCTCCGTCAAGGGTCGTGCGGGTGGGTTTGATTCAATAAAGAAATGACGGGTTGAACTTGACTAGTAGCCTATGGTTTGTTGACCTCCGTCAAGGTCATAGGGTGCTAGGGGCAAAATTATCGGGAATTTCAAATGTTGAAATTTGCAATGAGATTGCATACCTTCTATGAGATAGTTGGATCCCGATACCCACTGCGAGTAATTGTTACTCCTGGGAGAGTTTTACACATTACAATTAGCCGATCAAGTAGGTGTCTAGAAAGGTGTCAACGGGGTTACGCCTCTGGGAAAACGAGGTTTACATTAATTAGGTTCGTGCGAAAGCACGGGGGACCTCCCTCAAAGTACCGACACTGGCCTGGCTGAAAGATTGGCGAACTTGTAGCGTGTAATTAATCCCGGCTAGTCTTTCCTTTTAGGGTTTGAAGGAAGATTTGATAAAAACAGTGGGAGCCATCCTGATTAGATAAAATAAAAACCAATCTGATCTTGTAAGAGCATACGCTGAGTGTTTTCTTCTCTCTCTCTCCAGGTGGCGACCATATCACGCCTTAATCAAGATAATAAAACGGATGAATTGACCGAACCCGCTTGTTATACTGAGCCGAGGAACGTTGGTCCCGCTCCGACTTATAATTGTTATAAGACCGAGCAGGAAATAGGGGAATACCAGGATTCTCATGCCGCCCAAACGAAGAGAGTGCATGCTGATGCATCATCTTCGGGTGTGTTCATTATACAGAACTGTTTCTCAGTATTCTTTACGTCCTGGATATGAGATACCGGATCAGGATCCCGCATATGTAATTTGTTACATGGGCTACAGATAGGTAAAGAACTGAGAACGGGTGATGAGTTTCATGAGACAGAAAACGGTGCAAGTGTTGCAGCCAAGTCTGTTGGTCACTGTCACCCTGTATGACCAGTACATTGATTCTGAACGAATGTTATTAGATACCGAACCTGATATACAAAATCATATCAGTCTCTTTATTAGTAAAGAAATGATAAAATTTTGTATTGTTGGTTAATGTTTTGAACATTTCCTATATCAAAAGTTGATCGGTTCAGGCACGTTATCTAAAAGCATTGATGTTCTAAATCAAACTACAGTTCTTAGTATACAGAATACACACAAGAGGAAGAGTTCAGAAATGAACGATTCCTTCTTGAGGTATTGTAGACTAGGTCATATCAATGTGACCCGACTAGCTTAAGTTACATTGTAGATGCATATTTAAATCTGTTTGAATTTACATCTTGTGAAACTTGCCAGTCATGTCACAGAGATAAGATGACCATAGCTCTGTTTACTGGAAACAGAAAAAGAGTTAGTAAACTCTTGGGATGATACATGTTGATGTATGTAGGTCCCCTGTCTACATATGCCAAGACCGGTTCTTTGTACTTCATTAAATTCTCTGATGATCTTTCGAGATTCAGACCTGTGTTCCTGTTGAAATACAAGTCCGAACCTTTTGAGATATTCACAGAATATAAGTTAGAAGTAGAGAACCAAAATGGGTATAAGTATTATGTCCTTTGATGTGATCAGGGAGGAGAATACTTGAGCACGGAAATCCTGGACTATTCTAAAGGAGAATGAGATTCTCTCTCAGTGTTACTCCTCTGAATACATCACAGCACAACGGTGTATCGGGGCGGAGCAATCACACCCTATATGATATGGTGTGCTCTATGATGAGTACTACTGAGTTTCCAATTTCCTTTTAGGAGTTATGCGCTTGAGAAACTGCATACCTATTGAATAGGGTTCCAATCAAATCAGTTGCCTACCACTTCATATGTGATATGGAAAGGGAAGAGCCCATACCTTAAATTAGTTAAGATTTGGGGTTGTCCGGCCTATATCTAAAAGCAAAATCCGGACAAGCTCGAGGCAAGATATGTTATGTAGAACTGGAAATGTTCCAGATATACAAACTGCAACTGATGATTTGACAGAACCAAAGGATTCAATAGTCCCCGACGAACCTCAGCCTCTCCGCCGATCTGGTAGGGTTCCTCATCCGCCTGAAAGATACTTCGGTTTCTCAATAACAGTGGAAGCGAGGATTGCATCATGAGATGATGACCCAACTAGTTTCGAACTGGCCATCAGGAGTGGGACTCTATAAGAATGGCTGGATGCTTAGCGATCTGAGATGGAATCCTTATACACCAACAAAGTATGGACTTTGGTTGCTTTATCTGAAGGGTTAAATCCCCATCAGGAGCAAGTATATCTTGAGAAGATTACTTGGTGTAGATGGAAAAGTTAAGACTTTCAAAGCTAGACTTGTTAAAGGTTTTCGTCATCGACCAGGCGTGGATAATGATGAAACCTTTTTCCAGTGGCTATGCTTAAGTCCATCCAGATCCTACTTGCCACGGCTACATACTATGACTACGATATCTGGCGGTTGGGTGCCATGACTACTTTTCTAAAATGATGTTTTAGAAGAGAGCGTCTGTAAGTACACAGCCGGAGGGCTTCGTAGACAGTGGGAGCAGCGGAAACGTGTACAAGATGCTTTATAGGATAAAGCAGGCATCGCGGAGTTGGAACATCTGTTTTTGATGTAGTAGTCAAATAGTTTGACTTCATCAAAATGGTAGATGAACATTGTATATACAAAAAGGTAGTAGGGAGTATGGTGGCGATCCTCGTAGAGCACGTGGATGACATACTCTTGATAGGGAAGGAGTTTCCTATGCTACGCTCGATCAATCTCCGCTTATCACAATGATTCTCCATATAGGATCAAAGTGATACCTCCTAAATCCTGAGTTTTGATCTATGAGATAGAAGTAATTGGATATTAGGATTCTCACTAGTTGTAGTGAGATGGTATCAGTTGATCCTGGGGAGAATCACTGGAAAGGTTCCAGGATGATAAGGACGACTGAATGTCAGTCACAGGCATTGTCTTTACCCTTAGTAAAGGGACGGTATGTTGGAAGAGTTCCAAGCTAGATACCGTAGCTTACTAGACGTTAAAGGCTGGATACATCGCTACTTAAGATGCTACCAAAGAGGCAGTCTGGGTGTATAATGGTTCATGAGATGAACTTAGTTCCTCCCATTGTGTGACAATGGAGTTGTGGCTTATGCCAAGAAACGTCCGTCCCATCAGTGATCCAGACATATTCTAAGGCAGTATCACCTGATCATGGAGATGGCTGATCTCCAAGGTGATCGAGGTTAGGAAAGTAGACTCAGAGGAAAACACGGCGGATCCACTCACAAAGGCCTTTTCCCAGAGAGAGACTTTTATGGGATGGTTGAGTATGAGATACTGCAACCACTGCTACAGATGGCCCTAGTGCAAGTGGGAGATTGTTAGTTATATGTATACCCTAGAGGCCATTACTATAAATAGGATGTATATTGTAGTGGATGCTTGGACATATATAGGGAGGACTTTCTTGCTCGACATGATAGTATGCTATCTGGTTGCTTTTTACCTTAACGTGTACACTGGTTGTCTCTCTGTTACATGTTGGTAAAGCCCTTAGGATGTGTACTTGACTGCCTGGACTATGATGCGGATCATACTAGTGGGGACATGGTAGTCCATAAGTACATCCTTCAAGGTCCCTAGTCGTGGGTGTATCGAGACGGGGCATCGATATACCAGAGTAGACTAGCGTATACCTTCTCGACCCATACAGATGGGCGATGGATGATCCCATATCCATTGGTGTTTGACATCAGAGATTATATACGGGTGCTCAGTGGAGACTGGGTACACTGGACGGACTCCCCGAGAACTCCCAGATGGTATTATACCTTACGTCAGATGGCAGTTCTCTGGTGACACTGGTACAGAGTAGTCTGTTGACCCGAGATCGTCATAGAGTCTTGTGTGATTCCCACTGTGCTTTGATTTCCACCTTACCACATCCAAGAGGGCGTGCAAAACGGTGGTTTTTGGGTACAGTCCCAAATCACATGGAGGCAATGAGCGATAGGAGGGGATTCGTCTCTCCCGGTATAGGGAGTTGATGTTGCGCTGTGTTCGATTGGCTATAACCGGAAATCCCTGGCCAAGGTTGCTGAGATATACTGGTAAGTGTTACCAGTAGTTTCTCGAACTGTTATAGACCTCATATCGACACGACTTATCGAGCTATTGGGGTCTGACGTTTACCACCCCTAGGCGAGATATGCGACATATCAGACGAACAGACCGGACTGTACGGTAAGTGTTACTGGTTGGATTCACAAGAGTATGAGCGGGCTTGCTCGTTGATCTTCTGATCGCTCAATACCCGGATGGCCGTTACGTTTAGCAGACCGCTTGCGGCTTGTGGGTGTTTGATATGATCATCGCCTACTGCCGGCGTATTGACGAGTCTTTAGAGTCCTACACAGAGGTTTCCTGGCTCAAGCGAAACGAAATAGGAGCGCATATGAGATATGTGCGGGACCGAGAATAATTCGTGTATGTGATACCGTATTCTATTCTCGCGATGAATGTATCGATTGGTTGTATGCGATATAACCTAGTTATCGAATCGAGGATTGATTCGATAAGTCGATACATTGGATATTAGTCGGTCATATGCGATATGACCGGATGGTTAAATCAAGTGTTGATTTAATGATTTAATGTATAATTATATATTTGATATATTACTTTGCATTAACTAGTATTTGTTCACTTAAGATTGATTATCTCACTTGAATGTGCACATTGTTTATATGATATATGTTTGTGCACTAGTTTGTATCATGTTTGATGATACATGCAAACTTGGGTTTGTGTTTATTTTAAGCCATGTTTAGTTAATGGTTAGGGTTTCATTTGCCTTATTTATTTATTTTTGGCAAGAAACTAAAACAAAATGGTGGTGGCTTTCTCACTTTGACTTGAAGCTTCATGAAGCTTCATGACACCTTTGACAAAGTCTAAGCCATTTGGTTTTATTCTTAACCTAACCATTTTAACTAAACTCTAGTTTATTCTCTACACTTAACCATGGTTGCAAAATGATAACCATCACTTGATTTTATTTTAATTCATTATTCTTTTTCCTTCTTCTTCTTCTTCTTCAAGAGAGAAAAAGAAAACCTTTGCTTGAAAATGATCAAGTGATGATTCCAAGTGAGAAATCAAAATCCAAAGTGAACCCACTTCCTATTTCTTCATCCTTTACCACTTGCCATGTAGTATAGGGTGTTTTCTTCACAAGTTTCATGACTTGGTGAAGTTGGAGCTTGATCTTGAGTTGCCTCGACGTAGATCATCTTCGGCATCGAAGTCGACATCCTAGCCCGATCATTTCTTCGACGAAACCATCGCTAGAGTCCGTAATCCGATGTCGCAGCGGAAGGACATCATCATGGAGCTAAGGAAGTGGAGGACCGGATCTACAAAGGTTGTAGCCTCTTTCACTTAGCAGTAAAGCTGTTTACTTGCTTGCTTTTTCGCCTTTACTCTAGTTAACGATCGCATTAGGGTTTCTCGGCACAGGAAATTTTTGAATTTGGCATGGTTGATGCCTTGTGAGACCTCATGAGTGTGCCTAGGAACCCTACACTTATATCTCCTAACATAATTTTAGTCTCAAACATGACTAACATTTCTTAGGTCTACAACAACCCCTCCCCCTTTTCCCCTCAAATATGTGATTTAGTTTAAAAGAACATCTCTCCATACCTCTGATATATGTCATTGTAATTCTTCAACGTTTTCAGAGAGATGGCAGGTCCCGACAACCAACAACACGTTGATGCACTTCCAAATTGACGTGCATGCCTCAAATCGGATCGTACCCCAAATTGGGTGCATTCCATATCATCATTGTTCGCCTCGTCACGTAACAAATACACGTGAGCGCAAGTCGGACTTTGGACCGAAACGTCCTTAAACTAATATTCGCCTTCAAAATGGTGATAATGGACCGAAACGTCCTTAAACTAATATTCGCCTCCAAAATGGCGATAATGGACCGAAATATCCTTAAACTAATATTCGCCTCCAAAATGGCAATAATAGATTGAAACATCCTTAAAATAATATTCATCTCCAAAATGGCGATAGTAGACCAAAATGTCCCTAAACTAAAATTTTGCCCCAAATATGGAAATAATGGACCGCGATGTCCTTAAACTAAAATAATCGAGCCCAAATGCTCATACGTTTTAAGTCGATCTTAATTTCAAACCAGATTAACGATCCTTAAATCAACCCAAACCCAAATCTAAAAATATATGGATTTGGACTAATCCACGCCCTACGGGCGACGACATAAATTAGTCTCCGTATACAATCCACGGGAAACCCAAAATAAAAACAAACATACACACGACACGAAGTGAACCTCTGGAGCAGGAGAAAGTGGTTATCGCGATGCGGTAACGTAATTAACTATAGGGGCTTGCGCCTGCAGGGAAGAGCATCCCTACAATAAAAAAAACCCTCGCAAACGAGGGGGAATCTGATAAAGTCTGCTACAACGGCCGCGTCCGTCCAAACCTCCAATATACGGTGCCATAAATCAACTTAGTATCTTCGGAGAGGTGGACGGATAAATCCAAATAGCATCTGCTCCCAAGACTCAGGCCAGACGATCCATTCCAGTTCGTCTCTGTTTCCGGCGGTAAACAGATTCTGGCATGCCCAGTGGGACCTTTTCCACTTTCCACTCCACACTTCGTGTGTCGTGTTTCGCGAACAAAATCGCGGTTCGTAATGGTTGCCCTTGGATAAAAGGTACTAAGATTTGGTGTCTTGTTCCTGTGCAGAAGAAGAAGAAAAATCGATGGTTTCCAACTGCACAACTTGCAACAACAACTCCCGCTCCGCCCCAACTGGAGGAGTGACTTATGGGCCTAACGCGGCCTCCATCTTTTCAATACCGGTGGGTCAAGCAACTCAAGCCACTACTGGATTGTTCTTCGGGACCATGATCCTACCAACGAGTTTCAGTGCCCCAGCGCCGTAAGACGAAGCTCCCAAGAAGTTGGTCTTCGATTGACTTGCAACCACAACGGCCCCTCTCAACGGGTCGTCCAAATCCGATCCCTCGTTCTTCAACAGGCTGAGCCAAACCTCAGACGTCTCAGTCTTCGATAGGCTGAGCCAGAACCAAAACGGGCTCGTAAAGAGGCTCGTCATATCTGAAGTAGTTGACCCAAAAAGGATATCCCTCCCAATTCCTGTTGCAAATGAAGCCATCAAAAGTGCTTCACCAGTCAAGCGATCGGTTTTCGAGAGGCTGGCCATCTCCAATCAAATCTTACCAAGGACGTTGGTTTTTAACAGGCTGGCAACTGCTGGAGCTTCTCAACAAAACCAGAGGAAAGCTGCAACCGCTTCCAAATCTGAGGCGGTCCCTTCAGCAGGGCACACTCGACGTCTCCTCTTGCGCCGAGTAAAAAAAGACGGGGGCAACTCCCCTTTTGGACTTACCCCACCAGCTCCAATGGTGGAAGTCGATATTGTTGTTCCAACCGGGAATAACTTTGAACCACGGAAGAGGGTGCGAAAGAACTCTCCAACGGCGGTGCTGAAGAGATCGCCCCCGCCTGCAGAAGCTACGGTGCACGCGAAATTGGAGCGCCTCAACGGCTCTCCTCCTAAATTCACAGGGTCTGGCGAAAAGTCCAGGACTCTATGATTGACCAGAACTACTCTCGTTGACCGAAGAAATCGAATGCTCGGCAAGAGAAAAACTATCTCTCCATCATACAGCGAGGGGTGTCTTCCACACGGATTCCTGTTACAACGGCTCCTTCAATTTCGACCTCTCACATAAGGATGAGGCCCGAGAAAATCCCACCTCCAGCGGTAAATTCCAAAAGCGCTGGACCCAAACGCCCCAAGTCTGGGGCATGATTGTACACACGGTTTACATGGCTTCCAGAATAGAGGAAAGCCGTGCTTCCGTGGCTCATCGACCGCAAACTCGGTCGTTAACAAAAGATCAGGAGCAACAGCAAAAGCTCCAGGAAATGCTTATCAAAATGTCAGCACTTACCCAGAGAAAGAAAGCCCGGAATCGGCATCTAAACAGCGTCAAGAGCAGGAGACCAATACAGAGTTCGTGCGGAGGGTTCTTGAAAGGAAGGATAAGGAGGCCGCAGAAGAAGCTGCTAGCATAAAGCAGATAGCGCTTCTGTTCCACGACATGGTTGGAATGATGATCCAGCCAGAACCTCCGGCCGATGATCCACCGATAATCGTCGAGGATGACAGAGGGGAAACATCAAACCCTCTTCCATCTCTATCAACAACTAAGGAGGAAACAACCTCCAAGGCTGCTCTTAATGACTATTTAGCTCAACAAATACGAGATCATCAAGCAAATGAAGCGGCTGGCCAAATCGTCAGAACTGGGCAACTGTACCCAGGATGGTATGATCAGATCAAGTACCCTCCTGGATATACGATCCCCAAATTCCATGTGTACAAAGGGACAAACAATCCACACTAGCATGTAGCGCAATTCAAAGCTTTGTGCGGGAATACTGGAGGCGACGACAAATTGTTGCTTCGCCAGTTCGTTGGCAGCCTGTCAGAGATAGCATTTGAATGGTACTCAGAGCTTCTAAATGACTCCATGAAAACATCACAGAAATGGAACTGTTGTTGATACAGCGGTTCGACAGCCCAAGCGAGCACACCCCGATCATGACATTAATCAATACCAGGGTAAAGCCGGGAGAAACCTGGGTCCAATACGCGATCCGGTGGCGAAACCTATGGTCAAAGTGTGAACAACGCATCTTAGAATCCCCTGCCATGGGCATGTTCATCGGGACCCTAGATCCGCAAACGACTGTGTCCCTGTTCATGACGTTCTTCAAGCCGATTACCTTCCAATCCCTGATCGACAAGCTGGCCCAAATGGACCAAATGGACTACGGGCTTTCCTCCTCAAAAATGGACCCTCGAAATGCCAAGGGTAAAGGGAAAACGGCCTTCGTTGCCAACACTCAACAGCAACCGAGTGACCCGAAACCAGTTGCTCGCCAAAACAACATGTGTCCACACCTATCCCTGGAAGAAAGTCCAGGACGCGCTTACTCATTTTCCCATGACAAGACGAGGAGACTGTTCAAGCTGGCAGTATGCAACAAACTCATCACATTGCCAGACCCACGGTGTCCACCGCAACCCGGTGATGTCAACAACCCTAACTACTGCTCCTATCACAGAATGGTGAGCCACCCAATTGAGGATTTCTACGTCTTCAAGAACTGGGTCGAGGACTAGTATCAACAAGGGAAATTCGTACTGTCTGAGAACTGGAGGGTGAACCCGCCATAGAAGCACACTCCCAAAAAGGTGGATGCACCGGAGGAATCATGCTCGCTCGTGAAAGAAGCTTCATAGGACGTCGTTCTCTCAACTAAAACCAAAAGAATGCTGAAGGATCTCTAGGCATGTCCGGTAGTCAGGTGGAGAAGCCCACTTGAACTAGAAATCATTGAGGGGATGCTAAAACCGCGTCCTGTACCGAAAACCGTCGACAAAGGGCAAAATCCTCAAGTCAAGCCTTCAAAGTCTTTGAGAAAAAAGAAGAAGCCCAAGAAGCCTGTGCAGCCTACCGAGTATAACGACAAGCACACAAACATACAAAAGTACATTGACATGCTGGAGGAGTATAACCAGAAGGCACGGACACCAGTCACCCTCGAAGAGTTTCTCAAGCATGTTCTTGAGAACGAAGAGAGTGACAACGATGAGGAAAATGACTCATCAGAAACTGAAGACTATGAAGAAAGTTGCCACATGGTTTCCCATTCGTCGTTAAATGATGAAGAAGCCCCCTCAGCATCAGAAAACAACACAGAGGAACTAGCGACAGGATCGGCGCCAAAATCCTTGGAACTTTTGGAAGACCCAATCGATAGGATGTTAAACGAAGCCTTTTTAAAAAGCAAAGCTGACCGAGAACGCGAAACAGCCATATACGAAAAGGTTAAGCGTCGGCGTCAGGATAAACAAGCTGCGGCAAGGAGGAGTCATAAAGTACTCCGACCAGACCAAAGCACACATGCGGCAAACAAGAGCAGAATCAAGACAAAGAAGCGTTTCACCAAAGCCCTGTCAGTGGGAATGAAGCTGCCACCTTTTAAAAGAAACGCGCCTGAGGTCATAAGCCTCAACGGAGAGGACTCATATTCTGCCTATATAATCGGAGGGTTACTCATCCCACCGAAGAATGCAGTGCCTTCAAGAAGTGATGGTAAGGATACGTTGCCCATCAACAACACTTCAAGAGAATGAAGCATGAAACTCGTCGACAGCGAAAAAGTGCGACGAATGCGCATTAGAAAATGACTAGAAACTGTCATATGGTTGATACCAGTTCGGAAAAGGTAAAACTCTAAGTTCTCACATTCGGGAGCGATTCTGAGGAAGAAACAATCCTCAGCCCTCTCTTCAAGGATTCCACCTCCGAAAAAGGAGAGAAGGAGAAGAACTGTGAGAATATTCAGCTGCGTAGCCGCACGCTGCCTGAAAAGAACCTCGGACCTATAAACAAAGGTTAGAGCAAAAGAGACAAAGGGAAAGAGAAAATCCTTGAGAAAATTGCCCTCGATGATCGAGTTGTCAAAGAGCTCACAGCCAAGCACCCGTCTAAGAAAAATAAGGTGGATTACAATGTCTTAGCACATCTGAGAAAAATGCTCTCGCAATTGAGCATACTGGATGCTCTCCTCTAGTCCAAAGAGGCACGAGATTCCCTGATCAAGGCATTGCAAGAGCCTGATCAATTCCAAGCTTTCTTAGCCGAAGAAAAGATGAAGGACGAGCTGGCAGAGGTTCACACAGCTAACATCACATTCAGCGATGAGGATATCCTCATCGGAACATGCGAGCACAACCGTCCTCTATACGTCACCAGGTATTGCTACGACATCAAGATAGGCGAAATCCTTATCGACAACGGATCCTCCGTCAACCTTCTCAACGTGAAAGTGCTGAAGAAGATCTGCATGAACGTTCAGCACTTAGCCCGAGACAAAATTACCATCTCCGGGTTCGACTCACAGTCGTCACGGATGCCGGGCTCCATAATACTGACGTTACGCTTCGGATTGCTCGTCACTGACATCAAATTTTACGTCATTGACACTAAGACTTGCTATAACTCTTTGCTCGGCAGGCCCTGGTTATACGAGTACAACGTCATCCCTTCTACATAACATCAGTGTATGAAGTATTTCAAAGAAGGTTTGGAATACACCGTCACGGGGGAGCTAAACCTGTTCTCGGTAAACAAAGTCCGAAAATATAAAGACGCAAAGTACTTCCTACCAGACTTCGAAGATATGGAGAGGTTTCATAAGCCAGAGGATAAACGGAAGCCCGTCGCCACCATACCAATCTTTAGGAGCGACACCGAGGAAGATGAAGAAATAGTCTACTCGGGGCAACCCTAAGGAAACAGGCCCGGACCATCTACTCCTATTTTGGTCTTTGGCAGTGACTCTGAGGATAAGGCCAATGTTGTGTTCTTCGTTCGCCCGTCAGCACAAACCGCTACTGGAGCTGATCAGAGTTTACAAGTCACCATGGTTCTGCCTCGGCATTATAAGGAACTCGATGCGCTCAATACATACAGCGTACAAGAACTACAGACTTTCTATATGCCTCCCATGCTAAGAGGTGAAAAGATGATCCCCTTCTACCAATCGACGGAGACCAAAGTAGAAAAAGAAGTCTGGCATAGTACCGATTTTGCGCTCGACATGTTTCAACCAATCCGTCTCCCAAGGTACTACTCGGGGGGATTGCAAAGGCTGTTAAGATACCAAGGTGTACCACTCGAACAAACTGTTCGACAAGCCCAATTCTACAAAAAGATTTGGGATATTCCTGGGACTCAGCGAAAGATGCCTAATGGGAAGATGGAGAAAACCGGGATCGGATACGTTCGGTCCAGGAAACGAGACCATTTCCACAGTTGTCGCGCTACAAACAGCTCTGGTAAAGAAGGAAACGCTCTTCCAAAAAGTTGTGACGTTGAAACAGAACGAGATCCCGCTCTATGAATGTTGAGCCCATCGTTCGAAGAACAGGTTGACCAGCTAATAAAAGAAGCCTGTCAAAAGTTTCAGGATGACCACAGTCGTGAAATGGCTATTTATGAAAAGGCCGGGATGCAACGCCTCAACTAACAATCTGCAAAGAAAGAAGACCACAATACCCTTCATCCTCAGCCAGATGTACGTTCTCACCTCAAAGGAAAATCCTGAAATAGAGGTAAAAACAAGGCGAAGAAAGCAAACAACGCCCGAAAACAGCAAAACGAATCCAAGAAGCTGTACACTCAAGGAAAATCCAGCTGGAACCCGTCCTCTATGAAGAAGATGAGCCGGGAATACTCTTTCTCTCAAGACAAGACAAGGAAAATATTCAATCTTTTCATGAAGCACCAAATGATGGCACTTCCAGAGTCTCGGCACCCCGAACAAATAAATAAGGTCCATCATCCGGATTATTACTCCTATCACCGAGCAATAGACTATCCCCTTGAAGACCGCTTCACCTTCAAACACTGGGTTGAAAACCAATATCTTTAAAGCAGGTTTGCTTTATCCGACAGCTGAAGGGTAACCCCACCGCAAAAGCATGAGCCAAAGAGGACCTATATCGCAAGGATAAGACCAGCCTAGCATCAAGAATGGAAGCAGACTCGTACCTGCTATGTGATAACACTTTCAGAAGGTGAAGGGCATGAGGCCATAGATGAATTTTTCAAGTGCTTCGCAAATGAAGAGGAGGATGGGGTGATCTCAGAATTTCCTCCGGAACCAAAAGAGCTGGAAGACAGAATATACACCACAGCAGACAACCTAAGGAAAATTGACTTAGGAAGAGAAAACGATCCGAGGCCAACGTTCGTCAGTGAACTGCTGTCTAAAAAATAGGTAGCCACGTTAAAAGGCGTGCTCATACAATATAAAGACTACTTCGCATGGAATTATTCCGAGATGCCGGGATTAGATCAAAAAGTAGCAGTACATAAACTGGCCGTATCGCCGGACATCAAGCCCGTCAAGCAAGCGCCAAGAAGAATGCGGCTCAAACTCGAAATGAGTATCAACGCCGAAATTAAGAAACTAATTGACTCCGGCTTCATCCAAGAAGTTCAATATCCTGACTGGATCGCTAACATCGTTCCGGTGATGAAGAAAAATAGGACGGTGCGCATCTGCGTAGACTTTCGGGACCTCAACAAAGCTTGCCCGAAGGATGATTTCCCAGTACCTGTTACCGAGCTGATGATTGATAACATGTCTACCCATGAGGTCTTCTCCTTCATGGATGGATCTTCAGGATACAATCAAATAAAGATGCATCCCGAAGACCAAAAGCATACTGCCTTCCGGACTCCGCTGGGCATATTCTGCTATAAAGTGATACCTTTCGGTCTGAAGAATGCGGATGCTACCTACCAGAGGGCCATGACAAAGATCTTCGATGACCTCATCCATGAGATTGTTGAATGCTACATCGACGATCTTGTGGTGAAAAGCAAGTCATATGAGGAACATTAGGAACATCTAAACACAGTGTTTCAACGTTTTCAGAAGTATAATCTGAAGATGGACCCTCTAAAAAATGCGTTTGGAGTCTCTTCAGGAAAATTCCTAGGATTCATCATACGGCACTGGGGTATCAAAATCGACCCCTCAAAGATTAAAGCGATTACGGAAATGCCCACGCCAAGGACTCTCAAGCAATTGTGATCCCTTCAAGGAAAGCTCGCGCATATCTGACGGTTCATAACTAACCTGTCAGGAAAATGCCGTCCCTACAGTCATCTAATGAAGAAGAGGACCCCGTTCGTCTGGAATCAAAAGTGCCAAAACGCACTAGATGAAATCAAACAGTACTTACAAAATCCGCCGGTACTGACCGCTCCGGTGAAAAACCCCTCATCCTATATACAACAGCCCTTGAGGGTTCTCTAGGCGTGCTATAGGCATAATAGAACAATCAGGGAAAGAAAAGAGCTCTATACTATTTGAGTTGAGTTCTCCTGGGGGTAGAAAATAACTACTCCCCTATCGAAAAGCATTGTCTGGCACTAATCTTCACGATAACGAAGCTCAGACACTACGCCTTGTCACATGAGGTCCATCTTATATCAAAGGTGGATCCTCTTAATATCTAATGTCGAAGGCTATACTAATTGGAAGGCTTGCCAAATGGGCCCTCCTCCTGATAGAGTTCTCGATAACGTATCGGCCTCTCAAAGCAGTGAAAGGCCAGGCCATTGCCGACTTTCTTGCAAAGCATTTGATACCAGCCGACTCCCCCCTAAATTGTGAGTTTCCGGATGAACATGCATTCGACACCATCGAAAGACAAAAGGAGGAAAATGATTCCTGATGGGAACTCTGCTTTGATGGAGCATTGTCCATAAAGAAGCGAAAGCAAAACACCCCCATAATCAAAGTCGAGGTGGGCCTTGTCTTCACGACTCCACAAGGAGGGATAATGCGTTACGCCCTTTCCTTAACGGAGCCAAGGACTAATAACGAAGCTGAATATGAATCTTTGATAGCAGGTCTCAAGATCGCTGTCGATATGGGAATCAAAGACCTCCCCATATATGGAGACTCCCAGCTGATCGTTAGCCAAGTAAATGGCAACTATCAGACGTGCAAGCCAAAGCTGATAACGTATAGCGAAAGAGTGCAGCAACTGCTAACAAAAATCCCCTCCTACATCCTGGAGAGTATACCGCTTGCAGAAAATAGCAAGGCGGATGCATTGGCCAAGCTGGCCAAGGAATTGGCCGACGAAGACCTCGATGACGTAAGGATCATCGTGCAAAGCCGCAGGGTTCTCGCGCCAGCAGAAATATCTTTGGAGGATTTAACAGAGCCATCTGAAGGAAAAGAAACAATTAAACAAGAAGCCCTCCAAATAGAGGACGAAGAAAAGGTCAAGGATTGGTGGGAAGTTTTCATAGACTACTTCAAATCCCAACGAACGCCCAAAAATGCGTCATCTAGATATCAGCTCATGAAACAAGCTCTGTCTTTTGCCTTCGTCAATGATACTCTATACAAGAGATCGTTCGACTTCCTGTGGCTAAGATGCCTGGGACCAGAAGAAGCAAACAGAGTCGTCCAAGAAACTCATGACGGACTCTGCGATTCTCATCAAGCTGGGCAAAAAATGAAGCTGAAGATCAAAAGAATGGGTTATTGTTGGCCCACAATGATTCAGAGCTGCCTTGAATATGAGAAGCAGTGTCACTCGTGCCAAATTCACGGGGACTTCATCCACCAGCATCCAAACCCGCTACACCCAACAGTATCTAGCTGGCCATTCGAAATATGGGGAACCGATATAATCGGCCCCATTGAACCAGCATCATCCAAAGGGCACCGGTTCATACTGGCAACGACCGACTACTTCTTCAAGCGGGCAGAAGCAGTACCACTAAGGGAAGTGAACACGGAGAATATCCTCCATTTCTTCAGGACACATGTCATCTATCGATTGGGCACTCCGCGACGAATTATCTCGGATAATGGACCAACTTATAGAAGTTTTAAAATCAGTCGCTTCGCACAGCAGCATAAAATAGATTGGAGATACTCTTTGGTCTACAATTCTCGTGCCAACGGTCTAACTGAAGCTTTCAATAAGACCCTGACGAAGATTATAAAGAAAACGGTGTCCAAAAACAAAAAAGACAGGCATGAAAGGCTGCATGAAACTCTCTGGGCGTACCGAACGACGTTCAAAACAGCAACGAATACACCACCATACACGTTGGTATTCGGCACGGAAGCAGTGCTTCCCCTGGAAGTGGAACTCTCTTCTCTACTAGTAGCGGTTTGATATGAGCTGACAGATGAAGAAAATGCTCATCTCTGGCTTGAGGAGCTCGACGCTCTCGATGAAACTCGCCTTATAGTGTAGCAAAACTTGGAAGCTTATAAGGCAAGGATGACGCGGTCATATGAAAAACTGACTAGGTCGAGAACATTCTGCCAAGGCGAACTCATGCTAGTCGTCAAAAGACCTATGATCCCCAACCGTGCAAAACAGGGGAAATTCGAGCCAAACTATGAAGGCCCATACATCATAGACAAGGTCTACCAAGGTGGAGCCTACCTGCTCATGGATATGCCTGGCGAAAGACCCTTCCGGCTAATAAACAGCCGGTTCCTCAAAAATTACTATGCTTATGTCCACTCGCTATCTTCCTGAGTCAAAAACTCTTAATAGTATGTAAAGAAAACCAGTCGCCTCAAATATGGAGACATCGGACCGAGATGTCCTTAAACTAAAACTTCGTCTAAGAAAACGGCGATACTGGACCGAGATGTCCTTAAACTAGAATCTTGCCTCAAATATGGCGACATCGGACCGAGAGGACATTAAACTAGAACTTCATCCCAAAAATGGCGATAATGGACCAGAATGTCCCTAAACAAGCACGTCGTCTCCAAAAAGGCAATCTCCACCCTTGAGATCTATATTGCAATCGAAGCCTCATTGGCGAGAGTTACAACTCAAGTCCGATCAGCTACACAGCTACTTCAGCAGTGAAGTCACCCCTAAGTCCCGCTGATAAACAGATGGGTCATAAAAAACGATACGTCCACAAACAAAATGGGCATGGATGAAAACCTGAGAGGACGCCGTGAGTAAAAATAGAAGGACTGCCAGTGAGTTTGTGAAAACGTGAAAGGGCGCAATCTCGTAAAAAAACGGTACGTCCATAAGCAAAATGGACACGGATGAAAACCCGAGAGGGCGCCGTGAGTAAAAACAGCAGGACTGCCGGCGAGTTTGTAAAAACCCAAAAGGGCGCAATCTCATAAAAAAAGTTTTTATACATTTACGAGATCCATACGACTCGTAAGGAGAATTTCCCCCATGAAACCCTCACGGCTCATAGGGTTCAAAAGCCTTAAACTACGGGGATCTAAACCTGCTCTTAAGCCCTCATCTTCCCAAAAATGCCCTATAAGTGGTCCAATATTGACCCTTGTATACAATCCACGGGCATAAATAAACACTCTCTCACCAAGTTCCACCAATGACAAGAAATATCTCCATATGGTGAACGACACTTGTAAGTCCTCTCGACTTATGAGGAGAAAACGCTCTTATAAGATTCTTATGACTTGCAAGAGAAAATACCACTTAGGAGTCCTCACGACTTCTAAAGAGAACATACACCTACTAGATCCTCACGACACGGAGGGAGAAATACCTTTCTGAGACCCTTACGGCTCATAAAGTCAAAAAGTCTTAGTCGACAGGATCCTAACCCTGTTTGCTAAGCCATCTTTGTTCAAATCAACAAAGGCAAATGATGATTCGCTCCTGGCAACATTCCAGTTGTAGCGATGTTAATGCCTAAACAGGTGTCAAACTCTAAGTCCTTTCACGGCAAATGATGATTTGCTCCTAGCAACATTCCGGTCATAGCGATGCTGATGCCAAGGTTGGTATCAGATCCCAAACTCGTAATAAAAACAGCAGCGAATAGTAAACAAAAATATGCATATGGAATAGGCGAAATGATGGGGCAACTCGCAATAAAAATCAGCAAGTAAAAATATGCATATAAAAACAGAAGAAATGTTTGGGCAACTCGTAATAAAAATCAGCGAATAAAAAATAAAAGAAAATAGCCAAAATGTTTAGGTAACACGCAATAAAAAGCAGCGAGTAAAAATAATAATAATAAAAGAAAATAGCCGAAATGATTGGACACCGCGAAAATAGCCGAAATGATTAGGCAATCGCAACTTTCGTGATATCAAAAGCTGAAAAGATGGAGTATCACGGAAAGAAATTAAAGAAATGAAAACAAAACCTTTTTGCCCTGCAGGTGAGTCTAGACCGACCCCTGTATACAATCCATGGGCACAAATGAAAGAAACGGAACCATATTTTTCCACCAAGCTCCGTCAAAAGGAGAGCCAGATCTTGATGGAAACACCTACAACATAGAAATCAGCTCGACGTTCTTCTCATTCCAGCAGAATGCAGACGCAACGTCAACAAAGACCCAAGGGCCAAATCAAAAGTGGAGTCACGGCAAAACCTTAGCTCCAAGTCTTGACGGTCCATACACAACCTAGAGACAATCCCGGCGTCCCTTCTCTGTGCAGACGCGGTGTCAACAAAGACCCAAGGGACAAATCAAAAGAGGAGCCATGGCAAATTCCTAACTCCAAGTCTTGACGGTTCATATACAACCTAGAGACAATCCCGGTGTTCCTTCTCAGTGCAGACGCGACGTCAACAAAGACCCAAGAGTCGAACAAAATGGAGCCATGGCAAATTTCTAGCTCTAAGTCTTGACGGTTCATATACAACCTAGAGACAATCTCGCCATTCGTTCTCGTTCCGACAGGATGCAGACACGACGTCGACAAAGACCCAAGGGTCAAATCAAAAGCGGAGCCACGGCAAAACCCTAGCTCCAAGTCTTGACAGTTCATATACAACTCAGAGACTACCCCGGCGTACCTTCTCATTCCATCAGAGTGCAGACGTGACGTCAACAAAGCCCCAACGAGCCAAATCAAACTGGAGCAAAGGCATATTCCTAGCTCTAGACTTCAACTGCAATACATACAGCCTAGAGATCCTCCAGATGTCTACCATACTTCAGCAAAGAAACGTATGGCATCGTCAAAATAAAAAATTGGGTCTCGACGGCAACTTATATAAAGTTTCAGAGACTATCGGAGATCATCCCACACCAGCGCGGAGTGGTTATAACCAATCGGGACTCCAAATTGAGCCTAACTTCAAGTAAAAAAGGGACATGGAAAATTCCTAACGCTTGCTCTTCCAACGTTCATATAACCTAAGGAGATTACTTGAAGACGTCTTGTCCAGCCCCCGAAGGGATCAGAGACACGACAGTCACGGGGCTACTCGAACAACGGCTTAAAGACCGCATATCGAGAAATACATTAGCCAACGCGACGGTACCACGGACAAAAATCCTAGTACCACAAAACTTAACAGACCTCTATCGTAAAGAATGGAGGTTATCTATATACAACGTTAGGACAAGTTTGCCTGTAAACCCAAGGGAGGTAAACTAAATAAACTCTGAAATGAGACTCTGAAATGAGTGAGTAAACTACAAACTCCGAAATGAGTACATAAACTAGAAACTCTGGAAGGAGTGAATAAACTACAAACTCCGAAATGAGTATATAAACTAGAAACTTCGAAACGAGTGAATAAACTACAAACTCCGAGAAGAGTACATAAACTACTTTACGTCAAGTCAAGACAGAGAGGCGCAAGTATGAAATGAAATATGTCTTTTATTCATGAATCAAAATGAATACAAGATACAAAAGAACAAAAGAAGAAAATATGCAACGACAAAAATTTCTAAGCTGGTGGGCGGTTCAATAACCCGGCAAGTTCGTCATTCTTCCGCCGGACTTCCGCTTCAAGCTCTATCAACGTCGCGAGCTGAGTCCCTGCCTGTGCCTGTTGGTTCTGATATAAAGAAAATCGACTTTCAAACTCTTTCTCGGCAGGTTTATAGGCCTCGACCATCTCGCGTGTAAAAATAATGGCTTTATCAAGAGCCACCACCTCCGTAATGGCTTCGTGAAGAATTCGCCAAATTTCATAAGCACGAGTAGTCTTGGCGTTGAGTTAGGCTTGAAGTTCCCTTAAAGCTTTTGAAGCCAGTTCTCTCGCCGAAAACTTCCGGTTGAGCCTCTTCTCATATGACTGGAGATTAGCTGCACATCGGTTGATCCATCCGCGTAGGCTGGTCTTTACAGACAATATGTTAGAAGGAAGGCGTACGCATTCAATCCCATATAGGCAGGCCTCCACTCGACTGCAATATTCGACCCAAGTACGCACCAATGCCTCGTCATGATAAGTGGCAAGAACAGACAAAAAATCGTTTCTTTCAACAGCGAATTCTTCGGCCGTGACAGGATTAGCAGCGCGAAGATCTTCGATAAGAATCGCCAGTGAATGAATGCTTTGTTTTGCTATCCTCTCAGACACGCTTCGGGCGTAAGGGCCTGATGGCATGGAGATCCAGGATTCCAAGGGGGTCAGGATTGGCAAAGCTGTAAGCATACATGGATAGTTAGTTGCCTTTCTAAACATAGAACAAGTAAAAGAACGCCAATGCTAAAGAGTCACTTACCCACGGAAGGCGGGTTTGAGAAATCCCCATGTCCGTCAAGAATTTCGACTTCGTCGTTAACTTCTAGGACTGCTGTTTAAATAGAAGATGCATCAGCATCATTATGAAAATATAAAACGAAAAGGCAAAAGAATACCAACCCTGTCCAAAAGAAAAGACTATGCTTTGTGGAGGTATCGCTTGCGGGGCCGCCATATCAAGTAAACGCTGGAAGGTTTTCCTCGGAGAAAGGTCTTCCTCGGAGAAAGGTCCACAATAGAAGATGCCAACTCCCACAATTCTGAGGGAAGGAAAGGTTCAGATATATGGAAGGGTCATTAAACAAAATGTAGATCTATATAAGATTACCTTTGATACTTCGCCCGCTCTGAACTGGAGGGATGGCAGTTTCGGCAACCTCCTCTACACCCTCAAGTGCGTCACTGGAAATATTCGTGAAGTCTATGGCCGGCGCGGCAGCCTCTAATAGAGGGACAAAAGCTACCGCTAGAGCAATCTCCTCCACACCCTTCGGTGCATCACTAGATATATCCATGGGATCTATCGCCAGTGTAGAAATCTCTGCTGGAGGAATAGAATGTAAGTCTACGCTAGCGCCCCGGCCGTCTACAGACGCCAAATGCGGAAACAAAAACTTTTTAACTGGCGCTATCGTATACTTTAACCCGGATCTGCCATTATTGCTAAACTAACAAACTGTAAAGAGTGTAGAAAGGTTATACCGAACGATCCGAGTCCTTCGTTCTTCAACCATCATCCCACGCTCCGTTGCGGCTGCTCCGATCTCATCGATCTCCGATATGCTCGTCTAGGTGGCACCACATCACTGATTCTTTAAACGGGCTCCCGCCTCTGACTCGAGGCAACTCGGTCGTCAAGTTTGCCAAAAGAGACGACCAAGATTGATGTAGAGAATGAGTAGAAGACTTTGTCTCGTTCCGTCCAAAGTTATGGACGAACGGTTAATGAAGTTGCCGAGGGAATCGGGTGATGGAATGAAATGAGCTGTGAATTCCATACACCCCAAAATCTATCATATCTTTTTAACAAATGAATCAAGCAACCAAATGAGAGAGGGGAGGGGCCGGCCTTATATAGATGGAGGAGGGTGAGTGTAGGAGCAAAGGGGTGAGTGTAAGCATAAGAAAATATCATGAAGAAATATCCTTAAGTAAACAAAACTCATTAATGAAATGAATGACTCACTAAACCTAGTCATCCATTCATTAATGCAACCAATGAAAACACAACACCATTTAACCTAGTCATCACCTTCTAGAACCTTCTAGAAGCATGACTCACCTCATCCAAGAAAAGATAAATCCGTCTTTAACCGAATGTTAAAAGACGGCTGATAGAAAACTGGAAACTGGCAACTTCCAAAAGTGATCCTGAAACGACTTTCAGGATAACCCCGTAACTGTATAAATATACCCGCATTTGTATTACGACCGAATACAAATGCAACTGAGACAAAGATATTATACCTACTCAATATAATACTCGGATCCGGCTTAAACCAAAGCCGACCAGTATCATCTGTCCGAAAACTGACACGTGCGTAAACGCACGTGCATTTTCCGAACCCTGCCATAAAACCATACGGCCTCTACAACGTTTCGCCCGAACTTGGGAAACTGTCTGTGGGGGACTCTAATGACTCGTCAGCACCCTGGCAGTGGGTTTAACCATAAACCGTCAGCGGCACTAGCTATGCGTAACGGCTGCCCATGGACTGACCTCAAGGGAGGCCGATGAGCGAACTCATCCGGAAACCCTACTGAGCCTAACAGTGACAATGTATATACAGTCCGGTCCGTTTGTCAATGAGTATCGCATATCTGCCTAGGGGGCTAGTAACGTCAGACCCCCAAGAGCAGTATAAGTCGTGTCGGAGTGTAGCCCAATAACACCCTGAGATACTACCGGAGTACCTACCAGTAAATCTCCTGCCATGGCCATGGACTATGTGTAATGGCTCTCCTAGACACAGCACGACCTCTCCCCCAATACCGGGAGAGACGAATCCCCTGCCGATCCGCTCACGTGCCTCCATATGGCTCGGGACTGTACCCAAAAACTACCTGTTTGCACGACTCCTTTGAGCCGTGGTAGGGTAGAAATCAAAGCACAGTGGGAACTCACACGAGACAAATGACGACCTCAGGTCGATGAACTAACCTGTACACATGACACCTGGGAACTGCTATCTGACGATAGGTATAGTACTAACTAGCAGATTCCCGGCGAGTCCTGTCCGGTGTACTCATAACCCAATGAGCACCTGTATACATCTTAGGTGATCCAACTGACACCAGTGGCTTGCGAGACCGGCCACCGCCCCTCGTCGGGGTCTCGACTGTACACACTAGTCTACTCCGGAGTATCGATGCCCTGTCTCGAAACTCCCACGACTAGGGACCACAATTAAGGATATGCATATAAACTACCCAACTCTCACGTATATGATCGCCATCATACTGTTGGTAGTAAAGCAAGATCCTAAGAGCTCTATCAAAGTGTAACATGTAATCAGTCACCTGATCATGTACACGACTGATAAAGGCAAACTAGATAGCATACTATCATCTCGAGTAAGACTGTCCTACCGGTATAGGTCCTCCGCAATCATTGCAATCACGTACCTGCGATCCAATAATTGACTATGAGGGCACTATCTCCAACAATCTCCCACTTGCACTCAAGGCTAATTATTGCGATGTCGACTACTCACAGCCCGTGTGAAACCGAACATCCAACTCCTCTACTAATCAGTTTCACAAAGCCCGTTTGTAAAACTATTGTGTTCGAGAAATAGCCTCAGTGAGTGGATCCGCCTAGAAGTTTCTTTCTATATCTCTCTTATTCTCAAGTTCGCGGAGAAAGCCATCTCCCGAATTGAGTAATACCTGTCTTAGAATATGTCTGGATATCTGATGGGACCAAGTTCATAAATGAACTCCAAATCCAAACTTCTTAGACTGTATCGATCACTGAACCTAATCAGTATCCGGCACCATGCCTCCCACAGTATCCTCTTGAACCACCTGTCCATAATACTGTCCCTCTTCGTCAGAGGGAAAAACTAAAACTCTGACAATCACTCTGTCAACCATGTCACCTTTGAAGCCTGGAATGATAATCGTCTCCCGAAGGAGGCTGCCGTCATCAAATCCGTAGAACATCCACTTATGTTCTAAAACTGCTTCCTTATGTTTCTCCAGGATTGGATTAATACAAACTTATTGCATCTAGTGCAAAAACAACATCTGGTGTGGTACTTGACATCTCATGATTGACTCAATTGCCTAAGCAAGTGATCTGCCAATCATGCACTTCCCTTTCCCCTTTAGTCTATACGACACCTTTAGAGAGGGTGACTCCATCACCTGCAGGTACACCACCATGCTAGGAGTCAACTATTCTAAAAACCATTAGAATACTGTCAAAGTACCCACATTGGGAAACTACCCAAATCCAGATCTAAAACCATAGATCCAGAAACCATAATGTCTGATATTATATCCATATCCTGTCTGGAGAAACAACTGTGTGACGACCACAGTACAACCGTTCGTAGTATAGAAATTTTACTTCCCACTCTGTATATATCATCCAGATACCATGACATCACACCCTACTACCTTCTTAACAGATCCATCCCCTATTCTGATTGAAGTCAAACCCATGACTGTCACATCAAAACTAGATGATCTATCTCCGCTATAACTGCTCTAGTCTATAAATAGACATAAGCAACTTGCCCACTATGCTTCTGCTGCTCCCACTGACTACGGCAACCCTCCTACCGGGTCTCATATCCTGGAACAACAGTAGTGTCAAGTCTGGGTAAACAAGATCCTCCCTGTCACCGTCCTTGAGGCTACCGGAGTACCTCTCGGGTGTCTGAGGTTACCCACCATATCTGCGGAGTGGCTAATAGAATGTCAAACCTGATTGAATATATAGGTCCTATTAAATTTTCCGTAATCGTTCGCGGTTCTGGAATCACTTCCAGTTCTACCATACTCCCACTACTGTTTTCTGAAAAAGATCCATTTTACTAAAACTGTGGCGAGTCAAGAACAATATCACTATTGATCTTCCAAATGGTAGAATATCAACCCTCGTCATAGCCAGGGTCAACCCACAAACAGCCATTACAGAAACGTGCCCTGAGTTATCCAGAGTCTGGTTTTAAGCATAAGCTGGACAACTCCCCGTACCTTAACATCTTTTAAGGTACGAACTATTCTATATCCAATATAGAAACTTTGGCACTTATTTAATTGGAACCAGATTCAAATCATGCAGCTGTCTCCAGTGCATATCACCTTAATGGAAAGAGGCTAATCAGCATTACTCAACTTAGGAATCCATCCAATTATGAGTAACCTGAAAGAGAAACTAGTTTCTCAAAACCATTACTATCATCTGAATACCAATCACAAGAATCTACATCTTCGATCTCTTTGAAGAATCCCGATACTTGTGACACCTGGTTCTCTACTTTATTCTTATACCCACAACTTCTCAAAACTTAGACCTTGTATTTCTACGAAACACTTGTCTAAATACTAGAGAAGTTATAAGTAAACAGAACATAGTACGAGGACCTACCCCTTTGTCCTGATGGACACTGGACAACATACAATACTCTGTATTAGTCCGCTGAGTTTAAGCAACTCAAAACCTGTGCGTCGTAGGTTGAAAACTGTACCCCGGCGATTTCCTCAAATATCACCAATTACAATGAATTCTGATATAATGAGGATAATCACCTAATTCCCAATAACTTACTCCCACTCATCATCTGTAAAACCATACAGATATGAGAATGAAACCTGGTAAATACATACCCTTGGAGTAAGTGTCTAATCGGGAAAACAGTTTTTCTTTTACAATGCACTGAAACATGAAAATGTTTCGTAGGGGTATCTTGGTATTCATAGTAATGCCTCTTCCATAATCCAAGTCATGACTTCAACCGTATATTTTATTGCCATCTCTCCAAATCCCTTTATTTGTCTTTAGTCGTTACCTTCTGTACACCATCGTTAGGCTAAATGGTTTTCTTCCTTCCCTACCGTTCGGCACCAGCCTATGGTTTGGAAGAAGACTATCCAGTAAGCATAATAGGTGTACCCTCCTAAACCAAGGAGTACTCGTATCTTGAGAGAAGGTGATGATAAAAGACAACTGAATAATACCTTATTCTTTTAAAGGTGAAATAGGAGTGGCGATGAAGTATGCGGTTTTGGTCGTGAATGATATCAGTCGCAATTTACATTGCCCTCTTTCTAATCCCTTTATTTTGTCTTTACATATTACCTTCTGCACACCCTACTTAGGCTAATTGGTTTTCTTCAGTCCCTACCTTTCGGCACCTGCCTATGGTTTGGAATAAGACTATCCAATAAGCGTAATAGGTGTACTTTCCTAAACCAAGGAGCCCTCGCAACCTGAGAGAAGGTGATAATAAAAGAAAACTGAATAAACCAATTCTATTTCTCCTGAACCTGGATCCATCCTCGAAGAAGTCCCTTCGAGTTCGTATATAACCATACGATGGATCTATCCAATGGAAGTGGATATCCGTAGTAATACGGGTGTTCTGAGAAATGCAAAGGGTAAAAGAAGGAGTGGCAATGACTTATGCAACACAGACAATCCAAAAGCCAGTATTTTAAGAAGGTTCGGTCAACCTGGTCACTGAGTCATAGTCTAGGGTCGGTCAAAGGTCGCTGCCAAAGAGAGAGAGAAAAGAAACACTCTACGTGCACTCTAACCTAGATCAGAATGGTTATCACTTTATCTAATCCGGAAACCTCCCACTGTCCTGTCAAATTCTCCTCCAAACCTAAAGAAGAATCAATCGGGATCACCCGAAGAGTAAACCAACTCATCAGTGGGAATCGGGATCCAACTCTCATCGCATGATAACGTGATGGAATGCATCCACGTTACTCATACTCCAGAAGGTATGCGCATACTTGGCAAGTTTCAGTTTCTTTAGAAACTCCCGATCTGATTTTTACCCCATGCTCTTATGATCGTGACTAAGGGCCAACCCATCATAAGTCACATGTCAAGTTCTTCCCATCATTATCTTGTTAATTTGAACCCACACGTACTCGCCCTTGACTAAGGGCCAACAAGGCTGTACGACTGTCCCAAACCAACGCATCTATCTATGCAACATATGAACACCCCAGCAGCTACCAATCACTATGTCCTAGCTAAGGGCCAGACCAACATAGCTTGAATACTACTGACCATTCACATG